>WBMW01005152.1:232979-342005 GCA_013396635.1 Penelope pileata | reverse complement strand
GCCGCACGGCGGAGCGGGGCGGGGGGCGGTGGGAGCGGGCGGGGACGGTGCCGTAAAACGCTCTCCCCCTTCTCTTCTGTCAGCTCTCGGGAGGACTCCCACCCGCGCCGGGCGAAGGCTCCCTCTCCCCCTTCCCCGTCCCTCGCCCCGCCCGGGGGCTTCCACGGCAGCGCGGTGTCCGTGCGAAGTTGCTGACATGACCGCGGCCGGGTCCCCGCGCAGCGGCAGCGGCACGGGGCCGGGGGTAGAGGGGGATCGTGCTGCAGACAATGCGCGGCGGCAGCGGCAGCTGGAGCGGCCCTGGGGACCCGAGCTCCGGTTCTGACATTGCTGCGTGCGGAGCCCGGAGCCGCAATGACAGCGGGCGGCAGGCAGCAGGCAGGAGCATGAGGTAGAGATCGCCGCAGTGCTCAAGATGAACTCCTCTTTGGTCGGCAACCAGAGCGGCCGGCCCTTCTGCCTCCTGGCCATCAGCTATTTGGAGACCATCAATTTTTGCCTCCTGGAAGTGGTTATTATTGTGTTCCTTATGGTGCTGATTATTTCGGGCAACATTATTGTGATATTTGTCTTTCACTGCGCGCCCCTGCTGAACCACCACACCACCAGTTACTTCATCCAGACTATGGCGTACGCTGACCTCCTGGTGGGCGTGAGCTGTCTGGTGCCTTCTTTGTCTCTGCTGCACTATCCGGTTGTTTTAAGTGAGTCCTTGGTTTGCCAAATCTTTGGTTACGTGGTGTCGGTACTGAAGAGCGTCTCCATGGCCTCTTTGGCGTGCATCAGTATTGACAGGTACATTGCCATCACCAAGCCGCTGACCTACAACACGCTGGTCACCCCGTGGAGGCTGCGGATCTGCATCCTGGTGATCTGGCTGTACTCCTGCCTGGTCTTCTTACCCTCCTTCCGCTGGGGAAAGCCTGGATACCACGGGGACGTGTTTCAGTGGTGTGCCAACTCCTGGAACACCGATCCCTATTTCACTCTCTTCATCGTGGTGATGCTGTACGCCCCGGCCGCCTTCATCGTCTGCTTCACGTACTTCAACATCTTCCGCATCTGCCAGCAGCACACCAAGGAGATCAACGAGAGGCGAGTGCGCTTCAGCTCTCAGGACGGGGAGGCGGGGGAGGCGCAGCCCTGCCCGGACAAGCGCTACGCCATGGTTCTTTTCCGTATCACCAGTGTCTTCTACATCCTCTGGCTGCCCTACATAATCTATTTTCTGCTGGAGAGCTCCAATGTCTATAGTAACCGCGTCGCGTCCTTCTTGACCACTTGGCTTGCCATTAGCAACAGTTTCTGCAACTGTGTCATTTACAGTCTCTCCAACAGTGTCTTTCAGAAGGGGCTGAAGCGTCTCTCGGGGGCGATTTGTGCCTCTTGTGCCAGACAGAGGGTGGCCAAGGACTCCTCTACCTCTAGGAGCAAAAGATCTTCCAATGGATGTCACGTCTAAGGCACCTATCAGCTTGACTGGGAAGTGCAGGGACAACTCTGTAATTTGCAAAAAAAATTTAAATATGATTTTAAGATGTCCAGATTTGCAAAAAGGTTTCTGAGAAATGCTGCTGACACGGAAGAATCAGGAGCGCTTATCCTTGTGGTTTCACTTTAAAAAATTTGTTGGTGTGGAGGCGGCTGTGGAGTTTCACCTCCATATTCGTTTTTAAGAATAAAGCTGTATCTTGACACTTACCTCTCCAGCTGGTGTGACTGAATGGAGTGGGTGTCTGAGAGCTTCAGCAAAATGTAGTCTTTCTTACAGTTCTGCTAGGTTCTTTGGAGATTCGTGCTTCACATGTAAATGATAGATCTGAAGTGGAAATGTCACGGTATATGGTACATTACAGGGATTTCTTAATATATGCCAAAGTATATTGACAAAATTCTCCAGCATCGTAACAGAAGGGGCCAAACAATTTGTTTTTCAGTGCTACCTAGACAGGACTCCTAGCTCAGTGGTGACAATGTGAGTGTCTCAGCAGGAGCGTGTTCTCGTGGAGCCGCGAGTGCAGCACCCTGACCCTCCCTCTGGCTGGCTGCGCGGGTGCCATCGAGTGCGGCATCTGCATTCTCCTAGCTGTTGTGAAGTAAGAAAAACTTGGATCAGACCTAATCTAGCAGTGAAATAAAATGTGTTTTGATAAGCGGAGAGAAAAATACTTGTCATTTTATGATACCAGAGTTGTGGCAGTCACTCGAGGATGATGCCAACATGTGAAAATTATTCTCCAAACAGTGGAGAAATGCCACATTTTTGTGTGGAAATTTTCTCAAGAACAACTTTAAAAATAACATGTCCCCCCCCCCCCTTTTTTTTAATCTAAATTCTTCTGATATTTTACATACTAGAACTTAGGGGGAAAGGAAAGAAAACAATTGTCTTCTAAACAGCTAAGGGAGCTATGCTGTAAATTTAACTGTAGTATTTGAGTTATTCTTAAGTGCACAGAGCTAAATGGGAGACATTTTTCTTTAGGCTTCCGGGGATTAAAGATGGTTCGAATATAGCAGGAGCTGAATCCTGTTGGCAAACACATATTTGACTGGTCAAACAATGCACAGTATCTGAGAAACAAAGTCTCATTGACCACAACTTTTTTCAAGCTCGCTTAGATGAAGTGCTTTTGATAATTGCAATGCGCTGTGGCCCTCAAAACGATAGTTTTTTCAGAAGAATATCTTTGCCTTTTTTACTGGTGCCATATTGGAATGTGGAAGCATTTGTGAACCGTGTGTTCCTGTAACAATGGATTGCATCTGCATCAGCTCTACCCTGAGTTTGCAGTGCTCTGGTGCTGGGTGCTGTGTCTGCCCGTGGGTCGCTCGCCGCGTTGTGCTCCCGCTCTCGGGTGCTGTGACTCTGGGGAATTCCTTGAGCTCTGGTATTAGAGTCACGGTTGGTTTACACTTAGTCGTACTGGGAAAAGAAAAAAAAAAAGTGGAAGTTAATTTCAGAAGAGTGTTTTAGAAGTGGGGTAATTCTCTTGGCCAAAGGGAAGACTGTGTATATTAGTGAACTGGTTTCAGGTCTCCTGTTGTCTAAAGGCTGTCTAAATCCCAATGCCCTCACAGCATTGCTTGTTGTCTTTCGTGTTAAGGCAGTGCCTACAGCAAGGGCTGATGCCATCGTCTTTGCACAGACACCATGGAGGTGGTTGGTTCCGCAAAGCTCTGGCTGTCTGAGCTCAGCTACAGCCACCTGGCCGTGCCAGGCAGCCGCGGGGGAGCAGAGTCACTTAGAGGTGCTGCAGTAAGCTCGCAGCTGGCTACTTGTTCTCTGGTCTGTAGGTGGGAAGGCACAGGTGGGCTTTGGGGAGCAACTTAAGGGCTTTGGTCACTAATATCGAACCATTTCTGTGTGGTATTTTTGGAACAGCCTCTCAGGTAAACTCCCGATAGCTTCTCTCTGGCTCTTCACCTTAGCTAACATTTCCATGCCTTTGAGATGGTGAAATCTAGCATTAAAATAGCATTTGATTAAATCTAATAGAAGAAAAAAAGTCTGCTAGGGCCTAAAACCCTGAATATGGCAGTTTCAGGTTTAAGTGGAAGCTAGAGGACAAATATTTATTTTTTTCCTCCAAATTTTGTGCCATGAATGGAAGGTTTAAGTAGAAGTATTGAATGCTAGTTTTTGAGAATATGGAAAGTTTAACATAAATGGTAAGGGCTGAATGATGGCATAGAGATTTAACTTGAGTTGAAGCAGTTGCTGTGGAGGTGTAAGCCTAGGGTTGTACTTAGTGTAGTGGCTGTTGCAGATGTAGGTGCGTGTTTGCAGCTGATGTTGCTTTGCAGCTGAAGTTTAATTACAAAATTCCTGACAGCTGGGCTTTCATTCAGCTGCCATCCTCATCTCGGTCTTCATCAGCTCAGGTGATTCTCGCTTCAGGTGAGAAGTGAGAATCGGAATCTGGAAGTCTCTCCAGAGATGAGAAGGGCAGAATTGCAGCCAGCTGAAGTGTTCAGGTTCCACCCAGTATTTCCCAGGTATTTTTTAATGTTGCAGCAGTAGCCTATTCCTTAGTTGTCAAATACTCCTAGTTTTGTCTGTGTTGATTTTTTAAATTTTAAATTACATTTTCCCTGTCAATTAATTTAAGGTTGATCAAGGTTTATAGGTGATTAGATGGTTTAAATATTCATGACATTTGTGCCTGTCTTTAGCGAAACTGCATGGAGGCGATTCTTGTTCACTGTGCCAACCGTGCAAGAAATAATTTTGAGAAGTATTACCTTGTTTGCTCAGCAGTCCATTTAACATCCCTCCTCGTGTAGTTAACGTGAGGCACAGTCGTCCTTTTCATCACCATCTGTGCCATGAGTTGTCAGGCAGCACGCTTTCCAGTTGGGTTGCTTTCATCATTGTAGGTATGAAACTAATCCTTTTTTGGCTGTATTTGTGTCTGAGCGTGCCTGGTAATTTAGAAATTGGTATCAAGAGCATTGTGTATATGAGCACCACAATGAAGACAATACAAAAATGAAATTATATCTTCATAAAAATTGCGTGTTGTGGTGTGGTTAAATGAACTAATTTTGAAATTCCATCTTAGGCAGTCTATTTATTTTTTATTAGGGTTATCTGCCTCACTTTCAAATTAAGCTGCTGCAAGGTTAAATTTGCAGGATGGAATTCAGTGGCATTTTTTTTAGCACCGTGGAAAAAGATTTCTATACGTGCAACTTCTCAGAATGTGATAATTTGCTTTATCTCATGCTCATAATTAAAAAAAAATACTGGAAGTCTAGGCTGTGATGACATTGTTGTTTTCCAAATAGGCTGGGAGAAAATCTGTGAATTATTATTTTTATAATTTTGAATCAAGTGACAGTATCTTTTAACACAAAGGTTATCTTTTGTGTGAAGGAAAAGTTTTGTTGTTATCTACTGTTAGTTTTCTACTAAATATTACTGGTTTCTGCAGTCTTTGTTTGCTGTCAGAGGGGCTTGCTTGTATTTTAAGCTTCTTATCACTCCACAATTTGTTTCTCCTGGTTGGAACTCTGATGTGGCTCAGTGTCAGAGTGCTGAAGGACAATTTTGAATATTTGTCATAAATCTTCTACAAGAAGAAAGTGGTACAAAGTACAGAGGCACAGAGAATCTCAGGAGTAGCAGAAGGTTGTGTGTGGGGTCTTTCTCAGAGCAGAAACTTGAATGAGAATTCCCAAATTTTAGGGTTGCACTGTGGTATCCCCCCCTTCCCCTTCATATACAGGTTTTACCTGTCAGAAGTCCTAAACTTCAGCAGTTTATCTGCTCTGAAGAAGACACTTTCAAAGAATATGTGTCATGTGAGATGGAAATACTCAGTATGCAAAATTGATGAGCAGCTTTTTGGTATTTGTTGTGTTGTTGCCAGCCGGTGGATGTCAGCAGCTGTGCTGAACTTCCATGAGCCAGGAAGTCGAACTCTTCAGTTTGATCTTATTCCACATCAGGATTTGGAGTTGCTTAAACTTGTACTCCTCATTCAGGTTGGTGCTTTAGAAAGTGTTTTTCTTAGGTACTAATATCTGAGTAGGGAAGCCTACCTTGAGACACTACAAACAAAAGGCCCATTTTAATTTTTTCCATTGACTTCATTCATCTGTTGTAGGTAATTACAATCCTATATGAGAAGGTGGACGTTTTGAAGGTTTTACTTTATTGTTATTTTAACACATCTTTAGCACTGAGTACTTGAAGCACCTGCTGAAACGTTTGCCTGACCTGGTCCGTATTTTGTTGTTAAGGTTAAAAGCCCTTTTCTTCCCTTCTGCCACTTTGCGGAATGCAGTGGCTCATCCTTGCAGTGATGCCATTCAAAATGAACTTGAACTTTACCTTGTCACCAGTTCTATCTGCAGCTGAAGAAGTGCTTGTTTGTAGCTGACCTGCTGAGCTCCAAGAGGTGCAAAGGCCTCCATGGTTTATGTCTGACAAAGGGCGAAGAGCAGCCCTCATATTTAGAGAAAGAAACTGAAAGTTATTTCCAGCAGAAACAAACAAAAGAAACCTGTGGGACAGTGCTGTGTCTGCACTGCCGGTATGATGTAAGTTGCAGTTGTGTCAACACAATGGGGTGTTTAGGTTGGGTCATATCCTTTATAACACATTGTTTAAAGGTGGAGGTTGGCTTTTCGCTGTGCCACAGTGCTCAGGGCAGGGATTCAGCTGCTCTGTTGCTGTCCAGGTGCAGTGGGAGAACTGCGTGTGTCCGCTGCAGCCGAGCCCCTGGGGGGTTCTGCCACAGGAGGAGTCGATGTGGTACAGGCGGGGTGGCCCGACTTCTCCCGGTGACACGGGCCCTCCAGGTGTGTGAAGCGCCGGTTATGCGACAGCCCCGCTCCTGGGTCTCTGCTCCTTGCTGCCTTCTGGTGCTTCCCAGCCCTGGTTCCCATCGCCGTGTACAACAAGGCACAGTCTGTCTGCTCTGTGTGCATGTGGCATGTGTTGCAAGGAAATGTTTGCGGCTTTCACCTGTTGAATATTTGCGTCTCTTGAGCTTTGGCACTTAGTGAAAATGTTAACACAAGTTTTATGTTCCTGCGTCCTGACCCAAGTTATTTATGTGCAGCCTGTGTGCACTTGGCAATCTGTCCAGTCAGAACCAGCTCTCCACCTCATGAGTTTGCGATTGCTGAACTGAGAGGCAGGAGCTGTTCCTTGCCCATGCCTTGGCCTGGGCACTGAGGCAGCGAGGCGGCTCCGAGCCGGGCCCAGCGCAGGGCACTGTGCAGCCGCCTCAGTGCAGGCCTGAGGCCTGCGTGTTTGTGTGCGGGACCCCGTGTGCTGGGGGGCTTGGAGAAGTGCTGGGAGGTGCACATTGCCACAGGTTGTATGTAGAACCTGGGTTGTGACAGACAGGTGTGTTCTGAGGACAGCAACCATGGCGTGTGCTGGGGAGCCTGGTCAGGGCCCGAGCGGGGGCTGCGCACTGTGTCCCAACGCCATTCTCTGTGTGAATTTGTACCGCGAGGATAGTAGTGCTGTAATTCAAAGCCTCGGCTTTCAGGCGTTGCTGGAGACCCTTCAATTAAAAAGTTGGATACGTTCCAGTAGCCCCTCCTAAAGATGAACTCGGACAAGTCTTGCTGTGCATGTGGGTCGTCCCTCGGCGTTACAGAGACCGCGCGAGCCGAGCAGTCCGGTGCTCGGAGGGACGAATCGTTCCTGCGTGGTAATGGGAAAAAAGTTCTTTTGGGATTTCAACTGTAAGTGAATCCTTGAAAACCAGTAATTAGATTAGTAAAGGGTGACGTTTTAATATGCTGGCAGGAATATAGAGGGATTTGTCAGGGGAAGGAAAAACACTTTGCACTGAAGTGGCTTAGGTGTATTTATAGCGTTAGTGATACTTTGTGTGTGTGAAAACTTTGGACCATTGTAATATAACGTGAGGCTTTGAGCTGTAGCTGACTGAAGTTGCTCGTTTTATGAAGTTACATTAGTACAACACTGTGAAGTATTTTTAAATATTAGCATTACTGCGTATGAAGAGTATTTCATAAAAACATTTTTTAAAACGTTTTCTGTAGATGCCGTCAAAGGAATCGATGTTTAGTGTACAAAGAAATAAAACCCTGAGGGCTGTAAGGTACTTGTGTGTTTCTGATCACCTCACTTTTGGAGGGATTGGGTATTTCTTGAGGATAAATTGTTGTCATTGAAACTACGAAGAGCAATGGTGCGGTTCATCCTTTCGGTCGCAGGAAGCGGCGTTGCCTCCAGCCGCGCTTTGGAGCTGTCTGAAAGGATTTGCCATCACGTGTGTTGTCTGCACAGACTGATGTCTTTGGCAATGCTGTACAGCACGGTGTTTTGCAAGTTGCTATGCTGATAAATTTCTCTCCATATGTAACCTTTGAAAGCAAGTTTCTATTGTGATTCTAGCATGTAAACACTAGATTCAATTTTGTATTCCTTTAATGAATGCGACAGGATGGAAATGAGTTTGCAATTGCTAATGATGAGCTTTCTTACTGTTCTTAATACTCGTGGGTATGTCTTTTCTTCAGGGAGTTCAAAATTGTATTAGTACCTTTCTTAATTGTTTTTTTTTTTTCCACATGCTGTTTACAATTAAACTGCAAGCATGGGAGGCTCTGCATGCGTGTGCTTTCAGGTTGCTTTGCTGAACAAAATACAGTGGAGCAATCTTACTTTAAAGGATGCTCTCTTGTCCTTACATCCCACCTGTGTCTGCTCCTCCACAGCAACAGGGACAGCAGAAGCCAGGGTCAGGTTAGTTCAGTGTGTTCTGCGGAGGGTTGCTGTGTCTGAGGGTTGCTGTGAGGAGCATTTTGGGAGACGGTCCAGTCTGTACATGAGTGATGTTACAGCTGGTACTTTTTTCCTGAGTGTCAGCAGAAAGGCCAAGAATAGGCAAAATCACACGTGGGAATGTATATGTGGGTTTGTAAGAACTTTGTGCACCTCTAAGTGTTTTGTATTGAATTGTTTTATATTAAAAGATGAGAAAGCAGTATGAGTGTGAAACCCCCGCTTTGAAGACCTACAGGAGAAAAAAATCCTCCAAAGCAGATTAGGAAAGCAAACAGGTGAATTTGAGCCTGTCCAACCCTTAAGACTCAATAATACTGTGTTTAATTGGGGCACAGTGCCGAGGTTAAGGCGGCAGTCTGGGCCCCTTCGTGTTCCTGGGCTCTGCCTGGCTTCGTTCTGTACCCAGCACGGGAAGGGGGAAATGGTGAAGATGGGTGTTTTGATACTCAGGACAGCTGAGGAACAGTTATTGTGGTGGCTCCAAAACTACGTACTTTGTGCCAACTGGGAATTGTTGTTAAAATACAGGGGAGAGGGGCACTTCTACCCCACTACTTTAACAGACATTTCTCTAGCTGATTTTTCGGCGAAGGCTGGTGATAGGAAAAGCTATAGTTGAGCCAAAAACTACAAGTGTTAGTGATTTAAAATAACTTACGTATTTTTAAATATTAAATGAACTGCATTAAACTAAGTATGTAAATACCTGATCCTAAATCTTTGCATAATTATTTCCAAGAGATAGTTTTGCTATGAGCTATTGAAACTCAAAGCAACGTATTATTCCCTTTGAGATGGTCTGTACTCTAGCTGTCATACATCTCTTGGCTTCTTTCCTCTTTGCTGTAGATGTACATGCATACAGGCACATGTATGTATTTTGAAACAACCAACTTAATGTGGTAGAGTTGTACAGTCGCACAGTTTAGGGCTTTGTAAAATATGTAATTTTAAGAATGTCTGTGTGGTTCTTAGCGAATTTTATAAACACTTTTCTGAGTCTGTTATCAGCACTTCCCATCCTAAGAGAAACTGCACATATTTCAGTGATTGTTCCACTGGTTACATTTTTGTCTGCCATTTGTTTTGAATCGATGTAATCTTGATACTACTAAAATTTCAAGGGCTGTCGATGTGTTTCACATAGCCTAGGATTGCCTGTTCTCCAAATGTATGGATCATGCATCAACAGTACTACGTAGCCTTACTGTTTTGCCTAAAAGCCTAGTTAATTTATTTGATATTCTCTCTTTAAAGAGAGGTCTGTGGAAGGGGCAGCGAATTTTAGGCTGCTCCTTCTCTTTAAAGGGAAACTCAGAATTGAATAGCAGTACTTGTTGATCAGTGATATTATTGTAGCCAAAGGATGCATGGGTGGTTTACTAGGAAGTTTTTGCTTCAAGTTTCTTGATGAAATGTAGTGTTCTACAGAGCTGTGTGAAGAGTGTAGTTTTTTATTCTGAAATGCACTTGTACACTTTATTTGAAAGGTCTGAATGGATCATAAATGCGTTTAAGAAATAAATGATACGTCACATGTTTTCACGTCTTGTCTCAGATGACTTTTGTGTAACCGGCTGATAAAGGTGTGCTCGTTTTGGGGTGGCTGGGTTTTCTCCTCTTATCCTGATTGTCCTAAACAGCCTGGTTTTTGTGTAACTGCCAAGAGCAGGAAAACCTTCCACCATGCATTCTGTGTTTATGCTTTATCCATACATGATGCAGGGCACCGTAGGCAAACTCCTCTCTATAATTTTCCTGTGGGAAACTTGAGCCCTAAAAGGAAATGAACACAGCTAAAGGGCTGGATATCACAAGGGATTCACTTTTATTTTTAGAATTGCACTATATTGCCATATTTGGACTGAAACTATGCTGTATCAATGCTCTATTGTATCAAATTGCAGCTATTTGTCCATTTCAAATTTCTCTAAATTATTCTTTTTTTTTCCCCCACAAATACCACTGTTTATTTGTGAACATTCTTGGTACGTGCTGACTGCAGGTAACACATACACTGGGGGCAGCATTTCTCGAGGGCAGTTAACAACTCCATTGCTTTGGAAGTGGCTTTTGTGGTACTTCCTTAGGGTCGTGGTAACAGGTGTCATTCTTCTTACTGAAACCTCCTCACAGGGGTTTGGTCCAAGATGTGCAGGAAATGCACTCTGTGAACGTCCGTGTAAATATTGTGACTTATCAGAAGTCATCTTAGGAATGCCATTAACCTGCAAAATCAATTTGGTGACATGATGTCCTGCGAACATTAAAAATAGCCATCAAAAGACCTTTTAATATTTCAGGATGCATTTGAAACGTACAGATCTTATCACAACCTCTTGCCATGGTGTGTAACACTATCCTCGCTGCTGTCTGTGGAAGTTTCAGGCAGCTTGGGCTTTTTCTGCTCTTTGCAACTGCTGAAAGCTGGCAGTGACTTGCTGCTGAGTGTCTGTGCCCTGCACAAACACCTCGCACCTCACAACACCGTGCTGCACACTGACCAGAGCCTGGGCAAAGCACGTAAACCTTCCCTGACTGCAGGCTGCAAGCAGATCAGCCCTACAAAGAGGTGCTGTCACCTCCAGCTCTTCCATGTCTTTGAAGTGTGGCTTAAGCTACAGAAAAAGCTCTGAATGTAACACAGTCTGAAGACATTGGTCAAGGTTGTAGCCACATGACAGGGTTTGCACGTCCTGGGATGCTCACAGGAAGGTTATAAGCATGCTAAATTTTGGAGAAAAATACAAGGAAAATGTCCGTTAAATGTGTCCATTGTAGCAGGTGGGAAGCAGTGTGTTTTCATAGATAGGCTGATGCAGTAGATGAGCTTATATCTGCTAGGCTGCATCCTGGTTTCCATAATTACTCACGTAGTTTCTTTTTGACCCAACAGGAGAGGAAGTTTTCAGTATAACTCCACTCATATTTTAAAGTGCATAAAGGAGGAGGAGTATGTTCTTAATCTCAGCATCCACATATTCCTGCTTCCCTGCAGTGAACTCTTGTGAGAATTTTAATCTTTACTGCGCTTGCCTCAGTTCTCATGGCTGTTTTCCATTCTGTTTTCTTTATTACTTTCTTTTTCTTCCTGTCATTCTTAGCTTTCTATTTTTCAATCCCAGTTTGTGAAGGGTGTGGGTTCAGAAGGGTTTCCTTCAGTTCCCAGTCCCCTGAAAGCATGAGAAATTGCCCATTGAGCCAATTCTCACAGCAAGGTATAAAAATAGGAGTAAAGAAAAGGTTGCACAATGCTTGGATTGCAGCAGTTTGTACTAATGGAGAGATTTCAAAGCCGTGGTTTGAAAAACATTTTTTAAACCTTATCATTTCCGTTAATTTTTCTCTCACTGAGCTGTGTTTCAGCTGCAGGAACTCGCTTTACAGATTACTTGGAGAATTGTACTGAAAGACGGGAGTCAAGTGCTGAGCAAGTCACGCAAAGCTGGAGAGAGACCACCAATTATCCTCTGTAGTCATAATGTCAGGGAAGCCTGTCCTGAGAGTTTCTAACCAGAGGCTTTTGCTTCTGCTGTAAGTGAATTAAAAGACAAGTGGATTTGAGATTGT
Source organism: Penelope pileata (assembly GCA_013396635.1). Classification (NCBI taxonomy): domain Eukaryota; kingdom Metazoa; phylum Chordata; class Aves; order Galliformes; family Cracidae; genus Penelope; species Penelope pileata. The sequence goes on along the minus strand of WBMW01005152.1, from coordinate 330,154 downwards.
TTTCTGTAATCTGTGCCATTGCAGCAGAACACGAGAACCCTCCTCGCCACAAATTGCTGTCAGCAGGGAGCTGTTCCTGTGCTCTCACAAAGCAGGGTGCTTCCCTGTAATTCGGTCTTGCAACCTCTTAAAAAATTAGAAGTTATCACAGAGACCTTATTCACGTGCTTTAAAGTTCTCAGAATTCATTGCTGAGCATTCCTTTTCCCTACCTGTGAAGCTAGCTGAAGCTGACATCCAGCCTCATATGACGTGTCTCTGACTTTAAAGGCTGTCATATATATTTCTATAAGATAGATATATATTTCTTTATCAGTGGATTTTCTCTGCTTCTGATTTGCTTGTGATGAGATGGACCTCTTTGGCATGTTGATAATTGCCAAACTGAAATGCTGTACAGTACTTCTGATATCATTTCCTGAACAATCCAATACCTGGATCCTAATAGTGGTGTAATGCTTTCCTAGGGAAATGTTGGTGTTATGCCACAGAGATGAGCATCAAATTTGGATTAAAATCAGAAGAAAAAAAAAATCAAATTCACTGTCGTATTTTGTTCCTCTTTGCAGTAGCATTTGGTGAAGAAAAATATTGACTGAAATTTGTAAAGATTTTCATGCTGGTTAAACTGTGTATGCTATAATTATTTTACTTCTAAGCTTTTTTCCCTTTTCCTACAAAAAACATGAGCTATTTGGATGTAGTAAAATTTAAAATAAATAAATAAATAGAGGAACTCTTCTGATTTGGTTCCACGGAGCATCTTTTAAGTTTGCAGTGTTAACCTGGAGTCAGATAGCTGGTCCCAGCTGTGTGAGCCCAGTGTTCAGTTTTCCAGTTTTCAAAGGATATCCAGTTTTCCATGCAGCACAATGAACTCTGGCTTAAGCATCGACACTGGGAATAGTTTGCAAAATGAACTGAATGAACTGGGTAAGAGGGGTTAGAGCATCTCTCTGTCATGGTTACTGTTGGTGGAGACCTTAGCAGGCTGCAGTGTGGGAATGCCAGCTGCCTGAGTTCCCCCCAGAACCTGGCCCTGTCACAGGGGGCAGTTCAGGCCGAGCTGGGCATTGTTCACAGCTGTGTATGGTTTCACGTGGTGTGCCTGATGCAAACCTCTCTCATATCCTGGAAACTCTTTGTCAGGATACTCCTCAGAGCGAGTAACTGGGATTCCTTCTTAACCCATCCTCTGCAGTGCTGACAAATCCTATTAGAGCTGGGTGTTGGAGGCCAGTGTTGCCCGCTGACTTGAGGGAGATCATGTGGTATTCAAATCGGATTAAAGTTCGGAGGAAAAGGCCCTAAGTTTCCATTTTTCTTTTTTACTGTGTTCAATTGTTATGCTTTTTCAGACTCCTTTAATCTCTACCAGGAGTTTTCACTGCTATTTGTGTAGGACTTGGTGCAGGCTTGCGTGGTGTTTCTTCCATTTATCTTTTCAGTCTGTTGTTCATGCTTAATGTTTTCTTTAATTGTATGCTATTTGTTATTGTTCAGCTTACAAAGCATTTCAGACATCTGAAAATGATTGCATCAGAGCAGTGTAGAGAACAAAGTTCCATCTTCCTCATGCTGGACTGCCCAGCTCATGTAGGCAGCTGTCCCTGCGTTATATTATGTTTTGCTGTATGTTGCTTGGGCTCATGCTCAATTTTCTACTTTTGTATTGCCTAATTTTATGGAAGGGATGAAGAGTGGTTTCACTAGCTGCAGCATTCAGGAGAATGAATGAAAGAACTTAGGAGGGCAGCACACAGCTGCTTACAATTGGTTGTTACCCTCCGCAGTTTAAGAGGAATGAAATGTGACTGGGCAGCATTTGCACTCAGAGGACTCCAAGGGAAGGAAGGCTGCTGTCTGCATTGCAATGTCCTGGAACACTACTGTGTGTGTGTGTGTGTGTGTGTGTGTGTGTGTGTGTGCTTTTTCTGCCACTCACTGACTGTTCCCAGATGTGCTTAGGTAACCAAATCTATCAAGAGTGTGATCTGGAGCTGCCAGCCTGCAGGCAGTCTGTTCTGGTTGAGTAGACTGTATTTGTTAAATTTAGAACAGTGTGCAGAACACAATGTCAGCCCCTTAACTCTCAGTCCTAGCATAGTGTAATTTATTCTCTTTTGGTGTGTTTTAATTTATACTGCCTGCATTTTTATTTTTATTTTTCCTAATAGGAGTCTCCACAAGACAGTGCTATCACCCGAGACATCAATCGAACGTTTCCTGCTCATGATTATTTTAAAGATACGGGAGGAGATGGCCAGGACTCCTTGTACAAAATATGCAAGGTAGTCTTTAAATTCTTATTTTGGTAATGTGTTTAGAATCATGAACAGATGTAACTTTGTTGCCTGAGAAGAATGTGTAGCTTTTACAGTCAGTTAACAGTATCACGGAGACAGACTGGGGCTGGTTCTTCGCTGTAGGTGTTTGTCTGGTTGTGGTGCCATTCAGATAGGGTGATCTAAAGTAGGAAGCCCGCTGGATTGCTGGACACTAAACTGTTTAGTACAGAAGCTTCATGATTCCAGACATGTCAGTCTGGATCAAGTCTGAGGTGAGTAAGTGAGCTTCAGTTTAGAAACCATCATTTTTTTCCCTTTGTATCCAGTGATGGAATGTAGAGACAGGGACACAACAGATCCTCAGCCAAAGGTTAAAATGCAGCAGGAGAGCAATGGGGAGGACCCATCCCTATAGTAGCAGGAAGGCTGCTCATTACACTTAGTGTAGCTGGTTAGAGGTTGTAGTAGAAACCTGTGTATTTGTGACAGACCTCCCTGACCAACACTTCTAGAGCTCACTTTTTAAACAGAAATAGCTGAATTATTTGATTTGAGGGCAACGTGGCAAAATGCAGCCATGAAGATGAAATCTTAGAGTTTTTATCAGAACAGGACAAATGAGGGTAGCTACCTCTGTATCAAAAATCTGCTTTAATCCAAACAATGGAGTATAACTTTTTCAAAATATGACTACTGAAATTGTAGAATTGTCATCTGCAATACACTAGTCTAGCACAGAGCAAAGGTGTAAGGAAAATTACATAGTTGTCTTTAAAACTGGAGATAGCTGTGTACATTAATGTTGTAAAGCCATAGGCATGCATTGAAGTTACTTGTGAAAAGGCAGAAACTGGCTGCACAAGTGGGCAGCTTGTTGCCTGTATCTCAAGTGGAATGCTTTAAGCTTCCAGCACTCTTACATTCCTGGTGTTTCTCCCTTTTCCTCAAGTGACCTCCCAACATCCCTGTAGCAGCTGTTTAGGGGCCAAAGCTCTCAGATAAGTAGCTTAATAGATTGCAGCAGTCTTGGAGCATCACTGTAGCCAGCCACTGCCGCTATGTATCGCGGTTTGATTTTCCTTCAGGTTATTCCCTCCTTTGAATGGCACCAGTGGCACCAATACACCTGGTGAAATTCACGGAGCTGTGTTTGATGCAACATTTTGTTTTCATTGTGCTTTTAGCTCAAGGTAGATATGCTGTAAAAATTTGATTCCTTTTTTTAGGCCTATTCTGTCTATGATGAAGAGATTGGTTACTGTCAAGGCCAATCGTTCCTTGCTGCTGTGCTGCTTCTACATGTAAGTGGTGGTTTTTTTCCCAGTTTGTTTTAAGCTTAAGAATAAATATTCGGTCTGCATGTCTGGGACAGACATTGGTAACTCCTGAACTAGTGGGGTTGCAGGCTGCTTATCCACTTAAATGTTGGTCAATAATAATGTGATTTTAGGCAGAAGAGTAAATTGTTTAAAACTAACTGTGGTATTCATAACAACTCTTGTCTACAGTCAGTGTTCATTTCGCTGTGTCTCTGTTTCAGGACCCCTTCCATTTGAAACTCTGCAGGCTTGTACTCATGATCACTAGTAGGCATGGAATTTGTGTATCAGACAACACTGTAAATGTTTGTTACAGGGTTTCAAGGTCAGATTTAAGCTTTTTAGAAGACCTTTCTATTGGAATCAGTCAGAAGTATGGCTGGTAATCGCCGTCATGTCTCATACACAGAAGTAGTGTAGTTGTGACATTGATGGGATGTCAGTTTCTTAGGTCTCAGTGCTTTGAACACTATGCAGCCTTTATTTGGGCTACTGTATTGTAGGCCTTTGTGCTTCTTGGTTTTAGAGATTGTTGAAGGATAAAGTAGTTTTTTATTTTGTTAGGATACTCGAGAACTCTTTTTTAAACTTAATTGTTATTGGTAAAAGTGACCTCGGCAGAGTAATCTCCTTTGATTGCGTGGATGTCCAGAAGCCAGGGAGATTTATAGTTACTGTAAATCAGAAGCAAAAATGTTAGATTCACTCATGCTTGGGAAATATGAGAGGATCTGTACAAATTATTTATAGATCATTCTTTTTTAAAATAACATCTGCTTCTTATCAGTGTGTGTATTGCAAGCATGGGCAGTTGCAACTGAGCAGTTCCTAGGGCCAGTAGTGTTCTGAGGCTTCCTCTCCCCACCTGATTCTTAGAGATTGTTGCTACCAGTGAGAACTAGGTATGGAAGACTTCTCTGCAGTTTTCAGTGGAAGTCTGGTCTTCATGGATTGTTTTCCATAATGCTGTAAAGTCAGTGGAGGATGGGGAGCATACCACAAACTCCGTTCATTTGAAACATTAGCCAGATGGCTGATCACAACCACCTTTTAGTTCATTGCAACTGTAATATCGTAGAATCATGGATTCACTAGGTTGTAAAGGACCTACAAGATCATATGAAACATTTGGTCGATGACCAATTCGTTCTTTGTTACTCTACTGACTCAGATCAAGAAGGGTGATACTTTCCGACAGGAGAACTGAACTCTTCTACTCACACATACGTGCTTTCTTTTAGATTTTTCATTGTCTTATGTCCATTTCTTGAACATCCGTTAATTAGAGAGACTCACTGTTGAGAATGGGCCGTGCATTATTCTAGAATTCTTTCCTTAACAAATAGGTATTGCCTGTGGGAATAAAGTATGTATTAAAAAGGCAAAATTTCAAATAGGTTTCTTTGAAATCAGCCTTTGGAGTACAGTTGCTAGGGAAAATAGATATTAAAAAGTGCTGTAGGAAAGGAGTCCATCACTACTGGTTTGGTATGTCTCAGCAAAGACCTCAGTCTGAACAAACTCCGTCTGCAGATTGATAATAGAATACTTGAGATGGATTTTCTGGTCTTTATAGGAACTAGTGATTAACCTGAAGTCAGACATTAATATAGAAATGTAAAAGCTGAATGTTGATATTTGGGAGAAATGTCTAAACACTGACAGGCCAGGATGAGTTTTTGGCAGGAAAAGAGGTATTGAACTTTCCCAAACCAATCATGAGTTGTGATAAATGGAGCTTTTGTTAACAGTTACTGATCTGTCTTATTCCTGGCAGCTGAAAAATAAGCATGAAATGTAATTGATGTCATTTGAAAAGGTAAATATATAGCTAAAAGTAAGGGAAAGATCCTGTTTAACATCCTCTAAAAATACTGCATTTGTCTTAGTTACGTAGGTGACAGTTAGACTGTTCGAAATCCGTAGGATTCTGATGTGATTTGGAGCAAATATGACAAGTAGCTGCTTTGGTCTTTTTAGTTGGGTGGCTGGGAGGTGGTTTATTCAGCAGAATGTGAAGAGTTTCCAACACCAAACCTCATTTTGTGTGTTAATACTCCTGTTTACTTTCAGACTGGCTGGGGTAGATTAAAAAATAGTAATAATTTGGCCTTTCCGTAGGAGGGAGGAGATGCACAGTAAGGGCAAATGGAACTGGTGTGAAAGACTTAAAATGCTCCGTGATAAATATACTTTCTTCTCACAGATGCCTGAAGAGCAAGCTTTCAGTGTTCTGGTCAAAATCATGTTTGATTATGGACTCAGGGAACTTTTCAAACAAAACTTTGAAGATTTGCACTGCAAGTTCTATCAGCTGGAGCGCCTCATGCAGGTGGGGACTCAAACGTCTGTGAAGTGAATGGGTCAGGGCCTTCAATTCAAGAGGCCAGCAAAACGAGCTATTTATCCTACGTGTACCAGGCATGGGTGGGTGCAGAAAGCTGCCTTTCTGCACTCCTTGTCACTCTGAGGGTTCTGCCCAACTTCTGTTACTTTGGTTTTTCAGCTACTGCTCCAAGATGGTGTAAATTAACTTTTTTTTTTCTTGTTATTAGGAATACATTCCTGATCTGTATAACCACTTTCTGGACATTAGCCTTGAAGCACACATGTATGCTTCCCAGTGGTTCCTTACACTGTTCACTGCAAAATTCCCTCTCTACATGGTCTTCCACATTATTGACTTACTCTTGTGCGAGGTATGTGCTACGAGCGGGGGCCTGCGCTGCTGGTAACTTTTGACAGTTTCTCACATCCTTGTTACTATCTGTTCTTTCAGAGCTAGACAAGTGATACTTATTTTTATGTAAAAGTGTTACATTTTCGCAAGGAAAAAGAGTTCTCAGCATTTGAAAGATATGAATTAGGAATATATATGATTATAATATCTCATTTCATAGAATACTGTTTAATCTGTATGTAATTCCATGCAGTGCTCATGGGTTGTCAGTTAATTCACAAATATGTGGGTGAAAGATTCCAATTGTCTTTGTTTGTTAAATTGTATTGTACACTATGATAATATTTTTTTCTAGAACACCATTGCAAGAAGGCTGTGGCATGTAGAGTAGCTCAGCTCATTTCTGTGCTGGTCATTTTACAAGCTTGGAGCCCTTTTTCCAGGAGACTTGAAGTCTCTTTATACTTCCCAGCATATATTTAGAAAGCAACATTCTTTACTTTGAGATTTTGTACATGATCATGTTTAAAACTGCATATTTGGTAGTATTTGGGTAAGTAGTGTAATTTGAGTTGGAGCTCGTTAACATAAATGAACAATTCACATTTTGTACTAAAAGATCCTATCCTCAAGTTATCTAATGATTTACTTTTTCACTGGCTGATTAACATTATTCGTGCATTCTCCACCACATCTGCAGTTGCTCATGCGGAGTGGCACAATTTGTCTGCGTTTTGGACACTGAAGTGTTCCAGCATTCATAAACCTCCTGGTCAATGCTTCTACCCTTTCTCTGTTATCTGTCTGCTGCTTACTTTGTCCATGTGCCAATGTAATAGAAAGCAACAGATGGTATCTAGAAAATCAGTTTTATTTGTTTAGAAACACATTTTAAATTCATAAATAGGAAATGTGTTCATAGTGAACATTTACTTTTTTTTATTGTTTTAAAATAGGAATGGAAAAATAATTGGGTAAAGAAAGGCGATCTTGAAATAAGATGAGCAATGTGTCTTGATTCTTGAAGGTACCCCTTAAGAAGTTGTATGCTATTGTTGGCTATCAGGACTATTTATAATTAATTAGGCAATTTAAATAAAAAGCTTCTAACAAGCAGTGGCAAAGTAGACTGTAAATACTGAGAAATTAATTTCTTTTGTCATTATTTTTCTCTTTAGGGAATAAGTGTTATCTTCAACGTTGCACTGGGATTATTAAAAGTGAGTATCCAACTTTCAGCATGATGCTTTCTGCACCATCATGCACAGGTATCAAAAATTGAGATGCCTGTTAAAAAAAAATTATTATTTTTTTCTTTAAGTTAACTTTCTGTATTACAGATGCTGTTGTCTGTCATACTCAGTGCAGCAGAGTGCTTTTGGGGGATGGGGTGGCAGGGAAATAGAAGGTTGCAGAAATAGAAACAAACACTGTTTGCAGGAGGTCAAAAAGTAGATACGTTCTTGGGAGCTTTACAAAACTGTTGTTGCTTTATTATCTCTGGGAATTCAGCAATTGTTCAAAATCTGCTCTGGATTAATGTTTTTTCTTTCCTTGCCTGTAGACTACCAAGGATGATTTGTTACTGACCGACTTTGAAGGGGCTTTAAAATTCTTTCGTGTACAACTGCCCAAGAGATATCGTTCAGAGGAGAATGCAAAAAAGCTGATGGAGTTGGCTTGTAACATGAAGGTAAGGATGTGGTGATAGCACCTGTGAGCGTAGCTTTAATGGGTGGTGGGAGCTGTTACATTTGTTGCCCACTAACTCTTACATCTCAAATACGTCTCCATGAAATAAGCATTACATTGGCACTTCAGAATAAGCTCTGAAAATGGAATTTCAGGAAAAAGTTACCGTTACAAAGTTATTGTTTCCTCCTTATAGATGTAATGATTGAATTCTAAAATGGAACTGTGATCTTTTTTTTTCTGTGTACTTTAAGGAAGCTGTGATTCTTTCTTTATAGTTTGACATAGTTTAGTTTTTGGTCAAATATACTGGTATGGTTCAAAATCTTTTTTGCTGCTTAAAATTTGCTAGAGAAATTCTTTTGTCGCATCAGTGCATAACTGCACATCTTCCCTGGTATATTAACATTCGGGGCAGTCTGGAGCAGTAACAGTGTGCATAGTAATATTCTCCATACAACTCAAGCATTTCTTATGACACCAATGTAGAAATTAGGAAGTAATCAAGAAGTGGCCACAGATTAGACGTTGCATATGCATCTGATTCAGGTAGTGTGTAATGACTGCCTTTGCCCTTCACGTTTCTGAAGAACTTTGTTTCTCTTCCCACTCTGCCAAATTTCCCCTCGTTACCAGTGCTGTGTGAGATAGGTAAAGCATACAGTCGAGGTCGTGCACTGCTTCTTTGAGTACTGGGTGCTTTCAGGGGGTTAAATGGAAGGTTATGGAGAAAGTGCAGACTGCACTGCTGAGCTCTGCAGAGATGCTGAGCACTTCTGTATCACCCATGTGTGTTGCCTCTGATTGGAGTGCTGCACATAATTGCTTTGTTTGACCTAAAATATAAGTCCTTTGCTGTCAGTGGAAATCTCCAGCGTTGTATCTGGAAGTGTTTTTGAGCAGAAAAGGGCCTGGTGTCGAAATAAATCATTTATAGGAAGGGAGAAGTAGTCTAGCTAAGGCATTGTGATTACAGCAGCATTCTGCTGAAAAGGAGGTCAGTAAATGATGAGCTTGAGACAACACTAGTTTCTTAAAGTGACTCCTCAACGGTAACAGAGTTACTGCTGCCTTCTGTGCCCTTGAAATACTGGTGGGACTTCAGTGTTCATTTCTGCCTTCTGTCACCATGCAAGGCCTAAGCCCTTGCTGGCTCCCAGAGCACGGTTTGCTCTGGGGTTCCAGCATCAAGAGCCAGTGGCAATAGCAAACGTTCTCCTGATCACCTCGTTATTAGTATCCAGAGGCAACACTGCTTTCATGTGCTCAGAAAAGTCTGAGTAATGGCGTGCGTTCCTTCTCTTCCTCTCATGTGGCTGGATGCCTCACTTTCAAGAGCCAACCTTTCCATGGCTGGAGATCTGGTGTAGGAAGCAGTTGGGGCAGTCATTCAGCAGGGGCAGAGCACGAAAATAATCTACTGAAGTTGCTGGCTGTATGGCCAGTAAAGGGTCAATATTCTGAGTAGTTGTCTGGGCTGCTTAGCAAGGATAACTGCTGCAGTTGCAGTGGGGCTGAACTGACTCCCTGAAATGGGCTGGCTTCTGCAAGAGTCAGCTGAAGTGCCTTGGACTAAATGCTGCTGTGCAGCTCTCGCTAGGGGGAGCCTAGCTACCAGGTTTCTACAGCTCTTTCCAAGTAAGATTGTTAATGATAAAAACCAAAGATAGGAGAAAGTAAAGCATGTTTTCCATTGTCTGGCATTTATACATATAAAATGCAATGTTTCTCAGACAAAGTATTTTTTTTAAGAGAAAAACATATCCATAACTGTTTAGTTTATTTGTTTTACTGAGATAACAATAAAGGTTCAGCAGCTTTTGTTACTAGCAATTTCATTTAGGTACATATTACCTTGCATGTGAAATGCTCACAGTGGTTTTAGCACAGCCTATGTCATTAAACTCTTGTAGGATATTATTTACCTGATGGCTGGATGCTGGTCAGGATCTATTGCAGGTTTTCATGTGTTTTCTGTCCCTGTAGAACCAGAATGCTGTGCATAAAATTTAATATTTAAATTTTAAATTTTAATACCACCTTTTTCTCCACTCTTACAGAACAGGAAACTGCATTTGCATTTGTAGTCTCTTGTAAAGTAAACGCTTCAGCATAAATGTTACAGCTGAAAAAGCAGCTGAGGAAACCTCAGCGTTATGTTAGGTCAGAAATTAAACACACATTGTGGGTTTCAAGTGATTCAGTTTTGCTAAGCCACTGTAGTATTTGAGGCATCAAACAGCTCTATAGTACCAAGGAACACTCAGGTAGGATGCTCCTATGAATCCCCTTCAAAAACTTTTTTTTATATTCCACAAAAGGATAAGGAAGGGAACTTCTATGGTTATATTGAGTGGAATAGAACTTTCGACCATATGTAATGGTTTGACACTCAAAAAAAGATTAGCTGTGTTTTGTGGAAGACAGGAGTTGCCCAAAGCTTGTACCATAACCCTTTGTGAACTGTGTATTCTTTTATTGATGTTCTGGACAGGAACTAATGGGCTGCTTTAATTTAGATTAGCCAGAAGAAGCTGAAGAAATACGAAAAGGAATATCATACCATGAGAGAGCAGCAAGCTCAGCAGGAGGATCCAATAGAAAGATTTGAGGTAATGCTTGCCTTCTGCAATCTGATTGAACACACTGTACCTGCAGGAAATTCCTATTTTGATTTTTTTTTTTTCCTTTGAGCTGTTTTCTTTGTTTTCTGACTAGTTTAAAACTTGTGTTTTATAGATAAACACCCAGTAAGACTTCTTCTTGACTTCTTTTTTGTGCCCCCCATAGCGTGAGAACCGGCGTCTACAAGAAGCAAACATGAGACTTGAGCAAGAAAATGATGATCTTGCCCATGAACTGGTGACCAGCAAGATTGCTCTGCGGAAAGATTTAGACAATGTAAGACATCTTTTGTGATCTGTAGTTGAGACAGCGTAAGGGCTAATTTTTAGTTGCTCTTCTCGTTGGAGGTACCGCAGAGTATTTTTGCACTTTGTAATTTTTCATTTTCTGCTGACAGGGCTGATAAATCCCATGCTCCCTGTTCCTCGTGGGATGTATTTGCACTTGCACCTTGCCTCCAGGGTTAGGGATTGCCTTTGTTTGTTTCTGAGACTACAGGGCTACTTGTAGTGCTGTCAGGACCACAGGTTGAGCAGATGCAGGTCTTCCCATTACATGGTGTGGGGAAGCACCTTTATGTGGTACCTGATGTGCTGCAGAATGTGGTAGTATTGATTGGGGCGGGTTAGGATCCTCTCCTCCGTGTCCAAGTTGCAGAATAATGATATATACTGTCAGATGTCCACAAGAAACAGGAATGGTGACTGAATACGGATCGCTCTGAAAAGCATTCAGAGAAACTTGAGAAGAGATTCTAAGCCTGTACTTGAGTAATGACTTTCTTCTCTATGTATATTGAAAGTACAGCAGGAGCTAGGTCTTTGAATTGTTAGCAAAATAATAGCATGGCTGCTGTATTCATGAATATCAACTCAGAGCAGACGGGCTTTTGGTAGAGTACCTAATAAACTTGAAAGTCTGAGTCTGTCTGGCTCTCAGTGGAGTCAGATTCTCAGATACCTTAGGCAACTCCGAAAAATTTACTGTGGTTTGGGTTTGGCTTGTTGAAATCCACCCATGTTAACATCAGCATTGGTTGTTTCCCATATCAGCAGAGCCCTCAGGAGGAAACTCCAGATTTGCTTTGTTGTCATAATTTTTTTAAGCTTGCTCTCCCGTTTCCTTCATGACATACTCATGTCTGGGAGATTTTTTCAGGATACGCTTTTTCGCAAGACATGCAAAGCAGGAAGGTGCTGGCATTGGTCATGCACCGAGTAGGCTCCAACACGCTTAGTCTGTCTGCTTGGGGAGGTGAGGAAAAGTTCAAGTACTAATGTTTGGTATTCTCCTTGTACACCAAGATAAGTGCATTTCTGAAATCTCAAAGGAAAATAACTTTCAAAAGTCATATAGTGCAGGAGTTGACAGGCTTCAAAACGTTTCAGTTTATCTGCTTCCAGAGAACTTCAGGTTTCCTGTGGTCTCCTAGAAACTTGCCGTTGGATTAATATTCTTAGTGAATGTTGATGCTAATGGAGGAATGTTGCTCTTAATGAGGTTTGTTTTGTGACTTTAAGATTTGTTACATCTGCTGCTCTATGGTGTTAAAAATGTGTGAATCATAGGAGTATGTTCCATGCAGCGTTTTCAGAAAGCATTATGTTCCCTTCCTTTTACCTGTGCTTTTTCAGTTTATTAAAGACAGCTCTCAGAAAGCTGTGCAGACTGCCCAGTGGTTGCACTCAGAGGGTGAACTCCAGGAAAAAAAAATGTACTGAAGAAGCTTTTTGTATCTGTTATTAACTGTTGTTTGTGGCTGCTTTAGCCCATATAAGCCAGTTATGCTTTTATATTGATTCATTTGAATTGAGAGCTAAGAGAGAAAGAAAATTAAGCTAAGTCTTTGAGATCCCCCAGTGGATATGTAACACTCGTGCCTTCAAAGGTGGTAAACGATGTTGGTAACGTTCAGGTTATTCCCCAGGAGGAGATAGGTAGGTTTGATCCTACTTTGGGACCCTGATTAATTCCTCTAATTGGAAACTGAGATGGTAAGCTTCATTCTACTAGCCTGATGTCCTGACAGAAAAGTACCAAAGGACGTTGTTTAATGCACCTTTCTAATGCCTTCATAGTGCCTCTGAAATCTTGCAGCCTAAAAGATCAAAGCAAAGCATTTGGAAATACAAGAATTTCCTTAATAACCTTTGCACTAGACCAGAAAATAGGCTTCATTTTTCTGCTATTGCCAGACTCCCACATCCCAGTTTTCTTTAACTTTAAAACAGCTTAAAAACCGTGTATAATGAAAAGATGTTCTCTTTGCCTTTGCCATCTGTTTTAAAGGATCAGCAGGACTTTATAGGACTAAAATTCACTGTTTGATTTCCTTCCTTTGAAGGGAAATGGTTCAGCTACTTTCTGAACATTTTATATATGGTTGAGTTACTGATCTATTTTTATGTTGAATTCATGCACCTATTGGGAAGTACTGAGTTGCTGTGTATAAGCCAGGAGAAGATGTCTTACTTTGAGAGGTAGTTCTGAGTAGCTTGTGAACAGCCCAAGATTTTACAGCTCTGCACCTTTATTCTTAAAAAATGTACTAAAAAAGGGTCGTGTGCTTTCTGGTGGGACATATCTTTTCTTAAAAGTGAGGAGTCTGACACATTTTTTTTCATGAAATGTTTTCTGGGTGACAAGATAAAGATGGCATCACATCCATTGGTAGGCATCGTGGATGTGTGTTTGTTTTTTGATGTTCTAGAGACATTTTTCATGAATTCTGTTATCATTTAAAGTTTGAATTGTAGATGGTGTTTCTCAGAAAAATAGTTTTCATCATAATGATGTTATTAGTAATAATGAACAGATTTCTTTTAATAAGAATGAAAAGACTGCATTCTTGGTAGTGTCCTGCTGGAGCTTCTGTCCATGGCTGCCCAGCAGCATCAGCACAGCAAGAAAGCCTCTCTTCAGCACTGTGCTCTACTCTGTGTTTCAGGCAGAGGAAAAGGCAGATGCTCTGAATAAGGAACTGCTAATGACCAAGCAGAAGTTGATTGATGCGGAAGAAGAAAAGAGGCGCCTAGAAGAAGAATCAGCTCAGGTTAGGGGCATTTCTGTCATCACATTTCTGTGTGGTACAGAGAGGAAAAAAAAGTGACAAGTGTGGGAAGAGCTTAATGTTCTAAGTCATGTTTGTGCCTCCTCTGTAGTGTAAAGGACGTCAGCAAAGCAGAATTCTTTGCTTTCCTGTCAGGTGCTTCATAGGGTAGTGAATTTTTAACTCGAAATTGCGAAGGCACAGACTGTGCCAGAGATTGCTGCACAGAGAGGCAGCACAGAACTTCAGCTGTCAGTGCCTTTAATACTTCCTACTCTAAACTAGTCCATTTTCTAGCAGAGAGCCACCAAAGTCCAGCTTTTCCCTGTTTGCATGTAGCCAAGATAGACCTTTATTTTCCGTAGGGTCCTGCCCTGTGCAGAAAGTATTGAGGTTAGGGAGAAGGAGGAAATACCACCTGTTTGTTTTCAGGTTGTACGAATGTATAAAATTTGTACTTTTTTTCCTACAGCTGAAGGAAATGTGTCGTAGGGAACTAGATAAAGCAGAGTCAGAGATCAAAAAGAACAGCTCTATTATTGGTGACTACAAACAGGTAAGCACAACTTAATGATTATATGTTTTGCAATCAAATGGCAAGACTTTCTCAGGTGTTCTAGGAGATTTCTGTGCCATGCATTTGAGGAGAAGTTTTAGCTATTTTAAGCAGGAAACTTGCACTTGGTTTTGCTTTTTATTTTGCTGAGATCATGGTGGCCAGTTCTACTTACTCCTGACATAGGTGCTTTTATCCCAAAGGCAACAAGAGTCATGCTTTCCCTAACCTTTTTGGATTTCTTTAGCAAGGCCAAACTGCTAATAGCTTATGTTGAAACTGCATATTTCCCTATAGACATAGAAGGATATGTATAGAATGAGAATATATAGAATGAGACAACTTAGTGTAGTATCCCAATTTTCCCGATTTTCTCAGAGCCCTCAAACTGTCCCTGTTAATATTCCTGTAGCATTTACTTGTGCTTTAGCATTCACCTGGGATAAAATTTGCATTTAGAAATGGTCTGGTAACATAACTTTGCTTTTCAGATTTGTTCCCAGTTGAGTGAGCGACTGGAAAAGCAACAAACAGCAAATAAAGCTGAAATTGAAAAAATACGGGTAAGAAACCAGATAGAATCACAGTCTACAACGTTTAAATCTCTTAGCAAAATCATAACAGAGCACATAATTAGTCATTACTAAAATGATGGTTGAAAAAACATTCCTTGTTGACTTACAGTTTTGGAAAGAAGATTAGACTGGCAGAGGGTTGGAATTAGATGATCTTTAGGGTCCCCTCCAACCTAAGCCATTCTGTGATTAAGAGGGGGAGATCTTGGAGGGGGGGGGATGGATGGCTGTCATCCCTCTGCCCACGTTCTCATGCTGGGCAGTAATAAATTTTAATTGTTCTGAGGGGTCTTGTTTTCTTCTGGAGGAGATCTTTCTGGCTGTCTCTTACAGAGCTCACTATCTTAGCCAGACAGTTTTACCAGAAGTACAGCAGTGTTTTGAGAGCCCACGGATCTGGGGGTGGCTGGAGCTCCTGCTTGGCTGTACTCCCTGGCAGTTAAGAGTTTGCAGGTCGTTAGTGGTCCCTCCCATTGTGCTGCTCTGCTAGAGCAGGGGCAGGAAAAGGCTGTGATCAGCACCTCAGTACAAGCATTCACAAGCAGGTATTTACTTTAGCAAAAAGTGGATGACTGTGAACATTGCCGGGAGTTCTTCAACAAGGAAGGCCGTGTGAAGGTTGTTAGTTCAGCCAAGGATGGTTCAGATGAGGACACGGATGAGGAGAAGGAAACGCTGAAAAACCAGCTGAGAGAGATGGAGCTTGAGCTGGCCCAGACCAAATTGCAGCTTGTGGAAGCAGAATGTAAAATACAGGTAATACTTTAGGGGTTTGTTCTGTAGTGTATGTGGTGTGCCTGCATTCCTAGCAAAGTGTGTTTGTTGTAGAGGGTTTGGAACAGATCCCGTTGGGTGAAACTGTAACTTGCTATTTCCTGTATGGCTTATGTAACCAAACACTGGGTCTGAAACTTTGTGTATGCAGATAAAATAACTGAAATTACATGAACTGTATTTACCACTACTACAACTTCCAGACATCTGCCTGGCTGCAGTGCAGTACTTACTGACTGATCTTCTGCAACTTCTTGGAAGAAATCCAAATTCTGACAAAGTACTGAATCATGCATTTCTTTATCTCACAATCAATGTTAAATGAAGAACTGAGATATGACAAATGTTAGACATGTTTCCTAAAACATGACTGGAAAACACTCCAGGTATTTGAGGTATTTGTGTAAAATATGACAATGTTGTTCTTTTAGCCTAAAACTGGGATGTCAGTGCTTCTTCACAGAAACTTAAGAATTAGTCTGTAGGAAGCCCACTTCCTGTGGGAATACCTCCTCCTCAGACAGGAAAGAATTAAAGGCTTTGCATGTACTGAAGAAAGCTGAATGTTTCACTACAAGCAATGACGTAGGCTTGTTTTGCTTTTCAAAGCTTTGTTTTTTTTTTCCCCATCGCTTGTTGTGCTACTTTTAATTTATGTAAGACTTATTTAACTTCTACAGTAGCCAATAACCTGTAGATGTCCTACAACCTTCTGAGTTTAACTCCTGTAACTTTGTGCTGTGAATACATACCAAATTAAAGAAATTACTCTTCTGTTTGCAGGACTTGGAACACCATTTGGGTCTGGCACTGAATGAAGTACAGGCTGCAAAGAAAACATGGTTCAACAGAACAATAAGCTCTATAAAAACAGTGACTGGAGTCCAAGGAAAAGAGACTTGTTGAAAAGCAGTTCTGTCAAATACACCTTCTTAACACAACACCTTTTGTTGCCTTCCTTGGCCAGATGTTTAATTCTGTGACATGAGAGGACCAGAATGTAAATACAATAGAAACACAGCATGTCGGGATTTCAATAGGTCAGTGATAAAGAGGATGGAAACACAAAATGGCTTTGTTGCTAGACATGGGATCTTCATACTACTGATATTTAACAGGTGATGTAGCTAGATTGAAGCTCTTCAGAGAAACACTCCATTCTGCGGTCTGGCTGGAGGCTTTTCACAGACTAGGTACGAGAACTTACCAAACCCTAATTGTTAAGTTTACATACGATAGGTTTTTTTACAGTTATAACCTTTTTTAATATTTTATTTGAAAGGAAAAGTGTCACTAACAAAGTTTAAAAAAAAAAAAAAAAGNAAAAAGGAAAAAAAAAAAAGACAACTAGCAAGAAATACATCAGTGCCAGAAAGCAGTCCCCAGAGGTAGGATATGGAGAGTAGGAGGTGACATGTTTTGCTTTGTGAATGGGGATGATTTCAGCATTCCTGTCGGAGCAACCCCACTTTGTTTTAGTTAGATGCAGCATCCATCTCTCTGTGTTTGGCATTTCTTTCTGTTACTAATCAACTCTATGCAACTCTGGGCTTTTTTTTTGGCATGCGCTGCCAAACAAATTCACAACCTGAGGCTGGGGCCTTGTCTAAGAGCAAGATGAGAATAATCAGAATTCTTGGCAAAGTTCCGTTTCACTTCTGTGTCATACTGTTTGATCCACATATCAACAGCGTTAAAATCCCCAGCACCAGGATTGCTAATAAGTACTAATTATGTCAATGGTCTGACATTTACTTAAGTCTTTTTGTTTGTTTTTTGTCAGTTTTCTGTTTCGTTTTTGTTTTTTTGTTGTTTTTACCCGGCTGTAGCAGGCCTTCTGTGAAGCTCTGAGAAAGCTTCCAGGGTTTAGTTTTGCACATAGGTATGAATGGGACAAAGAAACAATAATCTGAGATATATATGAGGCAAAAATCACTGCGTGAGTGTAGCTGTGAGCATCTATAGCTGTCCAGCTGGCTTCCCTGGTAACGTGTTCAGAGGTTGTGTAGGTCATTTTCCACGCTTGATGCAGTTGCACTAATAGGTGCTAAACGTGCTTGGATTTCTTATTCTTCGGATTGTCTTGAGTTCTCACCAGAAAGCTGTAGAATGGAGTTTTGCACCTTGTAATTTTTTTTTTAATTTATAATGGTTTGTGTTATGCTGAAGTATCTATTGCATCAGTGGATAAATTTTGTGTGCAGTGTGAGTATAAGCTGGTAACAATAAGAGGCACTGGTTTGTATATAAAGATATTTGGTTTATTTTGTATTTCTACCTTTTTCTTGTTTACTGTACTAATGCTAGCTAATGTACTCTGTAACTACAGAATAGAACATGCTATGTCCAAGCTTTTTTCCTTAACTGCATACATTATCTCTATTGTTTAATACCAAAAAAACAAAACAAAACCTGTAACTCCATCAATATTAGATGCGTGGACATTGTGGTAGCATAGTTGCAGTGTGTATACTTTATGAATTGAAATATAAACTAGTAAAATTGTATAACTACTTTGTTGTTTCATTTTATTTTAATAGGAATTTCATTAAATATTTTGCAATACAAAACCAATTCTCTTCTTAAAATAGACGCAATAGAATCTGCAAGCTTCTGTGGGACCGAAACTAGATTCATGCTGCAAAGGGCTTTGCTAAAAAAGACTGCATATTCTTGGTGTTGCCAGCACTGCTTTATATAATAAAATGTAGGTTTTGCTTTGAAAAAAGAAACTGCAAAAATGACCTTGTGCAGCTTGAGGCTTGTGACTCAGTATTTCTCAAATATGTCCAATTTAGAACGTTTTTTTCCATGACCCTCTGAATTCTGCTTGGATCTGCAAAATGTTGCCTAGCTCTGCTTATCATCATCAGTAACGTGAATTCTGTGGGGTCAAGTGTCGTTCACGTCATCTTCACTAGGATCTTCTGGTCATAGCTGAAGGTAGGGTTTAGCTGTGCAACTGGATGAACGCACTAATTGGGTCACAGTGCAGATCAGGCTCCCCTAACTGTATGTGTTCTGCAGAGATAACAAGGAGTAAAAATGTATTTTTGTCACTGGAATGACTAAAGGTGACTCTGAAAGCAGCCCTACTCTGGGAGGCTGTTATCACGCTGTCACTTTTCTAACCATACTTTTGCTGTAATGGCATTATAAGGCTGTGTGTAGTCTTTGCTGCTTTGTCTTTCGCAGACTGGTATCCCTTGGTAATTTCAGCTCTGCTGTTCCTCAGTAATTACACCTTTTGAAGAAAATTTGAAGGTAAACAGGAAAGAAGTGGGGAGAAGAAACAACCAAAACAATTCATTCATTTGTGTTTCCCAAAGGGAATGGGAAATTGTGTGTAGCATCCTCTTTCCTCCAAAAATGAGGTACTTAGAGGAAGGAAAAGTAGTTTTGTTCCACTAAGTAAACATTACCTCAAAACTGCATGCAGTGTCTGCTTGTCATTTTAGCATAGCTGTGGAACACACCTAATGAGAAGCTAATTGCTTTATAATATTTTCTAAGAAATACTTTGTAGCCAGTTTCCAGTTGTTATAGATTGTTTTAGATATCTTCCTCTGAAGGATTGTGATACAAATAAATATTACCAGGATATTTCACATCTGACGCTATCTAATATATCTACAGCTAATTAAGCAAAAGGAATCCTCTGCTGAGAGGCACTCCTTTTGAAGCTCAATTACATGTGAAATACAAGGAAGCAGATGATTTTTGAGATGAGAAAGATGAATTTACAGATACTCAAGCCTAGGAATAAGAAAGGTAAAAACAAATGAAAGGCATTGAGTCAAAGTTGCCATAAGGAAGAGTATTTTACTGACGTTTAAGCAAAGAGGAATGAACGTATTTGTCAGCATTTTTGGCAATAATAAGATGTTTAGTTATCTCCTGGTGGTTAATTATCTGTCTGTTCACATATGTCTCAGCTCGTTTTGTGCACTGAACTCAAACTAAGTGCCACTCTGCTGAAGCTGGGTTTTGGTTTTTTTTTTTTTTGTTTTTTGGAGCCTGGTGTGCTCCAGGCTGCAGCTTCCTAACGCTTTGCAGGCTTGGTGCTGCATCATTAAGTTCCCAGGGTTCTGCAGCATGGTAGCTCTGGTGCCACAGCCTCCTTTCAGATGCAGAGCTTTTACTGCTCGGTTGTGCAGGGTCTTCAGATGGAAGTGAATATTCTAGATCTATCAAAAGCTACCTTTAAGTGTTGCTGTAAGCCTTGAAATTTATATAACCACCTCCTTGACTTTTTTTAGCTGCCCTTCTTATCCGTGGCAGTGCTATAAAGTTCCTGTTATCAAGAGGAGGATTTCACTCCATCTGTTCGACAGCTTGGCTCGCGTTCATCCACCCTAACTTTAGACACCTCGCGGAGCTGCCTCGCTGAAGGGCTTCATGGGAGCGGTGTCCCCAGGAGCAGGGCTGACGTGAACCGCCTGCGTGAGGGCCCTTCCTAAATAAAAAAATAATAATAATAATGAGGAAAACGGGGCATCAGTTTACACAGTGAAGGTTGCTGTCTAGTTTAGAGCCTTCTTTGTTATTGTGCAGCATCTTTATTACCTGAGGCCACCAAGGTATGACTCTGCATACAGAAACCCTTAGAATTTTACTACATTTTACAGCTATGCAACCAAAATGACTTTGAGGAATGAGGATTGATTTGTTGCTGTGTTTTCTGCATGCTAATGAAATAAAGCGTGATCCTGTACTCAGGGCTTTCTCTGGGGGTGATGTGGGCACACAGCTGCTGTCCCGTTATGGTGGAGCAGCAGGGCTGTGGCAGCAGACGCAGACTGCGTTTGTTCAGTGTTTGGTGTTTGTTCCCTGGCTGTGGTATAACATTTAAAGTTCAGTGTTTTCTTGCAATGACATAGGGCCTCGCTGAAGATGAGAGGAATGGAACCAAGCTAACTCTGAGCCTTCACACAGGGCTGACTTTGATGATGTACTCATGGAGGGGCAGTGACAGCATTGTGAAGGCCTCAGCCCCTGCTCAAGGCGGGAAGGCGAGCAGTGCCTCAGGGGCATTCATGGCTCCCACCTGAGGAGAGGGGGCATCGCCACACAGTGCAGCGTGCTCTCTGATAGGCCTGTGTGCTGATTGGCAGCAGAAACAACCAATGAGAGACATTGGCTTGTGGGGCACGTGGTGGATCTTCGCCTTTGGAGCTCTGGCCAGGGCGCCATTTTGTCTGCTGGTGGCTTCATGGTGAGTTGAGGGCTCCCGAGGCAGGGTGGTGGGTGGGAGGGAAATGGGAGCTGAAAGTGGGTGCACCAGCACCCGAGGGCTCTGCTAAGAGCTGCTGGGCCACCTCAGGCACCGAGGTGCTGAGGGGAGCAGAGCCCTTCTGGGGGGCAGCTGTGCATGCAGTCTCCTTGGATGGCGCCTGCGGTGTCTGTGGGAGCCCTCAGCACGCTGTGCTCCCTCAGCGCTCCCTGGCATCGCAGCGCGAGGTGCATGGAGAGCACTGGTGTGTGGGAGAATGGCAGAGGCTAAAAGAAGGTACTAATTGCTGTAGATTGAAAATACTTTGGGGGAGAAGTGTGCTGAATGTAATAGTGCATTAGCAGCCTTTGTGGAGAAGACTTTTTAAATTATTCCAGCTTACATTGGATTTGAATTGCCTTGTCCTTGTGCTTGTCCTTGGTAGACAGTGCTGTAGGCCCCTTGGCCTGAGGAAGGCGGTGCCTCCCGGTCCCCTGTGGGATCAGCACCTGCTGCTGGGGGGCCATCATGGCAGCTCCTTGCAGCCACCGCCAGGTTCTTCCCTTTCTTGCGCTGTCCTTGCTGAGAGATGAAATGGGAGGTGGAAGGCTTTGAAATAGGATGTGAGAACGAATAAAGCACCCTGGGCTTGGTCTGTTTGAACTGTGAGGCAATGAGCGGCCGCTGGCCCTGCCAAGGAGGCACCGGCCGCATCCCGAGGCGCTGCGCCATTAACGTCTTGGAGTCACTGAGGTAGTGCTTGTACGGATGTGCAACAGGAAGCTGTCTCTGGGCAGAAGCTCTTTTTGTGCAGAAAAAAAATACCATAGCCTGTACGTTTAAGCATCCAGTGCATACAGATGCATTTATTTAGGGTAAAAACTACTGATCTCTAATCTGGAAGTGACAAGAGGAGAATATGATTTATCAGATCTCCTCACAAGAACTGCAGAAGCTGTTTGTGAACCGTTTTCGTGAAATTATTTTTGTTTTAAATTGAGTAATTATATTTCAAGATTTGGCCCAAGTTGGCATGGATTAAATTGCTGCAGATGGTTCTGTAAAAATCCTGGACCCTGCAAGACTTCTAAGGAGCAATGTTAAATAACAAGGTTCTTAACAGAAATCATCTTTGTAAAATGATCTTTTAATGTGAAATTAAAAGTTCTTCATACTTGCAGGGAGCTAAAATCTATTTTAATAAAATTTAGCAATTAGGCGATTCGGGCAATGAAGAGGACCTGTCAGGGTGCCAAGCAGCATCCAGCTAGAGATGCAGATTTCAAGATAATGCTTCTGCTCGTGCTGCCTTTCCCTACAGCGTGTGTTCCTGAGTCAGCTTGGCACATCCTGCTAATCCTGCATGTGTCAGAGAAGAGGGAAAGAAGGAAAATTAAAACTTCCAGGTACTTTTCTCATGCTGTATTTAAATTTATTTGATTTTTTTCCTTAGGGACACTCAGATCTGTGCTGAGTTTTTGCTTCTGTAATGATTAACTGTACAAGTTCTAAACCTTCAATTTTACCGAAAAGCATTCTCTGTGATGACTATTTTCCATCTTAAGCTGTTCGTGGGTGCACGTTTACAGTGTGGTAGGATTGATGGAACAATCAGACCGTGCCAGGAGGTTGTCCTGCTCTCCTGCCTGTTCCTGCCCTGGTGACAGCACTCATCCAGGCCTGCCAGTGCTGTGGTGGGAGGGAGGAGTTACAGCCAGCCTGAGGGTTGGTTGGTACAGGATCAAGTCCTTGGCAGCAGAGCTTGAATGCGTGCTTAGGCTCTTCTCAATCCGGTCGGATTAGTGCAAGTATCTTAAGCTGGCTTTGCAGTAAAGACATCCTGGAGAACTATTCTTATGAGACTTCTTTTTGCTATGGATAAGGCTGCCGTGTGGACTGCTGAAACTATAGTGAAAACTTTTCATGATGAGCGTGCCAGGAGCTTGATGTCCTGTAAGGAGGTAATTTAGGAAAGGTGCTGACGGGTCTTCTCGAGTTGCTCAAAGGGAGCTGCTGCTAAGAGAATGGCATACCATGGGCTCTGTCCTAAAAAGCACTCTGAGCATGACATAATGCACCACGCTGAGCCAAATGTGGGTTCCAGATATGCTCCGTTACTTTGTGTGTGTGATTTTCCCTTGCTTCAAGATGGAAGAAAGGGGAACGTGCTCTGGCATTCTGGCTAGATGCTCTCTTCCAGACACAGTGCTGGCATCAGAGGGTTTTGCTCTCAGATGCAAGTTGCTGTGGGCTGTTAGAATAATGACTTGCATTGATTTGTCAGTAGAACAACTGATAATTCTTTAGAAATGAATAGGGGTTAGTTCAGATCAGCAATACAACTGCATAAACAGACCCAGCTGGAGTTGCCTGGTAAAGGGTAGGGAGCACTTTGATGAACTGCGCTGCTAGCAAGCCCGTGGCTGGGATCGTCTGTGGGAGGGTGGCAGTGACAGTGACAGGGCTGCCAGGGACAGGGCCCAACTGCAGGGGCACAGCTGGGTCAGGAAGATGTGTTTGTTGTGTTCTGTAGTGGTTCGTGGAAAGCTGCTGCTTTCACTGTGCAGACCCTTCTCCTTAAGTTTTAGAGACTGTTGCTTGTTTGAGTGAATTTTTGAGAAACATTCAAATCATTAAGCCTGGAGCTTTCCAAGGAATCTGGAGGTATTAGGTGCCCAGCATTAGCAAACACCCCTCATTTCCTTTTAGCAAATCCAGAGTCCCACAGTCTGTGAGGTACCTGGAGCAGTGACAAGACCAAGACGTTCCGCATTTGTCTCCTATGAGATTCTGTTCTGGAAGTTGTGTTATGCCCTTGTATGAAAAGGATCTGCTGGGACGAAGTGGAATGTATGAAATCCACCCGTGGGAGGTGTTTGTAGTGCATCTGGAACTGGGCTTAGAGCACTGATAATGTCTTTCTGTTACTCTTTTGCTCTAGTAATGCTGGTTGGGATAGGTGTAGCAAAAATGTATCACATTATGGTGAAAATTTTTTCAGAATACGATAAAAAAAATTAAATGTAGCTAAACTAAAATAGTAGGGCAAAAGTATTTTTTCATCACCTTTAGTGGTGAGTTCCCTAAGTTGTTTGCTTTACCGTGACCTTTCCGCGTGGGCCTTCTGTGTGCAGATCAGTTCTGTGCGTGACTCCCTCCAGAGGTGATAACTGTTCTGTTTGTTGTACAGAAATGAACACCCTGGTTTTGCTCTGGCATTACAGACTCTCCTTTATCGACAGCTTGTATGGCAAGTGTATTTTAGCAAGGTGCTGTCGTGCTCCAGATAGGATCACAGCCACTGTGGACTCGCAGACGCCAGAAGGTGCAGCAGGGATGAGCCTTGCAGCCTGCCAGACAGGAAGCAGAAGCCCTCATCGTGCAGAGTGTGCAGTTAGTGTAAAACCAGGAATACATCAAAGCAGTGTGTGCAAACTCCCTGCTGCGAGCAGCTGTTGATGCACAGAGTTGCTGTGATCCAGGGTGCTGGGTAGCCTTAGAGCCGCGCTGATCCATCACCTCGGGGGGTGACGCCAGGGTGACTCCTGATGAGGCTTTATCTCACCTACCGTGTGGTCAGTGTTATCCCACATAGGGAAAACTGCACAGTTTTCATTTGGCTCCTGTGCATGAGAAAAAGTGGCAAAATATTAGCTGAGACAGAGCTGTGTTGCTATCAGCTTTCACAGTGTGAGCAAAGGTTTTTTTATCAGTTCTTTTAGAATACTGTAGAAAACCATTGTGGTTTTGGCACTGTTCTTGGCTCACAAGGAAAGAGGGAAGTGACATAATGCCTTCGGTGCCCTGAAGGCTTGTGGTAGTTTAAAGAAGTGGTTTTATAGTAACTTAATAATGATCCACCAGACCAAATGGAGGGGGGGAGGAGGATGAAGGCTGGTCGCTTACGGTGTACATCTGAGCTCTGCGCCTGCGCAGGACATAGGAGTGCTGCATGATCCCACCGAGCATCGGGGGGAGGGATGGGGCTTCTAGGAGGTGACTGCATCTCCCTGAAGTGTTTCTGCATGGTACAGCGGGAAGCCCGGCGTGCCAGAGGGGCTATGGGAGCGGGTGCCAGACTGCTGTGAATTATGAACGAGACGGCTGCTGCCAGCACAGACATGAACAGCAACCTCTAGAGCTCCGGGGTGCCTTCAGTCTCAGCTCTGCAGTAACAGACTGCCTGCAGCTTTTGGTGGCCATTAGCAGCCTGGTCTGAGCTCATTTTCTTGTCTCTGGGAGTGACAGGTGCTGCTTCCCTGCATGGTTAGGGCGGAGTGAGGCCAGTAATAAGCAGCG
Source organism: Penelope pileata (assembly GCA_013396635.1). Classification (NCBI taxonomy): domain Eukaryota; kingdom Metazoa; phylum Chordata; class Aves; order Galliformes; family Cracidae; genus Penelope; species Penelope pileata. Next base: position 305,085 of record WBMW01005152.1, on the reverse strand, counting down.
TCACTGGAAAGCTCCAAATTTTGTCCCAGTCTTCATTCGTTTGCAGTGAGATCCATTTAGAATACTTGAATTCAGTTTATTCATCAACTTTCACTTGAACATGGCTTTGTTCTTCTAGTCTGAGTGTGTACTAGTCTGGTTTGTGTTTTGCTGTTGTTTTTGTTATTTTTGCAGGGAGAGTGTTGTCTTTAACTGTATAATTTTTACTTTGTTCCAGTAATAAAACAAGCCAGTTGATAGTTCCAGACAACCCTGAACAGTCCCCGTGTCCTTTGTGTGCATAGCAAGCAAGGTGAGAGAATAAACAGAGTGTAAAGTGTCTGGAGACGGCTGCGCAGACAGGCGGCCGCTGCTGGCAGCGCAGGTCCGCTGGGCTTCGGTCAGGTGTTGGAAACAGATGCCTCCTTTAAGGAGCTCAGCTAACCCTAAATCAAGCTACATCAATAAATTAAGAGGCAGTAGGACAAGGAATTTACATTGTTTGGTGTTGGTGTTTATTGCAAAGTGAAACTAGAGCTAGTTCTCTGAATTTTTGGGCAGGCTTAGAGGCGTATCAGGTCGCATGGAGTGACGGGCTGGCTTGTTGGTTGCGTGGCCATCAAACGAATCCTTTATTCCAGTTTCCTCTGTATCAAATAGAGCTTTTCAAGGTGATGCTGACTGCAGCAAGATAAGCTGGGCTTCCTGCTCATTCAGCAGCTGGTTCCTTCTGTGTGGGTCCTTCACGCTGTGCCAGCCCAGGGCAGGGCTGCAGCGGCCACCCAGAGGTGGGGAGGGGCTCACTGCTGGCCTCCAGCTGCAGGCTGATGGCACGGGGAGCTGGAGGGATAAAGACATGGCACTGTGCTCAGAAAAGCAGATGGACTTAGGTGGATGTGGGATTTTTTATTTTTATTTTTTGGCATGGAGTGGGGTGGAACAGTGAGTACAAGGGGCACAGCTCGCAGCAGGACTCCGTGCAACTGCCTCAGTGATGTCAGGCAGTTCCACAGTGAGGAACGATGGCCATGCTGGCCTCCTTTATCCATCTGAATCAGGATCGTATTCTGCCATGTGCCACTCTTATCTACTGGGAGGCCACACAACACCCACCAGCTCCTGGGGCACACCCAGTGCATTTCCCTACCTGGCACTGAGCAGCGGTTGCCAGGCTGCTGCTGGAGAGCTGTCAGCCTCCTCTGCACCTCTGAGATGCTAAGCCTCAGGCAGCTTTCTGAATGGCCTTTCAATAAGCCAGCCAACATGAACTGTGTACACAGGTACGGCGTTATGCTAATATACAGCTGAAAGGAACCCATGTTTCAGCCAAGTGTTGATGGTGTTTTCTTCACAGACTGTGGCCAGTTCTTTGCAGATCCTACCTCCTCAATACTTGATGCAGCTCTGCATTGTAAAGGAAGCATGGTTTAGTCAGTCTTGGTACACAGGTCCCTCAGTGGCTCTTCTGTGCAGCTGCCCTGTCTGCCCCCAGCAGCAGGCTCAGCTGGCAGCACGCGGCTGTGCAGCGCAGCAGTCACACACCAGTGCTTATTCCCGTTGTCAGATATGCTGGGCTGTGGGTTTCTACACTTCTCATTTTACTAAGAGCACTCTCAACTACAGTCAGCTCAAAATGCTTTTTAAACCCTCCTCAAGGTTAATCTCTGAATTTGATTAATGACCTCTGCACTTAAACTTGAAAAGCTGAATTCAAGGCCAGAAAAAATACCTTTTAGAAAAGGTAAGGGCATCTGATAAAGTAACTTCTGTTAGTTCCCAGAATAAAGGCGTTCTGTAACTCCAGGCACCTGACTAAAACAGAACAGACTTACGTGGCTTCTAGGCTTCAAAAAACCTTAAAGCCAGTTTCTTCACTGAAAACAAAATTAAAAAAATCCAAAGAAGTCATAAGGACATAATTTCTGTTTACAGAGATAAGCCTTTATTGTATGCTATTGAAAGCAAATGGGACATGGTTATGGTTTTATATACAGAGAAGTCTGTAGCATTGGGTTACAATCAGTGGCAAATGAATCAAGATTACAGTGCAAATATAGGTGTTGTGTACAGTCTATAACAGTGGCTGGCATATAAACCACAACACAGAAGCCAAATGAAGCCAAGTGTACCGGGTACAGCATCAGGTGAGGAAGCAACTCAATGTCCAAAGAGCATTCCATTTACTTTACATTTGCAGGATTTTTAACTAGTGAGTAGATACAGCTCACTTTATTAAAACTGTTTAAGATTCCTCCTGATTTGTAAAGTGTTCTGTAGTCAGATCGCAAGGATCTCTTGTACTTCATTTGGAAGTTTATTTCTGAATAACTTCTTTTAAGAGAGTTATTGGGAAGAAAGATGGGATTATCCACCATATAACTTATTTACGGAATTTGGTGATAGTATTTAGGTTTAGATAGTTCAAAGGCCATATTTTTTATTCAATGCCATATGTAATCAGTGTAAAAATAAACACTCTGTCCTCTATGGATAAATAAGTCCATCTGGTGGCTGCAGGTCAGCTCTCTCAATTGGTGAAAGAGATTTATAAAAATAGATCTTTTCTTTAATGTTCCCTATGCTGACCCACAAAGGAAAAGTGAAATTCATTCAAGTCTAGAAACAGAAATACAGTACAAGTGATTTATAGAATTGCATTCCTTCCCTCTGCAAGCTTGCTGAGCATGAAACGCTGCCCCAAAGCACTGCCTCAGTCTCTTCCTTCTCTTGGAAGAGTAATTAATTGTCATCAGAAAAGTAATGTGATACTGCATTGCCAGATTTCCTGTCTGCTTTGCAGCATCACACTCTTAGCAGTGATCTGCCTCCAGATGAGGCTTTGGTTAAAAATTCTTCAGATGGTGGTGGTGGTAGTTTGGGTTTGCACAGGGGGCTACCTTAGCCCGAATTAGCAGCAGCAGTTTGATCTGATTTAGACTGGTCGTGACTTTTGGTGGAAGCTCAACCATTTTTATTTTTCTAAAAAAGCTTGTAAGGTGAATTGAACTTGGAAGACACCAGCCTTTCCTCAAAGTTTCCAGTTTCATATCTCCGTCCCATAGATGCCCTTCTCAATAAGGGGCAGGTGTTTCTGACAGTACAGGTTTCATGCTCAACTTTGTCACTAAGACCGGGGCAGGACTTCAGAAAGCATACAGCCCACTGGGATTTGCTCTGCTGTATTACTTTAGCACTTTTGAGAGTTGCCCCCATAGCAGTGTTGCTCTAGAAGTGCAAGTGTCCCAGAAGGTCCTGGGACAGCTGGAGGACAGGTGACATTCTGCAGTAGGAGGAGGAGTTAAGCACCAGTCGTTGGCCCCTGCAGAGGCTCGAGAGGAGAACAGAATTGCTTTGTAGAGAGCTCATCAACCTAAAAAGCTTAGTCAGTGTGATCAATAAAGATTGATTTAGGGTTAGGATCAGAAATAAGACACTGTACTTTGGAACTGGAAGACAGAGTCAACTTCCTTTATTATCTGTCCAAAAGGAGACTACCTTTAGAACATTCATCCTTAAGGGCCTTTGTGATATCTGATCTATAACTCACTAAACACATTTGACTGTACCTGTCCCTTGTTTCAGGGAAGAATAAGTATATGAGCGGACAAAGCTTCAAGGCTTTTTCTGTGTCATTTTTTTTTAAAAACATCTGTTCTGTGTTGTGTTGTCCCTGAAGGCATATTTACCCACTCTTGAATTATGCAGCATTGCCCAGAGAATGGCTCTGTGTAGTAGAACATGCTCTCAGCAGTACAGCCTCCATTTTCTTCCAGTACATTTCCATGCAATGTGTGTCATTGGAAAACTACACTTTATCCTGTTACTCTGAGCAGCAAGCAGTGATACTAGTTTGAAAACACAAGAAACAATCTATACCGTGAATTAGAAGTTTCATAATTAAATTCTTACCACTCAATTTCCAAAAGCTATACTGCTCCGCATACTGTTCGTCGGCCCACAGCTTTTCTGCTTTGAGCACTATCACTTTGCAGCTGCTTACATACAGCCCTTTGTGGGAATAATGAAATAACACTCTCTCTTCTACACTGAATACATTTGGTTAGTTTACAGGATGCTCTTGCAGAACTGCAAGCTATACTGGGAGTGCAGGAATACACACGTTTCCATATGCATAGATCATTAAATTGTAACAGTGCCAGTAGTAAAGCAAACCTGCCAAGATGTTCTGTTCCTCTTAATTAAGCTTGATTTATATGTGCCTGTTGACTTAAGATGCAGTTAGTGTCCACTGCTGAGATGACACAGTACCCTGAGTAACTTTGTGTTGACTATGCTTACAGAAGCTTGTGCTTTTCTAAGAACATAGAAATGAGCACAAAGAAAATAAGTACATCAGGTTGTTTCCTTGGAACGCTGTTAATTAACTTATTCACAGCAGCTTTGTATTTCAAAGCTGAAACTTACCTTCTGCTCTACTCCCTTAGAAACAGATTAGTGCTATAATTAACTCCCTGTGAGCTTAAAAAACCAGAAGTGGATAGAATGTCAAAATAAGCTTTTCTGGTAAAATGAACCTCCTTGGTCATAATAGTTGTACCAGTGTCAGTGACCTGAAATGCGTACATTACAGCGTGTAGTTCTGGAAGCAGTGGCTGCTTTCCCTTGTTACCATGCTGTTCTGTTCAAAAACAAGTTCTCTAGAATACTGTGGGCATCGTACAAGTAAGTTACTAGGATTCCTTTCCCCACCAGGGTTCAGTTGTGTGCTATATATACTGCATGGATTCTTCCCATTCTGGATAGGGCTGCATCAGCAAATAGACTTTGTTCGTGGGATTTCTCCTGTTTCCCCACCTCCTCTTTCCATCCACAACTTGTTTACGGAAGCAGAAAGCAAATGTAATCTGCAGCAGCAGCTTTTAGCTCATGATGTGGATAGCTTAAACATCTCACCTAATTTATTACAAACTATAGAAAAAACAGTACCATCTCCCCTTGCTCTTCACATACCAAGGCTGCTGGTTTACCACTGTAGCCGAGCCTCCTGTTTTTACGTAGACAGGTATTTATGGCCTTGGAAAAGGCAGTTTCCCACTAACTTCCTGACTACTATAATACACCTTCTCAGACTGGAGAAGAGCGTTCTACCTTCATTTTTTTCTCCTCTCTCTCTCTCTTTTGCCTCAGTCCATTCTACCAGGACCAGATGCATTCAGCAAGCAAACGTTCAAGTAGAAGCTGCACCACACCTTACAAACTGCAAATCAGCTTAAGGCACCTGGAGCTTCTAGATTCAGGTAAGAGGCAGGAATGAGGCTTAAGTCGACTTTAAAATTTATTTCAACTCTAACTCATTCCAACTCCCCTGTACCAGTGGGTGACTACATTCAATTAATGCCTTCTAGAATTAGCGTAATTTGCTCTAGTAGAGATAAGAGTCCAGAGGTTTTCACAAACTCCTGGCCAGCTGTATTACATTTTGATGTTGATTACTTACACAGCATAGAAGAGACTGTACCTTTATCTTATTGCCACAAACCTTGGAAGGTGGAAATTGGATACATTCTGTCTCAATCTATGGTTACATTTTTTATATGCTGTTTAAATTCTTCAGCTCATTTATCAATGGATTGTTAATTAAACATGCAAGAGAACTCTCTTGCTAAGAAGACTTCAGTCTTTGCTACTGTTTCTGTAGGCTAGCTTGGCTTCAGTTAAAGTACACTTACCCACTAAACTACCTGTGGTACAGTGTATGTAACATTAGATTTTACAGAGTTAAGGCACCAAATGCAAGATAAAACAACATACAAAATAAGAAATTTGTGTTTGTACTGCACGTCTCCACTTTAGATCATTCAACTCCTCTTAAGCATCAAGGTAAATATTTGGCCTGAATGTTTCATATTGCCACATGAACTGGAGACAAAATACTTTCCTGAATTTGGATCTTAGACTAAGATGAACTTTTCTGCCACTGAACTACTTTTAGTAAGGCATTGCATTGCCCACACAGCATCAGATAAGTCTAGCAGAAAAAGCACCCTCTCCTAGAAAACCCCAGACTAGAGGAACAGGCCAGTATGTGTCCCACTCATGTTTTTGCATTACCTTAAGCATCACTTACACATAAACAACTGAATAACTACTGTTTCTGGGAGGGAATGGGAAGCAGGAAGATGTTTCAGGGAACTAAAGAACCTGTACATAAATAGGTATAGATTTAGCTTAATTTCTCTCATCTAAAGAGACCCAACTTCAGAGGTTGAGAAATAAAGCAGGCTTGTGATGAGAATTCTCTTAATGTCAAACGCTACCAGGCTAATGTTTGAAAGAAAATACAGGTGAAAACTGCTGCCACAACCCATAAGCACAGGACTTCAGTGCTGAGTTTCTTCAGTGAATTGCTCTAAAACAACTATAACAATTTCCACTTTACAGTGAGGATCAGTTTCGCAGCAGACCAGATCTACTAAAACAGAAGAATGAAATCAATGAGTTGTTAGACAAGCTGTCCCATGTACTATAGACAGCAGATACAACTATGATAATATACACCTTTGCTTCAGTTGGAACAAGGAAGTAAAGTATCTCATTTTTCAATAGTTTTTTTTTTTTTCAGGTCTGTCCTGAACATTCAAGCTCAGTTACTGGTTCTTTAGACAGTACAAATGTACTTAACAGAATTTCTCAGCGAGTTCAGCAGAGAGTTCATTTTCATTCTTTCATCGCCAAAGGAGAGGTCCCAGTTTGTTTCATGGCTGAGAACAGAAATCTGAACTTTGTATTTACATATCTCATCATGTATCCAATAGATAGTGGAACAGCCTACAGACAGGAGATTTCCTCCCTGGGCCACCTGAAAAGTCTTCATGTCACTCATCTTCTATTTTCTACCTAATAGTGCAAGAAACTTGTGAGCAGGGAAGTTTCTCTTAGTAGTGCAACGAAAGGAAAAATGCACAAATAATTTTAGAATTGGGTAAGATACTTCAAATGTTTTTTTCCTGCCAGAAGGCAAGTGTTCTTAAAGAAAGAGTGCTAGTCCCCTTTCAAGTGATCAGAAATACCAGAACAGTTGTCACAGATGTTTGCATGAGTAGAACCAGTAGTCCCTTGGCATGTGAATGTGTTTCTAGGAAAACTTGTTTCCCTGGAGCTCTTTGTAGGCTGATTAAAAGTTTTCAAGAATCTAGAAACATCTACCAAAAAAATCTGTAATTTGAGAGAATCATTTATTTACTGGGATGCTAGAAGGAGTTCAGAAAAGCCAGCAGGAGGCACAAAATTCAGACACACAAAGGTATTTAACAGCAGTGAAAGTTATGGCAGCAGGATTTAAAGCACAAGCGGGAGCCATGACAATTGCTGAATCATCTAATTAACTCACATTGGCTACATGACAGCAAATTAGACAGATTAGGAACCACCTACCCAGGCACTAAATGGCCTTTGTGAGAATTGGACTGTGTGCTGTGTCCAACAGAAATTACTTGGGCAACAGAGGCTGCATGTTACACAGTCCCTTCATGGCTATAGGCTGGCCTTCCTCCATTTGTGTGGCTCAGTGCCCAGGAATAAGGTCACCATGTTCCAATTCCTGAATGTGTGCTTAAGGAAGACAGCAAACCCTGGCAGAGGAAGGACACGATGGCAGGAAGCATCATGTACCATGCTTTCATCTAGCCAAGTCCTTTCACTGTCATTCAACCCTGGTTCTATAACGTACAGGCTTTCAAGCACAGGATGGTGATTGAATTAGATCTCAAAAGGTTAAGGCAGATTTTTATATAGCGTTTGTATCATGTACAGTTAAAACACTAGCTCAAGACAGCACTGTCCTTCCAAATCAATCTGGTTGTTCTAAAACCTCTAGACAGAACATGCCTGTAGAAATCTCATTTAGCTGGCAAAGTAGGATTTTAAATTCCCTCATCAAAAATACATTATTTCTTCAAAATTCACAGTTTCATATCAGGGTAAATGACAAGCATTCCAGATGCCACTTGCCCATCAGGAAGAAAAATGCTGAGGTATGGTGAGCAGCATGCAGTACTTAGGGGTTTCTCTCTGTGAAGACTGCTGTCCTGCATGGGCACTTCAGCCACCAGTCTGACAACTCAATGGGACGGTTACACATTTCTCTCTCACATGGGTCCATGAAACCCAAACCGTTAGAAAGGGAAAGCAAGTACCCATGATTATGGGTATGCAAGAACAGTCAAAGGCAAACAAATGGTATTGTAACAATGGAACAGTCTGCATTTTAATCTCTCAATTCTGTAAATAGCCTCACTTCCCTCAATGTCAACCAACCAGGCCACTCAAGCTCACATTTATTCATCCAAAGTCAATGTAAATGCCATTCACCTCCAATCCAGATAACGAATTTGACAGGCCAGTTTTTCATTGTAAAGTTCTGGTTTCTTTTAATCCTTTAAGTGCCAGACATCATCTCTTAAAATACACATTAGCATCTGGTTAGCTAAAACTAGAACTAAGGTGGGAAGTGAATAGACACAGACTTTCCCAAGTGTCCTATTTATATGTAGCAGTTGAGAGTTACTTTTTCAGAATTCTTTTCCATGAACCAAAAGTTCAAACTATGAAATAACATTTTTGCTTCACCGATATGGTACGGGAGATTGGCAAAGACGGCAGCTACACAAAGCACATGGAACCAGGTTTCCAGATTTTACAGTTGAGTTTATCCAGAAAGACAAAGCTCATTAGCCATCAAATAGCAGACCCTGACCTCACAGAAAAGGCACTTCAGACCATGCTCCTGTGAGGTGGCTTTTAAAAGGAAACTTGCAAGTATTAGGCAAAATAAAGTAGATTCTAATTCTGCCTTAGAAAAACAGTGGCTGTTACAACATTGATCAAGCAGATGTTACCCAATTTACTCATCAAATAATAGCCTGGTATTTCAGTTACGTTAAAAGCTACTGTTAGACTGTAGTTCTCAACTATTCTCTCAAATGCCAAAGTATCAGGCACTTGTGGAACCTACATGAGTTGTTCAAGTCCCACTGTGAGTGAGACAGGTTCCAAGGTAATCTTACCAGCGTAGGGTCTAATCACAGATTCCAAATGGCTTCAAAAAAGAGGAGCACACTGTGTATTTCACATCAGGAAATGTTGTCCATCCTACTGAGAAGGGGTGCAGCAAAGCCAAGAGGATAAATTTTGGACATAAGTATTTGTCTTATGAGCAAAAGAAATTTACTGTCTTTTCAGTGAAAAAGAGGAGGAGAAGATCGAAGAAAGTGAAAAATTCAAAAAAGCAGAAGGGTGGGATGCTTAGGGTTGTAAGAGTTAAAAGGATAATGACAGAAAAACATGGAAATTTGCAGTCAAAGCAGTGCTGATGGAAACCAATACACACAGATTAAGCTGCCAAATACAGGCCACAAAGAGAGAGATCAAAGAAGTCAGCAAGACATTTTATTAATCAGTTATTGAACTGGACAGATGACTGCTTGTTAGACTGTAATCAGTTAAATCTAGGAAAGGAATACTCAAGAGAATTTCATCATAATGCACCTTAACATTGCCTTGAAGCATATAAAATACTGTCTTCCAGAGGAAACAGAGCAGCCTGCTGCTCCACTATCAGGACTGCTTAGCCTGACAGGCTGAAAGAATGAACTGAATTTTAAGTGAGCTTCAGACCAAGCCCTATGTTTGCACCTTGAAGATAACAGCAGATGAAAATCTGCACCACCAAATAGGAAGGACATTCTGATGGCTCATCAATTGCACCTGCAAATGTAATCAAATGGTTATGTGCCTTAATGGGCAAGTCACCAGTAAAGGTCCTTAACTTCATTTCCCCCGGTGCAAATACATAGGCCACTTGCAAGATCAGGTTTCCACCAACACTATCAAAACTAACAATATTTGATAGCTGCTTTTCTACATCAGCCTATGGATTCTATCCAGACATATCCTCAATTATGGAGAACCTACACATGCAGTTATTTACTGAGTTTGATGTTTTCAATATTGAAATGAAATACAGTTTATTTTTGCTGTTATATTTTGATGCAAAACAACAAGCTTTGGGTCTGATTTATTAGTACATATTCCATACCAAGTATTTTTCTATTTTATATCAGTATAAACTGTCATTAGTTGGGCTTATTTAATGCTTTCATCTCTGAATTGAGACCCTAAAATGTTAATACATCAATCCCCCCCCGCTTTTTTTTTTTATTTTTTTATTTTTTTAATATAAAAAGAGTTGTTTCCAGCAACTTTTAAGTACTGCAGGTACTGCAGTTGCGCAGTACTGTACTATGCAACTTTGCATAACGCAAGGTTATATAAATGCAAATAAAAAAAAATAAGTATTTTAAAACTACACATATCATGTGCACCATATAAGTCATAATCTGAAACCATTTTACTCCAAGTAAAACATTAGCTAAAACTTTTACTACAGAACTGAAAATATTTATGGATGCCTCTGTCTTCATTTCTAGCTTTAGAAAACTACAGCTGAACTATTTATTCATGCAGTTAAACCACTGCCTGCCTGCCATCCTCTCCTCCCACTGTACCCGCAAGAGGAAAGCACACTGGCTGCTTTGAGAATTAATTTGGCCTGATGTAATTTGATCTCTGCAGATTTAAACTGTAATATCATCAAAGTCGTTCATTCTTCATTTGGAGTTCAGCTTTAATAGTTTAGGGAAATAATCTCTCTCTTCTTACTTGGATAGTATCACAGGTTCCACTTTGTGTTTTTATTTCACATCCCTATAACCATGGTGTGTCAGTGCAGGCCACGGCCTTGGTACCTACCCAAACGCTTTCCACAAGTATGCAAGGAATGCAGTGCCTGATACACAGCAGTATCAATACAGCTTTTTAGGCTATGCAAAAGAAAGATATTTAAAGTAGAACAGTCTGCTGATAAAACCAAACTATTTCTTAAAAGTATTAAGTAATATTTTCTTATTAAACTGAAACCAGAATATTTGAAGTGGCCTTGAAAAATACAAGGTCGGAATTCAGACCTAAGTATTACTTGTTTAAACACAGTTAAACAAAACACAATAAAAATGTGCCATATACAAGATTGTCATAGGTATGTGAAATTTTTAGAAAAAAGCAGTAAAAATATTCTTTAAGCTGAAAATAAAATCTCTTACCTTTTATATCACGATCTCAGCTTACAGTCATTACATTTCTGCTTATTTTATACAAGTGCATATGGCTATGAAGGTCCGGAGAGAACGAGAATAAAGTGGTATTAACCTGCTGAAAACTGCTCCAAAGTCTTAACTGCAACATATAGATGTTCCAATACCATTTAAATAAGCAAAGACATTTCCCTTTCAGTTATTGCTGATTACTGATTCACAATCTCAGAATATCAACAAATAAATATTTAAGAGGAAAAAAAACTAGTTAATTTATAGCAGCAAAGATTTTTGAACTAGAGGTTTACCAAATACTATCATTTGGTGATGACTTTAAGAGACACAAAAGCAACTATTTCAAAGTCATGTTCAGGCCTACCCTTTTTGTGCCTCATATTAATGATGTGGTAAAGAGAGAGAGAGAGAGAGAGAGAGAAAGAATAAGATTTAGTTATATTTTGGAGAAAAATATACTATTTTTTCTGCCTTTTTGCTACATTTCATGTCTGCTGACATGTACAATGGTACAAAGCACTACTGCTTCAAGTGTGACCATTGCAAGTCTTTGTAGCAATTTTTATAGGAAACATGCAAATAGTTATAGTATTAAAATTCTAAAATACTTAAATAGTGAAAGTAAACACAGGATTCACTGCTTAAAGCAAGCGTCCTGCTAGGTGTTGTTTCTAGTTTTGTTCTTCCCTCCCCCTTAACCCCAACCCCTGCCACACCAGTCTTTCCTTTCTAGTGTAAAGAAATAACCAGAAGTATATACACGTCTATTGCTATGTACCCAAAGAAAGGACTGTGGCTTGAAGTAAGTATTGCTTTTCATTAAATGGAACAAAGTTCAAGAAGTGAGAAAAACATTTTGGAGGAAAAAAAAAAAAAGAGGAAAAAGCTCAGATTCCATGTCTGAAGTTGAGAAACCTCAAAACGAGCCACTTTTGTTCTTGCTTTTAAGACATGTACAAAATGCCATTTCGAGCCACACAACCTGATGGTTCTAGAAGTCAGAGAAGAAATCTTGAGGGCCCAAGTGAATAATAAAAGGTGCGATGCTGAGAGGCTGGCAATAGGGACTGTCAATGAAAAAACCACCTACAGTGGGAAAAGAGCAGAGAAGCAAAAACTTCACGTTAATTTCAGAGACTGGCTGAAGCTAAAGCTCCATTTAAATTTCTCTGCTCTTTCAGCTGCAAGTGGAATTTTCATTGTAAAATGGGCACTTTAAGTCTTTGAAGGTATTGAAACATCTAACGCTTTCCAAGGTTACCACTTTCTAAACAAAGAACTGACAGCTCATTCATATTTTCAGTAAAGCAGAGAAATGTAAAATATGCAGCAAGGGGGCAAGTTTACAATGTGGTTAGTAACTCCCAACAAATGACAAAAAAATAAAAAAAAAATGACTTCTATCAATTGTCTGAAATGACGGCCATCATGTTGGAAAAGAGCATAGCGCCCTCCTTGTTTTTGAAATAAGGAAGAAGTTATTTGGTACACAAAGGTTTGTTGTATAGGATTGGTTCAGACAATATTTTGTTAGAAATTTTACAAATCTGGGGATTAAAGAAAAAAGAAAACAGTTGCCAATCAGGGGAAGTCCAAAAGAGGGGCTGGGGGGAGGGTTGGGGGGAACGTGTGCAGAGGAAATATTCCTTTTATGAATATTTGATTAACAAAAATGGGCTCTTATCAGCCATGCTTTTTCTGCTCCGTGATGGCTTCCTTTCATCCATAGGCCAGCAAAATGTATTGGTGATTTATGAGCACCACTTAATTTGATTACATCCCCAAGACCCTGCTCTTTATTTCAATGCTAATGCATGTACGACAACAGCAGGCTCATCACTACTTGTCAGTAGATCTGCATTTTTTATTAAAGTACCACCAGCACCAAACAAAAGCAAGAGCTATGGCAGAAGAAAAACCATTTAGGATACAAACATTCCTAAGCGCAAATACGTAGCTTCACAGCTGCAGTTAATTCCAAGAGCAGCTTGTTATATAAGCCACCCCTTATTACGCTGTTCTAAAATTTCTTTCCCTGTAATGGAGAGGGCGGAGGAAAGGAGGAACTTTACATTGCTTTAAGCACTGCTCTTAGATCCTCTTCATAAATAAAGCTCCCCCCTGCCTCAACAGTTGGAAAACAATGTATGAAGACAATCTTGAAAACAGCATGAACTAAAAGCAAACCTCCTGAAAAGCAACTGGTGAGGTCTCACTGGAGAAGTGCAACCAGCAACGCTGCTTATTTTGTGGGGGTGATACCTTAATAAAGACTACTTGAAGCCCACAGCAGTCTTTCTGCATATGTCTAAAATACATGGAAACAGCATGGAGCTGGGGCCTGTCCTGCAATTTCAGACAGGTGCACACACTCCTTTATCTCAAAGAGGATTCATTTGGTTTGAGAGCTAACTCTTAAGAATACTGGCCTATGGCTGAAGTGTGTCACTTTCCACAGCAGCACTCAACAAGAACTGGGACAATTAAATAGCAAGTTTTCATGGGGACCTTGTTGCTGCTTTAGATTCTTAGAAATGTAAGGGGAAAAAGGAGAACCTTTTGTTTTAGTAAGAGATTGACAAATAAAATCCTTACTGCAAAAATGGTGAATGGAAAAATCAAGGGTGGGCAGACAATCTTAAAAGTGAAGAAGGCCACAAGAACAAGTGCATTGTTTTTTTTCCTTTCCTTTTTTTTTTTTTTTTAATTTTTTGTAAAATATGGAAGGAAAACAAGCAGTTTTTGAGCTCCAAGGAATCTGATTGTAACATTATTGTCGTCCTTTCTCTGGGCAATACGGACTTAATTGTGTATCACTGTAATTACATAATGAGTCCTTCTGTGGGAACTTCCTTCGTTTTAATGTATTTCACAGAATGTAACCTAATACAAAGAGACAGTCTAAGATTAATTCCCTCTGTTTGCTTTTCAGTATTCTGTGTACAAGTGAAAAATCTTCTTGGATTATTAAGACTGTGTCTAAAGTCGCTGAGAGTTACAGTATGCTGATTTTAAAGATTCTAAGGAAACTCAGGTACTGATGCTTAGCTCTATAAAATAAAACAATATTTAACCCATATTTTACTAAGTTTATTACAGACCATAATATTTACAAAGTTACATTTTAACTGTGAAGTTTCTGTTGTGTTTATTTTATTTTTTTTACTTTTTTAAAGATCTATACCCTACTTTAAATAACCCTACAACAAGTACAGGTCAGTAACTGAATCTGTGCGACTGCATTAGGAAACAGGCAGTACTCTTGTGTTACAACAAAACAGTTTATTTGTGATCAGTGTTTTATATTCTATACATCCTTCACAAATTTAATTTTACATAATCGGATACTTCATTTAAAACGTAAGATTTAAGCTTCTAGTTCTTCCCTATAACAGAAGGCTGGTATAAGTTATTTGAAAATGAGGTAACATTTCACAGAACATTTTTTTTTCAAGTTTTAGAGAACTAAATTTGCATTTTGTTAAAATGAAAAAGTAGGAAAAAGATGTTTCTTTACAAATGACTTTGCTCAAGTATGTGTTCAAAGGAAACAGGATAAAAAGGCTTTTTTCTTCTAACATTCTGTACTGTACTGTGTTGTTCAATCAATAGGAATTAGCTTCTGCCATTTGCTAAAAGAATGAGTAGTGGGGAACAGGATAAGTTGGGAATTTCATAACTGGTAACAGAACCATTCTCTTGGGTAAACCTACAGAGAGAAAAAAGGGAGAGGACTCCAAATAAGTTCAGTGATCCAGGAAAATCAGATAAGAGCTTACAGTTGTGTTCTCATTAACCTTTTCCAGATCAGTCAATGTGATTTTGGGGTGCAGAGTCTCAAACAGTAACACTTCAACACTTTGTGCTATTTCAAACAGATGGTTAGCTTAAAGTTTGCTTTTATTTTTGTCCCTGTATTTGGTAAAACTGAAGTAAACAGTATTGTCAAAAGAAGAGAATTTTCTTTTGTTGAAAAGAGAGTGGACTTGAACAAAAGAGATTGGACTATTTCATAATGGTAGTTAGTCTCTACTTCCTTGTTCTGTTTTCTAATTCCACAGGCCAGTCACAATTGCAGACGTTCTATACAGGAACTGCTATTCATAATAGAAAATTCTCAGGGAAACTGCTCAGCAGTTTTGAGAAGCATCCACGTAGATCAGCCAAAAACCAAGCACCTACAGTAAATTCTGTATCTGCTTTATTTTGCATTTGCTATCCTGTGTTGGAGTGGCAAATCTGGAAAGATTAATATATGCCTGATTTCATGGTTATTAAGAGTTCTTGTGGCCTCGCAAGCTTCTGCACAAATGCTTTTTTTTTTTTTTAAATTATTCTTTCCTATTTAAATTCTATTTTTTAACCTACGTATCCCATTTAGAAATCACAAAGCAGCAACAGCAGGTATTCCAGAGCACCAGATGATCAAAGTGAAATTTCCCAACATGCAACAGCTTACAAAGGCAAAGAGACATGTTTACCTTACAGCCAAAAAGCATTATCCCAGTACTTTGCATCACAATCATAAGACATTAAAAACAGAAACTCTTTATGTGAAAAATGGGGGCATTCAATTCCACAATGCTTTGAAGTCAGTGATATGTCACATATACACAGTTAGGTCATTAAAATCCAGCTCCCAAAATAAGCATCATGAGAAAAACATGAAATGGAAGGAATGAAGAAACGGGAAAAAAAGCTGCAAGTAAACTCACACTGCAGGAACACTGGTAACAGTTGTACTGTTTTCTTCAGCTGAGAAGGGATTTTTGTTACATCACTGTGTGCCCCTGGCTTCTAAAAATACATACGGGCAGATACCTATTAATCTAGGTTATGGCCAGTCACTACAGCTTGGAAAGAACTAAAGGGATTTTTAAGAAATCCATGCCATGAAGTAAGCCAAAAACTAAATTCCCTTTTATTTTTCCTTGGAAAAGGAAAAAAAAAAGTATCTGTTCCTTCTATTTTCAATAATACAACACAAAGGACAATGCACAGAGTACATACAATAGGAAAGCACAGCTGTCAGCTGCCATTTTGTCAAAGCACTTGGCCAGTCAATAGGACAGGATTTGCAGAGATAGAAAGGTTTGCTTGAATCCAGAAGAGAGAATTCAACACTTCAAGTGCAGCCCATTGCACTTCCCCTTTCCACTCTAGGGGTGTAGAATAAGAACCAGCTAGTCTTAGTCAATAAAGCAGCATTGTTCCAATGTTTCTAGGTCACACCTCTAACAGAAAGTAATGAAATAACATTTGAAACTATTTCTAACTTCTATAATGCTATCTGGGGAGTTGGTATTGCCCAAGCTGTACAAATTGGGTAAGAACAAATATTACAAATACTAAAAAAGGTAGAAAGTGAATAGGAAATAGCAAGCTCAGTTTCTCATGTGAAAAAAACTGCAGCTCTTGAAAAGTACTTAGCTTGTCATTTGAGCAGCAGGATTTCCCTCCAGTCCTGTGACAAGAGAGGATACTGGTACCAGTTCTGGTAGATGCAGGTTTTTTTTTTTTGAGTGCCAGGACATATCACTGACTCCAAATTCCTTTGCTCCCATTGCCACATAAACCTCATTCAAAGTAACCAAAAGGGCCAGTTAGAGGTAAATATGCTTTGTTAGTCTAGCATAAAAAAAAAAAAAAAAAGCAGGGAGAAGCTGAAGTAAGAAAAATCTTTCCCATCATTGCTAATTTTTAGTTTATTCTACAGTCTTCGTGAAACCAATGCTTTGCCAGCCTAATTTCACTATGTTTCATAGTAAAAAGCATTGTGGCAAATGACCATCTCCTACCTTCCTTGCAGCCTAATCACAATATAAGCTACATAGAATCGTTCTGCTTGTCCCAAGTAGCAGTGGTTTTAGCCTGCAGCAGGGGAGGATGTGAGTGTGGGAGACTGGCTTGTGTATGCACACAGACCTTTACTGTACTGGAGATTTCATGGAGCTGACAGCATTAAGGGAGCTTAGTCCACAAGCCAGTTAAACTTATGGACAACTATTTTGCCAATGATTTGTATTTAGATAAATAAAATAATGCTCAGAGATGCTGACATAGGCCCTTCGGTAATCTTTGAATGGAGCACAGATTGGCTGTAAAAAGTAAGAAAACTTCTTCAGTTTCAGTATGAAAGGGAACAGGCAATTAGAACAAGCAGTCCTTCCACAAATCAGGCAAAGCATAGGCAAAAAAGCTACTCCAACCAAAAAAGAACCACAAGGTTATGGCATAAAATTGTTGTTGTCATGGTTCAAGAGCTTTAATCTCTTAAATTTATACTGTAAATCCTAAGACAACTTGGACTGCCACATTTGGACTGGCAAAGGAATTCCTGTATAATTTCTAATTTGTTAATTACTGGGCTATACATACCGTAAGCTGGCGCAGCTGTACTGTACCCATACGGTGCTCCATAGCCTGCAATACAAACAGATGAGGAATGGCTTTCATTTCCCACAGAAACTGAAGACAGTTGGTATTTGCACACCAACACACAGGTGCCCTTTCTGGTGCATGCATTTTCCTCAGCTTCCATTATAAAGAGGGAAATGCTAGATGCCTGTGGCAGATACCATGTCACTATCATTGAAGTTCCTGCATGAATTCAGCATTCAAAGGCACTTCTACAGCCAAAAGAAAGTTTCACAAAGGACATCTGAACAACTGGATGCAAACAGAGAACAGGATCTTTTTTCCAAAGAGCTAGGCATTACTGTGGAGTGAGACACAGGAACAGTGGATAATGCCAATCAATTACATCTCAATAATGAAAGCTTTACAGGTTGTGTCCTCCACCCACTCCATCTGGTGGGATCACTTTTGTCCATCACAAAAAGCAACAGATTTCTGAGAAGAGGATGAAGAGAAATACTCTGTGTAGGCCAAGACCAATAAAAGCTTAACAACTGCAATGACTGGGAAATCAAACCTATTTCTGGAGTAATTCCATGCTGGCAAGGAGTGTGCCCCTGACAGGTTAAAGTGTCTCATAAATGACTCCTCAGGCAGAAACACAGTTCCAAAACCAACGTTAACAGCCATTAAAAATGAATTACTGGTTTTTAATATTTATAATTACATCAACATAGAGGAACAATGAAGACATCATGCTTTTTACTGTGCCAGGAAGCAGGTCTACCAAACAACAGGGCTTTGCTATTAGTACGTGTGAATGGCTGAAGGGTATAATTAGAGCTCATACCATAATATGAAAGCCTGAGCACAAGGAATATACGTTTTCTTTTTTGGAAGCTAGTGGATTTGTTTTGACTAAGGAATCTCCAGCATCCCATTCTTACAAGTTTGTGATTCTTACTCGAAGTAGAAACAACGTCTAGACTCCCTTCACATGTTATCTGCAAGCCTCAGACATGACAGAGTCAAAAAAAAAAAAAAAAAAAGCACTTTGAAAAGTAAGGAGAAAGAGAAAATGAACATTTTGTATCAAAATTTTCATGTGTTTCTCTAACACCTACACTTTGTGTGCACCTTTCATATCTGCTTGTAACCTACTGGTTAAACAAACAGACAATCATTATTTTGGCCTAGTAGCTGAGCACCTAACATTCCAAGCTGAAATCTGAGGAATCAGCAGTGAGATAACCTGGTTAATAACTCACCTGCACTGTACAGTAAGTATGAAGTAGAGATGTGAACCTGGAGGGCCCTGGATTTCAAAAGATTCATCACTAATGGGACCAATACAGCCAAGATGATAAATTAGTATTGGCCAGAGTATGAATGGAAAATCTTTTACTTTTGTGTTCTTGTGGTTGTTGTTTTTGTCACTACTGAAGCTAATGATCAATGCTCAATTCATATGGAAACTTTCTGGGATCACAGTGACTCCTGAGCCTGCCAGCTGTATCCCTGCAAGGAGAGGCTTTCTTAAGAACCTTAATGCTAAAGGGTACGTGATCCAGGAAAAGCATTTTGGGAATTGTGCTGTGGCAGTGAACTATGAAAAAAAACAGATAATAGAATGATAAAGCCCAGAAAGCCATTATGGGGAGATAGCTGTGTGCTTGTGCTCTGTGCACATGGAGTTCCAAGTTGCAGACTCATAAAGGATACGTACTGCCAGTTTTTCAGCTGTGATTTATTTAAAGCCCCCAAAATTCTCTCTTCATCTCAGACGATTGAAGCTGAAGAGATCACCTGCACAGGTGACTGACACATGGAATAGAACGCACCACCAGTCAGAACAGCGTCAGCTATTAGTGCCATGCCTTACCCGGTGTTATGTATCCAGTAGCAGCAGCTGCCCCAACAAATGCCCCTCTTGTTAAAGCACCTCGTCCTCTACCTCGGACAGCCTGGACTGCTGCAGAAACAGCTGTATTGACAACCCCTTTAGTCTGCTTGGAGTAATAAAAATAATAGCAATTCAGAAAGTGAAAGTGTTGCTGGAAATACAAGGACACCTGCATTAAATCACTACCTTTCCTAAATCTCTTCACGCATCCTCGCAACTAATTTTTTTATTATAGAAGTGTTCCTCACTAAATAAGATATCTGATTTGAAAAGTCTGGTACGAAAATCTCAGCTTACTCCAGGACCTAGAGATGATGTTCTTGCCATACTATAGAGACTAAATCTCTATTTTGCCACCTAGGTCTACATTAGATGATGGAGCACGATATGGCTCTGACAAAGAAGAGACTTCCATGTCATCCCTCAACCACTGACTTCACTGTATTTCCTCCTGCTCATCACCACCCCTTTGTGCCTCCTTTTGTACTACATTTCCTGTAGGTTAAACTCCTGAATATAAAAATGTTTTGTAGTAGTTTTAACACAATACAGTCCCAACTACCATACTATGTTGTTATACTACCATAATTACTGTAAAAGAATTAGTGAGCCCATTGGACAGAAGACTGAAATTACTTGCTTCCTGTAGAAGCTCCTGTATCACAAAACCACACAGAGCTACGGTAACAGAGTGTACCAGAAGAGCAAGCATCAATTCTTACCTGAGGAAGAATTTTCTTTTTCTTGTTGTTTGCTGCATTAGGCCCAGAGAACAGTTTCTCAAGTGCTGCTAATGCAGCACTTGCTTTTGCTACTTTCTTATTTGGGCCTGCACCTCTGAATTTCTGGCCATCTACTTCTACCTGAAAATTGAGATAAGAGTTTATGTCTGGTATTTATCCTAGTGATAAGAGAGCTTCAGTAGTTAAAAAATAAAAATTCTGTTGTTTCTAAAACATGATAAAGAATACGTCAGTGATCATATGAGCCACTGTATCACTGACATCAGGAGCCTGGAAAATACAACTGCAGTTAAAAGAGGACCAATATATCCATTTGATACTGAATTTAACCAGTACGCTTGAACTTCTCAAATAAATGATACTGCTTGGAAACGGGATTTCTGAGACAATTTTTGAAGCCCCCTCATCTTTATCAATGCCTCATATACCAACACCTTTGCCTACATTATTCATTATGTAGCTGGAGTGCTACCATATACCTCTTCTAAAGCTCAGTGCTGCTTTAAAGACAGCAGAGGTATTTGAAATGACTGTGGCAGAGGCTAAACTCATTTGTACTCTCTTCATCTACTTGTGCTAAGATGACAATAGGAGATTCAAATTGTGGGGTTACCAAGTGTGTTTGCAAAATTTGCTGATCAGATGTTCTTGTTTGTCAGGCTGTGGATCTTCTACTTTTCTACTTATGTCACGACATGATGTGGTTTAGGGCTGTCAAAATCCAGTTTTAATTCTTTTGTCTTCCCAAAGCATAAAAGATGTTCCTTTCCCTAAGCCTAATTATCAGGGTAGCAATAAGAGATACAAGAGATACAAAAAGCAGAACAAAAGATCTAAACTGCAGCAGCAAGCAGCTCCAAAGACTGAAGCACTGTTGCCACCTCCCAACTCTCCAAGTCTGCTTTGCTCACCTCCATCACAAAGCGCTTGTCGTGGCTTCCACCTGTCTCAGAGATGAGCTCATACTTCAGACCTCTTCTTTTTTCATTGAGCTCCATCACTGGGTTTTTGCCACTTGCTGTCAGTATAGGACCCTGAGTTCTTACCTAGAGAGACGTTTACAGTGTTGCTTTAGAGCCTTTATGTCTTCAAATGGCAGACAGACATCTACAGCATTATAGCTTTCAGTGTCAAACAGTCAGCCACTTAAGAATGCCAGCATTATCACTTTATCAATCCTCTGCAATAGCATGTTGTCCCCAGTGTGCATGTCTCAATAAACTTTTCAGGACCTGTATCAAAGGTAACCCTGCCTTGATAACATACTGCACCAGAACAGCGGATAGCGAGTCTCTTCTCTAAAGAATGACAGCAAGCTAGTGGCTTCAGAGCCTGGTCTGGTATCTACACATCACTAAGCATCACACCAGCTGCACTTGGAATTTAAACCCTCAAGGTATCTGAAGCTATGATGTCAAGTTCCTTCAAATCAAATGCTGATAAAGGGGAGATTGCCCTTCCCAACCTTGCACACATCTCTGCTGCTCGATCTAATTACTTCTTGGCACTACTGAGCTCTGAAGAAGTCTGCCCAGGTCACATGTTGAAGCAACTATATCTGGAAGCAAGGAAGAGAGGGCGGAGATGCACCAGCACAGCAGCCTGCATTATAGTGCACTCAGCTACAGGTGCAAATGACCACTCACTAACAAAGACATATTGAGAGGCAAATTCTCAAAACCAAGTTCTAATTCTGGACAAGGATCAAAGTCCTAGTACCAGACCTGTCCTTCCAAAGTGATGTACTAGAGACCCATCCCAGCATGATTTCTGGGGACAGTCAGTCAGGACTGCTAAAGTTACTGGAACTTTTTCCTTTGAGGAATACTGTGTTTTTTACTACTTCAGTGAGGAAACAAGCACAATATACTATATATACTATTGCTATACTTCATTATAGCAACTGACTTCAGCAACAAGTAGCAAAATTAACATTGATTGTATTGAAATTGATTTGTTTTCAATGCAGCTCTTTCTAGGCCATTTGATATGCACAGAGGTATTAGGTTTTATATTTCTTAACGTCTCAATATTTTTATGTTTTCATTGGCCACCAGATGTATCATTAAATTACTGTCTACAAACTATACCTTTTTGACAAACCTATTATAAAAGAAAATGTCAGATTTGCGTTACTGAAGCCCAGAGGAAGTGGACAAGACAACTCTGTCCTACTCCTAGGACCATATGTGAGCGAAGTAGAAGAAAACACCTGTTAAAAAGAGTTTATGGTCTGAAGAGCACAATATGGCTACTCCACCTTAAATTTTAGGAAAGAAGGCACAAAGATCAAGTTATTTCTCCTCAGTGACACAAAGAGTATGGCAGGTCTGAGACTGGAAACTCTCTCAATTTCTCATCCACTGCTGTAATTAATACATCATCCTCTTCCAGGATAGAGAAGAAAAAAACAAACTATACCTCTTCATCACTTGTATTTTCTATGCAATACTCACCTCTAGGGTAGCGGAGGTGTCAGCTGTAGAATTTCCAGTATTATTGCTTGAGATTGAAGATGTTGTTTCATTTTTACCTTCATTATCTGATTTTTCATCAGAACTTACACACTCAACATCTGCATCAAAACCAGTTGGATACCCCATTGCTTGTAAAACCTACAAACGAAACAGGTCATGAACTGTAAAATAGTTAACAGTACAGAAACTAAAACAAATATCCACTGGAACAGGCTGCCCAGGGAGGTTGTGGAATCTCCTTCTCTGGAGATATTCAAGACCCATCTGGACGCCTACCTGTGCGACCTGCTGTAGGGAACCTGCTTTGGCAGGGAGGTTGGACTCAATCTCTAGAGGTCCCTTCCAACCCCTGCAATTCTGTGACAAGGCTGATCACAACACAGACCAATGGCCACCATACACTTAGTACAGGCAGACTGCTTAGAAAATGCATTCTCTCCTACGTTGAAATGTAGAAAAGCAGAGTAACAATGGGGAAAATAGTTTCAGGTTTCCAAAAGTGGGATCAACGCAAACAGAAATTTTTGTCTCTAAGACAGCAATTACACATGAGCATCATTAATGAACATCATTCATCTCAAGAAACCCAAGCAAAATAATACGATAAAATTAGGAAGGTCATCCACTCCATGACACTGCTTAACAGTGCGGAGATTGTTCTGCACACCTTTTCCTTTCTCTGTGTTCATACAGACAGATGAAGCGATTCACTGTGGATCAAACAAGACAAGCAGTCTCATCAGAATTAAATTCCAGAAGATGGTGCTTCTGGAGTTTCCTACCAAAGTGCAGTTGACAGCTGGTAGATAGGTACTCAGGCAGTATACAAAATGTGTCCCTGAAGCTACAAGGCTGACATCACACCTTCCTTGCATCTTTCAGAAACACCTGATGCCTCCCAAGTGGATGTACAGGGAGAAAATTCAGGTACCCTGAACCAAGATGTGAAGTGAGAGTATGTCCAGCTAGCAAAGCTAGAAACTACTTCATCTGCAGCAAATTTCAGAGAAGCATGTCACAGCCTCCTAGCTTATTCCATGCTGCTTACAACCAACAGCTGTATATATATAAAATTTTACTCTCCAAATAAGTTCCTTCAGAAATATCCTCCACTAGCAAGGCCAGCCTTTCCTTCAACCAGTTATGAAACCTAGTTGTAAAGAGGTACCAGACACAGGCCCAAGGAATCTGGAACCAACATGAAGCTCTCCTGAAAATGTAAAAACGTAGTCCCAAGAAGAAAGTTTGCAAAAATCACTGTTCAAGCACTGAGTTGTGAACTACAAGGGTGACCTCAGACTCAGTCCCACACAGTTGCTGTATGTTTAGCTTAATTTTTTGGGCTTCTGATTTTTAAAAAGGTCAGATCTAGAAACTGAAGGGATAACACTAAGTTCCCTTGTAAGTCTGGAAAAGCAGGACCCAGATTTGCTTAGGGGTAGAGCTAGTCTCTACCACACCATCCATTTGTCCTTGGCTTGAGTCAGAGGATGTTTTGAAATGCAGCCCAGGACTTGTGTCTAGGTTGGGAACAGAGCTGGGTAGGTACCAGCACAGATCTGGCAGACACAGAGAAGTTCAAGGGCAGAGAAGCCACAGCTTTTCAGAGCAAATTTTCTTTTTTTTTTTCCCCCTTCCTTCCTCCGAACAACTGCAGGGAGTGAGGTAAAATAAAAGCAGGAGGAAGAAAGTCTGGAAGGACACACATGCAGAGTTGCTTTTCCTCAGGAACAACACATTCCCTCAGATACTTTTAGACACTTTGAACATGAAAGCAAAAGGGAGAATGGGATTTTCAAAACTGAAATCAAAAGAAAGCAGAAAGTTGCCAGATGAAGCTTCTGAAAATGCAATTCTCCTTAAAAACACCTAAAATGAAGAATAGAATGACAGATGTGCTTGTTTCTATCGTAACTGCAGTTCTATTAAAAGAGGTTCTCTTTCACACAAATTATCTGTAGGAAACTACCCTTTCTTCCCAGAAACCCAACAGGCTTGGTCTACTTTAACATCTCAACTATCCTCTTGCCACACAATAAGAGCACTCATGTTGGGCATTCCAGTCTATTACTGCTTTAACGTACAAAAGCTCTGCCATGTACAGCATCTACAAGAAGCAACAGCAGGTTGACTAGCGACTGTATATTAGTCTCTTATTGAAAAACTAACTGGAGATCGATCATGAAAGTACAGTGTTTACCCCAGTGCACAGAGCTGTTCTTCAGCTACGGAAGACAGGACAGGCAACAACTCCATGCTTCAAGGAGTTCAACGACCCAGGAACAGATAGATGTGGAGAAGGAAGGGGAGAAGGAGGGAGCCACCACCACATTTTCTAATCAACAGGAGGAAGGAGTAGAACAGAACAAAACTGGCACACACACATTCCCCAATGCACAGCTTAAACACATTCAGTCCTTGAGCTGACCTGCAGAGCCCTGGGAGTTTTTCCCTCCATGTTTCTACACTGTCCCTATCCATTAATCTAAAACCAGTGATGCTTTTTGATCCATTGCCCAGCTGTGTTCTGAGTACACAGGCAGTACCTCAGCTTCATCCAGTTATTTATTTATTATTGAGTTTTACTAGTGTTACTAGTTCTAACCATATTTCACAGTCTGTGTTCCAAGATCTGGTGGTGTTAACACATTACTTTAGGCTGCCTTACCTTCACTGCCACATGGAGCTTGGCTGTTTTCTTAGAAGGTCCTGACGCTTCATATGTCGTACCATCGACATCTACAGACATTGTGAAGACTGGGGCATGTACTGGACCGGACTGTGACAGCAGCTTATATTGAAGCCCTGGCCTGATTTGGTTCAGCCTCATCAGAGCATTCATGAGATCTATTGCTTTACTATCTAGTACTGGGGGAGGGAGAAGAAGGGTTGGGAGAGATGAACAAAACAAGATGAACAGAGAAATGAAACAGCTTGCATTGAAGTGCCTTCTGTCTGTATAAAGGAGCAAAACCCCCATCTGCCTCTCAAAGATTGAGGATAGTCGTAACATTTAAGTCTACAATAAGCTATTTCAATTTTGATAACTATAATTATCCATCTTTTAAAATTCATACAATTCTTTTGTACCTAGCTGTATTCTTTCTGCTACTATAAAAGTAACAGGTTTTACATGTAGTGAAGAACCAGACATGGAACTGGCACCAATGTAGCACAATCAAAATAGTCTCTAGAACTGCCTGGATCACAAATGCTGAGAGATTTTTAGTCTGTGCATATATTCAGTCTCAGTGTTTTGTAGATGAAGCACTGTATTTTTTCTTGTGGAATGTATTGAGAGACCAGTGACTATATCAAGAAGGGAAGAGTGTGAGAAGGCAAGTCTTCACACAGCAAAACACTGCGATATTACTAGGGAAAATCGGTAGAGAGGAGTAATCAATAAAATACCTTAGTTGCTTGGGCATCTTAAATTTTCCTGTGACCTGACAGATAATCCCATGATTATCTGATGTCTTCAGATAATCATTCAGTTAGTAAAACATGTCAGGAGAAATTCAGACACACCGTAAGAGATGGTTGACATTGTCAGTGTTGGGCAATAAAGACACTGCTTTTTGTTCTAGAGACTTTCACCTGCTATTGCACGCCAAAACAGAGAAGCTCTTCAACCAGCTCCCACTGTACAGTGGATCTCTGAAAACAGGATTGAGAAGTGTTGAACTTACTTTTCCTCAGATTACGCTTCATCTTTTTATTTGGATCTTTATCATCCCCAACACCATCTTCAAACGGTCTCTTGAGAGCAGATGAGCCTGTACCTAGGGTATAAATTTCCTTGTCATATGAATATACTACTAGTAAAACAAAATTCCATAACAGGAGACACATTAGTCCCAGACTTTTCTTTCCATGTTTATAACATTAAAAAAACCTCAACCTTCAGTCAAAGCTTTCTTATGGTTACATGCAAGCCAACAGTAGCTTATTACTCAATGTACTAGGCCATGGAAGATGTTCCAATATCATGTGTGATAGAAGTAGTGTAATTCTGCAGGTTTGGTTGTTTGGGGTGGTTTTTTTTTTTTGTTTGTTTGGTTTTTTTTACATTTAGTCTAAGGCAAGTACTGTAATAGTTCTGATTTTTCAAAAAAGAAATACATGTAAAGGTATATCTTGAGTAGTTCTTGCTATGGACATTCATTATATGCTTTTTACCAGTCTAAATTCTCTCCTTCCTCAGCATAAGAATCATAAATACTACTTCTTTTCAGACCTCAAAAGGACTTTATGCTCAAGGGAAATCCTCTGTACCCTAGCTGTGCCGCAGCTCCGCTGTTGGTACTTCTGGAGAACAGAACTTATTTTCTTCTAACAACAAAATAATTACATAAAAACCAAAAACTTAATGCAAAGAAAAACTTCCACCTTACATTCATAGCATGTAACTCAGGAATTTCATTCATTCTGCATCAATCCCTAGCCTACTTCCAAATCAGTGATTTTTGGAGCAAACAGTACTTACCTTCCTTGTCAGTTACTGACCAGGAATATTTCTGAAACGACTTATTTGATGGGAGGGGATCCATTTCCAAAACCTTGTAAATCTGACCAAAGGCTGATAATCTGAGGGCATGCTGTAAAGTGACAGTGAAAATGAAAGTTACAGCACAGCACTATTTTATCGGAGTTGTCTTAAGTTTCTAACTAGGTCTGTAGACATAAAGTCATTTTTTCTATGCGGAATGATAGCTATAGAAAACATTGGTTTGTAAAAATTTAAAACTCAATTTCTGTAATATGAAGTGCAGGCTGCATTGACAGGGAACCTACTCGAGGACTCTGCTGTCAGCACTTGAGGGTGGGATGCAAATAGTGCACGCACAGTGGGCTGCTTAAGGATTATCTTTCATCCTAACTCTTGCACTCATAAAGTACCATTTCATCTTTCCAGCATAGGGCACTGGAAGAATGATCAGGACTGCTATTAAAATAATTCATCCTGTCAGAGAATAAACTGAATCAATTAGCTGAAATCCTCAGAGTTATAGCATGTAGCTCCTCAGTACAAGTTTTCTACCTGAGCACTGTGCGTAATGGCTTCTTTTTGCTGAACTGTCATGTAAGACAAAGCATCTGTTGGCTCCCGTTCACAGGGGTCGTACAGACCAGGGCCTCCTGGCAAGGAAGAAGGTAAAGGATTATTGAGAGTAAACATGAAGCAAAATGAAAACAGGGACTAATGGACATTGCAAGTGCTAGTCTCCATCATCAGCAGAGCGGGAAGTGTTCCTTTTCCAGTAAGGGATTCCAATATCATACAAAGCAAGCTAACTCTTGAAACAAGGGGCCACAGTACTAATCAGTGTAAACACTGCATGTGTACAACAGTGTGAACTAAAAGCAGGAGGTTTAATATTAATAATAATAATTTGGGTAGACATGGTGATTTCAGTGAAGCTACAGAAAGCAGCTAGGCATTAGGTCCATATTTGTTTGTAACCCCTTAATGAGATAGAGGTTCATTTATCAACAAACCTAGCATTTCCCATGAACTCCTAACTGCACTGGAAGTACTTCATTCAAATGGTTACAACCATCCAACCTTCCTTTTATCTTTTAATTTTAAACAATAAGTCATCATTTAGTTCCACTGCAGGCAGGGAGCACAAGGCAGGCATTTTTCATCCCATCATCCCGCAGCAGCATCCTGTTAAATGACAAGGGCTGCCCGATCACTCCTTTGTATTGCTCAAGTTAACCCGGCCCCTTACCAGGAAGCAGAATTCCAGATGCCAAACACTCCATCACTCGTCGTAATGCTTCCCCAGCGCCCAAAGGTCTATTACAAGTACCTATAGATTTTTCACATATAAGCTCGAGTGGCTAGAAGACATTAAATTACGATTAGTATGGACACAAGGGTAACTGTAACTGCAGTTAAATAGGAAGAGGTTGAGGGGAAGAATATTCACATCAGTTTACTCCAGTTTTAATCCACTACAAGTCTAACTGCTGAGGCTGCCATCCCAGAGGACAGCTCACAGCACATAAATTTGTTCCCTGCTCTGAATTACCTTCTGAGGAAACACTGCTCTCCATTAACTGCATAGTAAAGTCTAAAAGGAGGAGCTCTTTTACAGCCAAATCATGTGAATATTCTCCTCCTAAGGAATATCAGTTCTATGTGAGAGAAAATACTGCCTCCACTGGCCTCCAAAGTGTTCCTCTCTGGACATGCAGCGCATTTTGCCCTCTCCAAACCTGCTAACCTGGAATGGGATGCTCTCTAAGGACCACCATTGCCATGGTAGCAGGAGACTTTTTGAATAGCTGAAGTCAGAGGTAGCAAGGGGGATTCTATAGCAAATCCGTAAGGACATGCAAGTCCCCACAATGTCATGCCTCTTTCCATTGTGTTAGTACACCCTATAAACTGAACAAACACTCGTGTTCTCTTTCCTTCCTGTAAGCACTTCTCCACACAGGTAGCAGTTAGTGGGGAGTAGAAAGAAGAGAGGAGAGGGAGGTTAAAGGGAGACACGTCATACAATGCACTGTTTCCCCCCTTCCAGACACTGCTACAATCCTTAGAAAAAATTGAGATCTGAGCAGGTTGCCTTCAACTCTTTCTGTACTTACCCATCCTTTCAGTGGTGCCCATGTGGGGACTCTGTTGCACAAATCCCGCAGAATACGAAGCACAATTACACATGATTTTAGTCCATTTGCCCTGGCCTAAAACAAACAAAATGGTTCCAATATACCTGCAAAAACCTGGCCTTCAATTTTGCTTTTCTTTTTAAATGCAGAGTCCTGGGGTAGCTTTTTTGGGTTTTATTTTTATTTACGGTAACTACTTAATACTTAATCAGCTTCATGCAAAATAAGAACAGTTATATAAAGTAAAATATTTCAATTTCTATAGAGACAAAGAAAAGGAAGCAAAATGTCAAGATTGCTTTCGTAGCCTCACAAGAACTCTACACCAGATGGCTGTCTACCTGTCATGCCTGCCCTTACACAGTACAGCACTGAATTCGGAATTGTAGACCTTCGCTCTACTAGGGACTAATCAGAAATTAAAGAGGCATTAAAATAAAATATCTCAAATTAAACCTCGTAAGGCTACAGTAACAACAAGGTAAGAACAAATAGCCAACCTGAAACCATTTGGCGTGCCGCAGAGACGCCAAGGCCTCCAGGCATTTCTGCCTGTCCAATAAGTCCGGAGGATCTTTCATCGCAACATTGTCTACTGGTAAAAATGGGATAAAAAGAGACAGATACAATTTGACCAAGGGGTTTCTGTCACAATACAAAAAGAGTGGCAGCATCTCAATGAGGTAATAAGACTCCCAGAATTTAAGTGCACTGTTATTTAATTTAAACAAGCCATTAAAGGTAGTAAATGTGCACGTGTGCAACAGAAGCAAAGGCATTCGCTCCTCATAAAATAACAGTAATAATAAAGATGGCCACTGCTACAGACAATCTGGGATCTTATTAAAAATGTAGAACACATTTCAGGGCAGAAAACAGCTATATAGCACTTCTTTGGTGGTTTTTCTTCTTTCCCTTCTTTATGACTTCCAAGTGCACAAAAATGGCACATGATTTCAGAGACAAGCTTCTTTCGACAACGGGAAGATTTTCTTGAGAGGGGTAGAATATAAAAATTACAGTAGGTAGAAAGTACTCTGATGTTATTCCCATACAATTGTTTAGAATTCAAAAAAGCCCATCGAATATATTTGAAATATTTTTTCTTGAATGGCATCAGCCAATGTAATTCAATTAAAGAAATATACAAGAAATGCTAATAAGATGTTTACAGTTTGATTAATCTTTCATATAACCAGAACATATGAAAGAAAGAAGTTTGGCAACTTCCAGATTATTAACATATCGAGAGGTAATCCCCGCTTGTAAAAATCTTCACTTCCCAACAGCAACCAAAACAGATGAAATTCAAAGAAGGATTTTAGAGACAAGACATCTTCTGTGGAGCTTTACACTTCTCTTCCCCCTCCTTTCTCTCTCTCTCTCTCTTTTTTTTTATCCAGCACGTAACAAACTGCTTTTAGCAGTCACATCCAATTCTGTAATGAGGAATATTACACAATAGTCCTTTCTTCCCTGATTTTTTAATTTTAATTTTTTTCTTAAAAGGATTGATTAGCATCCAGATTTTCTGGAAACTTTATAAATGACAGATTTTATGTATCTGACAGGATATAGATTTGGATTTTATCTGACATGAGAACATCACAGTGGAAGCAGTAAATGAATTCATGGCTCAGATATAACCTTGAATATGTTATTTTCCTACGAATACACAATTACTCATCATTTCAAAATAAACAATTTGGGAAAACTTTTTTCATTGTTCATAATGGACAATTCTTCAGGTCTCAGGAGACCTACAAATGTCTGAATGAAATACAACATCCAGTCCACAAATATATGCTAGATTTGGTATCCAGGAAGACTCTTAAAATATCAAGATATTAGGAGAAAAAGTACAGTCAGTTTGTACATACAATTTATTAGCAACATCTCAAAGTATTTTTCTATAGGTTACTTTGGGTAGTATTGTTTGCAAATGTCATTGCATCTTTCCTGTTAAGTTGCTCCACCTCATACGCCATCAATGGGAAGGTTACTCTGGTAAAAGCACATTGTGTTACGATGGATAAGAGAGCCCAGAGTCAAAAAAAAAAAAAAAAGTGTAAAGCTGAACAGAACCAGGTATCTTGTCTGATAGCTCATAGCTGCATTTTGCACCTGCTGGTTCTGCTGTCAGCAGAAGACTTAAGTGCTATAAGCTTATTTTCTGACCCTGATGAACTTCACAGCAGATATTTGCATTGTTTCTTATTGCCCTCAACAACACCATTACAATATTGAGATTAATCACTCCTCTTGCTTGTTCTCCAAATAAAAGCTGCAGTCTCAAGGTACTTAATTTCTACAAGCACAAAAGGTCACTAAGGAACACAAAATTTGCTTCTAAATTTCTTTTGCAGTTTCATTTATTTTCAGGAGTAGTTTCATGGCACAGTTACTAAATGTACATCTGTGTAGTTGCATAAAAAAGCTTTATTTTGGGCAATATAAACATCTGCTTAAAGCTCATGTATTATATAAAACAGCTACTGTCAATGAATGATCAGAATCTTATTTTAAAACGTTAGAAATAGCAAAGATGACTGAGTGCAAAATCATTAATTTTTGGCAACAAACTGTATCTTCACATACATAGTGTGTTGCACAAGACCACGAAGGCACATCGCAGCCATTGGCAAAGTAAATTTGTTTGCCTTTAAGCTATAAGGCCATAAACAGAGCATGTCATCAGTCATTCAGGTGAACAAAAAGGCTTTTCTATTCTCATAACATCTGTTTTCAGCAAACTCAATCTTACTTCTCCAGTAGGATTAAGACTACTACCAATGGTCTATAATACAAATATGTTGGAGAATTTTTCTGATTACAATTTCAGTGCCAGTTTTCTGACCACTTTTTGCAGATGTTGCAGTCAGCCAGCTTCTGGTGCAAGATTCTATTGAACAGAAGGATGAAGAGAACAAGCAGTGAAGAGGGTGAGCAGCCTGCAGCAGACTCCCTTTCAACATCCTCAGTAGAATGGCATGTTTCTTCATGCTCTGCCAGTCAGGAAAGTGAGACCCAATCAAAATTTTCAAAGGTAATTGCAAAGCTTTCCTTTTTATTTTTTCCCTCCCCTTGTGGTTTTAACAAGGGCAAAGATACAAGAAGTTTATTAAACAGTTCGTAATAAAACCCTGACTGACGTTTGCTCTCACACTGCAACACAGAACCAATCCTTCAGTAAATCTCTCCCCCCTTGCTGTATTTTCTCTCTCCTTACAGTAGCTGCCAGCTTCATTAATTTACAGTCAGCCACAAAAGGAGCGTTGTCTTCTCCACAGAGGCAAGGTACACCAGTGGCTCGCAGCCCCTTCTGAGGGGCTGGCACCTCTGGAGCAGTACTGTCTGCCCACGAAGGCAGGTTGTTGATGCAGTACGTGCTCGCTTACGGAGCAGGGCTGATTCCAGCACCACTTTGGTAACTGAACTGGTTTATTATTACACAAGCTTTTTTGACTGTCCTGCTCAGTAATGAGAACTGATTTGCAAGGTACAATATTCTGGTCTGGAAAGCTCAATTTATTTTATCATGCTGTGGCTAAAAATTTAGTTTAAGTTTAAATTTTTAAACTGAAGCAAAATGCAGGCATTTTAGATGCTTATCTTCTTAACATGAAAAAGCAGAGCTTTATAGATAGCCATCTGAGAAACACTGAAATGCACGCGCACACACACACAGTAGTCCACTATTTATTTTTGCTAACAAGCAGCAAAAACAAATAGGGCAGACACCACAGTTTAAACATGAACACTTTTCCAAAGAGGTGGGGACTGAAGAGAAATCCAGGAATGTTTTTCGTACATTCTGACATCAGGGCATGAAGGTACACACAGCATTCCTACAGAACAGATGGGAGCACTGATAAGGAGGCCCATTGCCCTAACCTTGCTGATTTGGTTAGAGGAGGATTAGTGGCTCACCACCGAACGGCTGGAAACCTTGGTCAGTTTCGCGCAGCCTCTGCTCCCTGGGAGCGGCTCGCAGGGCACCTGGACCCCAGCAGCCTGTCTTACACGAAAGATGAAAGGCAAACTTGACAAGCATTGAATTCCTTCATCCAAAAGAAGGTATGGAATCAACTCAGTTTTTAAAAACTGCACAGAAGATGTAATTGCATTAGGTTTTTTGTTTTTTTTTCCAGGAGTATCAAAAACATACGGCAGTATTTTCATTGGAGATAAGGGTGTTTTCACCTCACAATTTCTCAGAATATTTTCCCTTTATGAAAATTTTTTTGGTCTGAATTTAAGTAAAAGAGACTTCAAAAGAGTTGCAAATATTATGTAAAGTATTTATATATTTATCACTTAAAACTTGCATTCACATATTTACGTCTGCATACCTTTTTATAAAGGAATATAATAAATGTTTCGCTTGTGCTCAATCAGTGTCAAAGAACCTGAATGTTAAAACAAGATCCATTTACCCTAACTGTCCTCATCAAGTTTACAGAAATAATAGCATAACACTGCTCCAGCAGAGGCAGTAAAAAGGTTTTAAGTTTAAAAAAATCAGTATAATATTTTGAAAAGTATTTGAAGACAATGAAAACAGAATATTTTAAATATAGGAAAACATTAAAATTCAAATCCTCATTCATTTTAACATTAGTTCAGGAGTCCCAAGAGTTTACTGCCACAATGGCACTCCTTTTTTGCAACATACTTCGATGGAAGCCTTTGTGCAAAACTTTCCCCTTATGGGCATATTACAAATCCTGTATCGTTAAAATTAGCTCTGCACTTTGTGCTTCTCCTCACAAACATCCATCAGCCGCAGAAACAACAAGCCTGCCCAACAGCTTACGGGAAGCTGGAGAACAACTACAGTAGCGTGCAGTTTATTTTTAGTGGTCTTGCAAAAGAGCATATTTACTAATTTAAAAATAAACAGATGTTACAAATAGAAATCTTTGCCATTCATCTGTTTTGTAAGATTTTTCTGCAACTAACTGCTGCCAAAGTGCTGTTTCTTTTCAAAATGGTCCTTCCTGCCCATACCTCAAACAAAAATGAAGAGAAACTGACCAACATTTCGCCTTGTATCGGTAGTTCATGTGGGAGAGGGGAGGAAGCAAAGGGCTTGTGGCAAGTCTAGAATGGGAAGAGAGCGACAGGGAGTTCCCTAGCCCACATGGGCCCTGCTGCCTCAGTTGTCATGACAGAGAGTGGCCAGTTGGTCAAAGGTCTGACATCATCCAGTGGCAAAGTTTCTAG
Organism: Penelope pileata; assembly: GCA_013396635.1. Lineage (NCBI taxonomy): Eukaryota > Metazoa > Chordata > Aves > Galliformes > Cracidae > Penelope > Penelope pileata. The sequence goes on along the minus strand of WBMW01005152.1, from coordinate 270,650 downwards.
GGATAGGTTTGGGAAGCGGAAGCAGAAATTACTGATAAGATTTAGAAAATAAAACAAAATGTGGCTATGTGGCTACATTTGATATGGCTACATTTGCTCTTCTCTATTTCCCTGTTTTCAGCCTCGTTGATACTACCAGTCAACAGTTCTTTAAAAAGGGCCTATGACTAGATCGGAAGTCAGGCAGTTAGGGAGAGGAATAGAAAGAAACTAAGTTACAGTTCTCTAAATCTATTTTGCACCAAGGGTATGAGGTACAGCATTTAATTCAGAAGCAAAAGTACTGCATTGTAACACCCTAACTTCAATTGAATCCAGGTTAGGAAACTCTTAAAGCTAGAAACATACACATGTATCAACAACAAAAACTGAGGGTCAGGAGGATATACTTGCAAGCTTTGCAGGAGAGTTATTATATATAAAAAAGAAAAACAGTTTTATGAGTTTGTCAAGATACTACAAACCAATCCCACTTGACTGACTGAATTTTAAAAAGACTGTGCAGCGCTGGGGTGCTCAAGGATTAACTAGCAAGTCTGAAAGAAAGGAGAACTGAGATGTCATTGTGTGTCAAAGTTAACACTCGCAATGTTGCTTACAAATGAAAACTACTGCATAGTTACATGTCAGTTAAGTGACTGTTGTCTTTTTAATATCATCTTCTTAAGGCACAAATAACGTAACGTGTTGTGGCAATAGCCAGTCTAGTTAGTACATGATACACAATTAAAAACCTATTTCCTAATTAACCCTGTGCTGCACAGTCAGGGCATTTAGATAGAACAGTCTTAAAAAAAAAAAAAAAAGGTTAAAACGCTCTGTGTACCTCCTTCCTTCTTCTCTGCTTCATCTCGAATGAGAGGGGATGTAAGTATCACCTTCAAGGTTAGCTTGGGCTCCTTGGTGTTACGAATAATAATAGCTGCCTCATTTACATGCTCCTCCACGAGATACTTCTCTTCTGTAAGTTTCTGAAAGTCACCAAGAAAGATTTCAAGAATCTCCCAATCAACTGAAAAACTGCAGAGTCTGTTTGTGCATACACCTCCTGAACTAATGAGGCGGCTACAGAACGTTGCAATAACAAGTATGGCCCTGCCTCCCTCATTAAAAACTGAAAAACTCTGGTAAAATGCTCAAAAAAACTAAGAAAATTCTGCAGCACATTTAATTACAATGCTAAGCAGTCCCACTGTAAAAGACACTGTATTACTACTTTTTTTCTTTATTTTAATCAAAAGACAGAAGTTGACTTCTGCAGCTGCTAAAATGTGAAATACTACCAGCAACTGTTGTGCTTAGAAAGTATATCCTTCTCTGGTAATGCTGTCTCTAATCATAAAAGCTCGTGTGTAGCATGACCAACGCAACCAAAACTGTCAGTACAAATGGACAACAGACTCCAGAGCAGGAGACGCACTGGCTCATCACGTCCATTTCTTACCATTCTAAGCTAGTCTTTGAGTCCCAGCGATCTCCTAACAGTCTAATTCTTATCAACACACAATTTTGAGGGCCTGTTTTACAACAAAACTGGCCCTTGCTACACTTCCAAATAATTCAATTCCACTTCAAGTTACATTTGGTAGCCAAGCGAGGTACTGAATCCCTGTCCCTTTATAAATAACCTGTAATGTCTTTCTGAAACTTACAACTGCATTGCATCGTGCCTTTTTCCAAACATGATGACTTCAATCTTTCTTCAGAGGTTTAAGGTGCTCATTCTTAACTCTTTTTTTGATTTTCTCAACTTGTCCATCCACCTCTCTTGCTCCTTTTCCACACAGGACTCGAAACTGAATGCAAGATGCCACCATCACCCACTTTGTTAATCAGCCCCAGAAGGGATTCCTGAGAATGCTTGGAAAACCTGGCCTTCCACTCCCGACAAGCACATCAGTAAGTCAAGTTTGTTTTTCAATTGATTTGCTCTCAAACTTTTTTTCGTGTTTAGATTCTTGTGTAGGTAATATAAATTGTCTAAAAATTTGTTCCTCTAACTTGCATCAGAATTATCTCAACTGATCTGTATCTGAAAGGTACGTGAGTACTCACTGGGACTTCTCTCAACCTTCAAAACTGCAGAGATAACTAGCAATGAGTCCTAAAGCTAACTCCTTGTATTTTTATGTTTCAGCAAGATGATGAAGTTAGAATATATGTTAGAATTTACGTTCTCTCTACTACTTTTCCTCTTGTGTCCTGCACTCCTCCAAATCCTTTATTGTTGGGATGAAATTGTTTAACATCTGCTCACAGTTAGTCTTCCAAGCAAAATAAAGCAGAAATTAATGTCTCTCTACATCATGTGCTCCTTTTGCCCACTAATGAACCTACACCTCATCTTTCCTTATCTGATGTGTCTACGGAACCTCTCCTTATTGTTGTGATAGTCACAGCTTGTTTCATGATTTAGATTCCTCTTACCCCAGCTTCTCTGTAATCCTTTGCCTCAGAACACTTCCTTGTAGGATCTTACCTGCTTTCCTGGGAGTCTTTTAATTATGTGTACTCTGCTGTTCTTGCCTTTTTTTATTTTTATTTTTTAAATAAGCATATGCTAACTTTTCTTATCACTTTCTAACTGTCTCAGTTCACATCTCACTACAAACAGTAAAGTTTACTATGTGATATATTACTAGCAGGGCCATATCTGCAAGCACAGCATTATCTCAGAAAAACATGCCCTTTATGCGAACAAAGAAATAGTGAGAACAAACAGCTGTCAAGAGTGGCAGAGCACATACAGTCTATGTGGAAATAAACAAAAGGCAGAAGAGCAGATCAGGAAAGAAACCAATCCCATTTGGACCTGGTTTGGAGAGAGGCACTTGTAGTGGAGTATTTTTGGGCACAGTAACAAAGCATGTTTCAATCTGGACTGGACTTAAAGGTATTAACCCTGGCAGTTTTAAAGAGACCAACACTAGCTGCAAGTGCTGCCCACTGGATGCCAACATTAGAAAGAAATAGCCATAAATAAAAAGAATTATAAGCTTATGAGTAACATAAGCTCAAATGAGTTACCACCTAAATTAACTTGTCTTCACTTTAGAAGTAGAGAGGCACTTATTTTGGAAAAGCCTAAGCAAAGCAAAGCTGCTGCAATGTAGAACTTAAAGTTCAGGCAGGGGGGCAGGGAACAATAACACGGACCGCATGCTTGTCTGGGGAGTATTTCTGGGACTGCAAATTAGCTCACATTACTGATTGGAGCAGAGAACAAAAATCAGCTGGGTTAGTTACTAAATACAAAGGTTAGCTATCAGCATAGGAAAAGTGACATCACAAATAGGGATTAGGACAGCATGGTGAGTAAAATGTTATGAAGTAGCAATTCACAAAATTTAGCAATACATTAAAGATGTCACACACCTCAGACTTAGATGTTGCCCCAGATTCAAAGTATACTCTTTAATCTGTACCACTTGCATCTTTCCCTGGAAGGAATTCCAGCCTTTACCTTACACCTTGCAGCGCTATCACCCATTACTACAGGACTACCCTAAAATAACTCACCTGAATTTGAACTGGGAGATTGTCTTTGACTATACATAGCAAGGTCTTTGTGGGTTTTTCTTTGCACATGAGAACCAGCTCCAAATCCATATCATCTTTTATCAGCAAACCCTTTGCAACCAAGCCAATTCTCATAACACCACACAAGGTCCGACCACTTTGATCCCTGGAAATGAAATAATTCTGAGTAATTAAAATGGCACTTTCACGTATTCAGAATACTTTTATTATGCAGTGAGGAGACAAATGGATGGGACTGACTACAGTGCTAATGTGGCACATCACTGATCAGAAAATGAAAAGCATAGAATGCTTTTATACAAGTAGCTCCTATGAAAAAAAATTAATTGAAGCATTGATTTGCAATTCACATGAATGCAGAAGTTGTCTAGCTCAAGTCACACAGCACAAAAGAAAAAGCAAAATTAACCACCTGCAAATCTACCAAAAGAATACTATAATATAATCTAGACATATAATCTATAATATAATCTATAATAATCTAGATGAGCGCTGACAGAGTACCTGTGAGCAGAAGTGATCTGAGTTGTCCTGTAGCGATACCCCAAGTTTAAACACGGCCACACCTCCTTTTAGGGTTGCTTTTATTTGATTCATACATTCAAATCTTTATCTTAAAAATTATAAAACCAAATTTTGAAATTTTAGCCCCTACTGCAAACTGAGATTTCAGGAAAAATCCTAATTCCAGAAAGTCTTCCAGGCCTATTCCTTCACCAGGAAGGAGGAACTGCTGGAGCCTACAGTAACAGTGGTCTGAGTACTAGGTTCTAGCCCCCAGCTAATGCTTAGGGGAACATTTAAGGGCCGCAGCAAACAACTTGCAAAGCATAGTAAGAACATTTTAGTTCTGAATATTGAGAGGAAAACTGCAACAAAAGCCAATTTAGTAGGCTAAAGAAAAAACATAAAACTTGCATAAAAACAACAAGGGGAATGCAAGAAATGCATCTTGGACTCGTCTTACACACTGTGGCACCAACTAGTGACACGTCCCCACCACAAAAAAGACAGAAAGCACATCATCAGTAGAAGTAGTAAACCGCCTCAGCCAGAAAGGCAACATCCCTGTTCTTGTCATTCTTACCATCCAGAAAGAGACTGGATAAAAAACCAAAAACAAACAAAATGAATCACATTGCAATCCAGGATGATCAAATAGATCCTAAGAGATCCTAAACTTCACTCAGGAAATATCATGACCTAATCATTTCATTAACTTTGCCTGTGTATTTTCAATGGAAAAGTGGCAACAGGTGCTTACACAATGAACAGAAGAAAGGAAGGAAGGACTTGGGAATACAAGTGGCAATCCCAATATCCTTGGAAGAGCCAGAAGCAAACAAGCTGTGGCTTGTTTGTAACCACTGTTACAAAAACAAACAGTATCTCAACTTCCAGCCTGGAACTATACTACTTAATCAGTACCTGGATGCAAATATGTGAGAAAATGCAGAATTCCTTTAAATATTGTTTGTAGCTAAAATAGTGATATTTTACATTGTGGGGACAGACACATCAGCCCCTTTTAGCTTGTAAAGTGATAAGTAAAATAACCTGTCCCAAAACAAATGTATAAATAGCACATGGAAGTTTACAACAACTGCACTCCAGATTTGTAACAGAGCACAAACACGAAATAAACCACATGCAAAGGTGTGAAAAGCCAGGCTATCCAATTGTTTCAAAAGTGTTTAATGCAGGCCAGGAATTTTACTTATTTTTTGAAGAATCCATTCTGTGGCCTGTGTTATCCACATCTGAAGACGTGTAGAAATGCTGCCAGAATACTAGAAAATCACCAACAAAACATGCAATGCAGTGCATGCCAAGAAAGTCTTCTGCAGGACACTGAACTTAAACACCTTCCTCAAGAAGATGACAAAAATTAGTTGTCCATCTGTGGAGAAGCAGCCTATCAATACACTCCAATTATTCTGAAGTGGCAATACAATCACCATCTAAATATTTTTTTTACATTAATTTATGTAAAAATATTCATGAATTTAAGTGTTCTGCTGTTTCTATTTGAATACATTTCACATCAAAAAAGTGATACATCACAGCTCAGCCTAACAAAAATGCCAGCATTCGTAAGCGTGTCTGTTAAGCTTTTATTAGGGAAAACAAAGCCACTCAAATGTACAAAGCCTATTTGTACATTTACTTTTCAAGGCTATCATATGATGGTCTTCATGCTGCTGAACATTTCCCACGTGATGGTATATTCTAAGTAGGTGGTACTCCATTTAAACTCCACGTAGAACAAGCAGTGCTTTCCATAGCTCCCAATCCCCTAACTCTGTACTAGACATACTCAAAGATATGTTTGCATATTAAGAAAGAAATCTGCAGAAAAATGCTATTAATACTTGAGGAATTCTCTGTAGAATCCACAAAGCTGTCTGGAAGCAGCGAAGCACCAAGTCATAAACGCTTTCTGCAACTCCCACCCATACAGAAATTTCCTCAGTTAACACAATGGCACATTTCTTGTTTCTAAACTGGAGTACATTCAGACAGCGAGGCATACCAGAGCTTCATCCTGCATTGTCTGAATGTTACTCTAAAAATGGACGAGAGACCTGGAAAGAGCTAAGAACCACATCAGGACAACAAACCAGGGAGCAGTATTTCGTTTTTAAATTTTCACACACCATTATTAACTTAGGAATAACTGATAAATACATCAGTATCTCTTTCACATCAGCCAGTATACTATATTTTCAATTCAGAAACTGATACAGTCTTTCTGATTCAGCATTAGATCTTCCTCCACTATCTGCACTGAACTGTATCTCACTCCAGAAGTACATTGTATGCAGCATCTGTATTTTCATTTACTACTGCTAGAGGAGGCTGTACTACACCCTGTCCCCAGATGTAAACAAGTTAAAAATATGTATTATTTACCAGGACACCAAAAATTAAAAAGGCCTCACAATAAAATTTTCACTACCATAAAAGGTGTCAGAAAACATAACAAATACATATGGATAAAGAATACACTATTTATCAGTTTTAAGAACAGAACTTACTGGGCAAAGCCCATGTAGCAGCAGACTTTCTTAATATTCCACACAGCATAGGAAAGGAAATTGGAAGAGTCCTTTGACTACATCTCTAGTGCAGGTTACGTTACGGGTGTAACCAGATTAGAGTCCCAAGAAGTTCAATGGAGAAGTATTATCTAACAGGAAGAGCAGAGAACTGGAAATCAGGTTTTTCAGGTCATGACAAATTTGCTGTTCGACTCCTAGTGCTTCACTTCCTCATCTGCAAACTGGAGAGAACACTTACCAGAGCTGGGCAGCATATGAAACAGAAAGCTCATGTTCTGGCTCTGAAGAACCAGATGTGCCCAAGTTAAAAAGTTAGACACCAAGAAACCTAAAATAAGGAGCCAGTTATTTCAGCTTCTTCAACTATTGGAGTTATACTAGAACAGCAAAACTGGGCACCATGTCAAGGAGCAGCCTGGGCTACACAACAAACAGATGTTGCACTCAGTAGAGCACTACATAACAAGATAATGGATCCTTAGAAAAGCTGGTTTGCTGGATAAACAACAAAAGATTTTTATAAACTTTTATTTAAGTCTTAAACTGAAGGAGTCCCTAAGCTACATGACTGGAGTCGTGTTCATGTGTTACAGGGACATATATTCACTTACAATTGCTGAAAGGTTTGTCTGCTAAAATGCAACTTTAAAACACTACATGAAAATCAATAATGAAAGAGAGCAACTGCTGCCTACATTGCGCTTATTACTGTTCTCTGCACTCACTCTGTGTGCTCCCACCTCAAAAAGTGCAAATATATCCACTTCCTCCTATGAATATTTGTATGCAACAGAATAAAAGTACACTACAACTCTTATTTAGAGGGAAAGGAACCCACTCAGAGCAGTATAGTAACACGTTATGGGGCTGAACTCACTCACTTGGCATTGCTTTCTGCAGCTTCCTCCTTTGCTTCCACATCGCCCTCACATTTTATAGACTTGTTCTTCTCATCCATCCAGTCAGACACATGTTTAAGGGCACATTCTACTGTTGATACCATGTTCTGGACAGCTTCAAGTTCTTCTGGAGATGGATAAATGGTTGAATGTTTCACCATAACATGGCGGTCATCGTTAGCAAAAGATCGGATAGATCTCTGTTACAAAGTGGGAGAGGGGAGGAAAAAGAACAAAGTTATTGGATTATCAATAGAAAGACACTACCTGAATGGGAATCCTCCCCGATAGAATGAAGAAAAGTTTTATGATGATCACGGATCATAACCTTGCAGGACTGACTTCTTACTAGAGAGACAGACAGGCACCAAGAAGACTACTGTGGAATCAGCATTAAGCTGGCAAACCGTATAAGGCTTTAGGTGGGCATTTTTTTGGCACCTTGTATTAGGTCCCTAAAGGCCTTTATTGGCTACTGATATTGGCTACTAAGAGGAACAGGCACACCTGGAGCACAGCTCATGTTTATGTCCACTGTAGGATGAGATTAGTTGCGCTTCAGAAGAACATTCCCCCCAAAAAACCACCAGCTGTGACTACAGAAGTCTAGACTACTACAGCAGATTAGCTGCTACAGCATCTAAAAATTAAGGAAGCTGAATTGCATCTTTTGTCTGGTACGTCCACTGTAAGGGGAAGTTACTAAGGTCTAGGGCCTTGGGCAACTCATTTCATTTTCAAGTGTCTTTGACATCCCTCATCCTTTGACTAGCTGATTAGATTAGGTTTTCAAAGCCAGTGAGAAAACACCTAGACCTTGATCTTGCCCAAAGCAGCTGCATATCAAGGAGACACAATTTGTGAGTAATAGTACTGGAAGAAGCACCCTACCCGGGAATACTTGCAGGAATTCAGAAGATTCTGAATTTCAGTGATCTTTGCTGACTTGCCTCAAGCTTCAGCAGCTGGATAGCTCAAAGCAAAGAGGAAAGCCTGGGCTTTGATTCCAAAAGGTAACTACATTTTGAAGTAGGAAAATTGAGAACACAAGTAGCCCAGGGTGAAAGCAGATGGGGCAAAGCATGTGGAGGGCTGACAAGGATAACATGGAGAAGACTGCTGTTTTGTAAAAGGCATTGATATTCTCTAAATACAACCAGCAAGAACGCCTCTAAATATTCTTTAGACACGCCAGTCTCTGCCGAAAAACTCCTAGAACTTGGAATCATCAACCAAAAACCTCTGTTCCTCCTACACATTAAGTATCTTAAACGGCTTTAATTTTTACCCCCTACCTCATGGGTCTGTTAACAGCACATACTCTGTAATAGCACGCTTTCTTGGGGTCAAAAAGGGTCTGTGAAGATCTGAAAGGCCTCTGGGTTGAATCCTTGTTAATAAACTGGTCATGGGTCCCTAGGTCGTTATATTCATCAAAGGTCGATGTTACAATTAGTTCCCTAACCTCTCTGTGCTGACCCACATGGACAATTCATCCATGAATTGAGTAAAATCTCATCAGTCAGGGGTCTGCTGTTACCCCAGTACTTTCACAACTTGCAAAATGCTTCCAGAAGGTTCCTCTTGAGGATTCTGGTACGTCCTCTGCAGCTTGGATACACAGAGAAGCTGCAGTTCAGCAGTGAAAACCGACAAGCTGGATTTATTAATTCATCCCTACCATCCCTTATCTCATGAAATATCCATCAGGAAAAGCAGTCAAACAGCAACAAACTAGTAACTCAGATTAGAAGAAAACTGTGTGTTCCAATAAATAGGAACTGACAAGATCAATTCTTCATTACAATTTCGGCCAAAAGTAATAGCAAAACAAGACTCTTTAAAATACAATATATTGACAAGTCTGCGGTGTCAAGGGTTCTTCCTCCCTTCATGCTCTGTAACAGGTAAAATGTTGTCTTGGATCTTTTTATATATCTATATCTATATATATATATATATACACACTTAAATATAAATACACATCCTGGCTGTAATCAGCCATCAGTTACACAAGTGTTAGAGAACTATGTTTATAAAATTTATCACATATATTCTTTCTCTCAGCAACGACACTTAAGAGGACTTAAAATGTATCAGTATGCTTGAATTGCTCTCCACTGGTATTTTTCAGAATTGTGTAGCTTTACTGCCCTTTTTTGAAGACATCTTCGGAATCTTACCATCACAATCCTTCATACTTACACAGCTTTACAATTTAATCATCTCAGACATTCCCAACTTTCAATCAACACCAGGTAGACTGGAAATGGTTCCTCATTTAGTTAAATGCACTTGGTGCATATCGTTTACTTACATCCCATTTATATCCCATTTATTACTTACATCCCATTTATTAATATGCTATTAATAAAAAGTGCATAGATCCACACGCAATCAGCTTTCAAGCACACATACAAAAATATGAATAATCAACACTTGCTTTTGTGAGGAAGGAGTGAAAAGGGACTAACAGCATGCAGTTATGCAATCTGCAAGTTCAAGGTCACCCATACCGTTTGCTACTGCTTACTAATGCTAGTTTTATTAGAAAAACACTTACAGCATCCCCTTCATTCACATTTAATAATTCACATAATGCAAGCTCAGAAGACAACGCTCTGGTTTAAAAAGGCTGTCAAAATATCAAACCTCATTCGCTTTGCTCAAAGCATGCAGTACCACCTCTAATTTAGTGCAAGGTCAGAATATCCCCTTCCTCTTGTTTTATCAGGCCCCATGCAAGACTGTCAGAGAATATTATTGATGCGACCCTATGAAAGATCACAGAAACCTACCATGATTTGTTAGTGTTTCAGCTCTCTCTTCCTTTCTCCTTTTCCCTCCTCCTCGGTGTCTTTGCTAAGCACTGTTTTGACTGACAGAACCTCTTCATAAGCCTCTCAGTCCCTTGACAGCTCAAGAGTTCATAGAGCTAAGATGCTATAAGAGTCACTTTCTGTAATTCACCTGCAAAAAAACAAAGAAAAACAACTTGAAACCAGAAGAAACAACATGTTAATTCCAATAAGTGCTCAATGCAGAACATGAAGTCAAACCACTGAATAAAGCAAGCTGGCTTCATGATGGGGAAGAACTCACTGAGTCATTTATCCCAGAACAATAGCAGATGTCACTACAGGAAGCAACTTTCTGTGATGTGCCCACACGTATGTAACCACTTTCCCATGCCAGTTAGAGCTTCTCTCAGTGTGCTATGCCAGCCAGTTGGCAATCTAAGTTTCTGATATGAGGAACACTGGAAATCCAAAGTCTCAAGTATGTTCCATATGAAACCAGCTTGAAAAGATGTCTCTTTTTACACTAATTTAATTATCAAAAAGTAATTATCAGCTGAAATCCTCAGTGCAGCCCTTGATTCTGAACATGGCAGATGCTGTACAACGTGAACTAAGACTGCAGGTGGCAATAACTGTAAGCTGTTATTTAAAAAAGAGAGGAGTGCATTATAAACGGAAGACATGAGAATGGCGACGATGTTCGGCTGAAATCACTCACACTGCTAATTTACGCTAATTCCCCACCAAATTGCTTCCCAGAAGCATCAAAGATGATGTTCTTTAATGGGACCAAATTCCTACTTTAGGAGATCCTGAAATCCAAGCAGGGACAGCTGGTAGCACAAGTGAGCCAAGATTACTACTTTGGCACTACTTAGTGTATGAGCTAGTCATAAGCTTCTCCAAACTTAATAGCTTTTCACCATCTCTAGAACCAACGAGACTCTTTATGGGGCCTTTTTGCTTTTCTTAATAGTAACAATAATTATAACATGTTTTTGAGTCAGCAGATGGCAAGCTAGAGAGACTTACTGGATGTGTTTCCAGATTCTCTCTTTCAAATTAGCCAAACAGAATTTGAAGAGAAAACTACCTTCACATAATCATTCTTCCCTGTGACTCCTACATTTCACATTTTTAGTTTTCCGTCTTCTCTGGTAACTGTAATTTGGCAGCTTCAGACAGAGAGGACACTGGAATGTGTTGCTGACTTTAGCATATGCCCAGCATGACGTCTCTAGACTTCAAGCAACACCCCAGCCTGGACTCCCTCCGAAGACTACTGCAAGCTGTTGCTTATCAGCTCATACAGTGTATTGAAAGCAGATGGACAAAGATAGCTGGCTGAGCAAATTCTGGTGCTTTGGTAAATTGCCGAGCAGACTGTTGTCTAGTGGGCAAGCCTGCAAGCTACCTCCCAGGCTCTGAAAACAGCCATACCTCAGGGGGCAATGCTGGATATACGGAGTGCTTTTCAGTGTTCTTCGAAAATACGAAACAGCTGTAAAACATTCATTGGAAGTCTATGATGTGGGTTAATCTTTCACTGGACACATGAAGCAAAACCACCAACACCTTTCAGTACTCTGCCTTAAATGGGTAGTAACCATCTTGTTAAAAGAGAGGTTCAAGTTTCAACAACAAGCAACAGAGTTGGATGGAGATATTTATTTATGAGTTCAATTCTACCTGCCCTTTTTTGCAGCAGTGAGTAGCTGAGGTCTGATATACACAGCTGAATTACAGAGAGACTTATAACGCCTCCAGCATTATTATTATAATAAATGAAAGGTTTTAAAAAATCCTGAAAACTGAGCTGAAGCTAACATACACGAAAGTCATGCTAATGACTTCCAATTCATTAACATTCTCAGAATATTTCACAGAAGCACGCACAGGACTGAAAACCTAATATAGTTCAGACAGAGAGAAAAAATTCAATAAAAGCACTAAACAGGAAGCTTACTACAAAAATACAGACAAAAATACAAAATATACAGAACAAAGTACGTTTGAAAACATGCAGAATTAAATTACAGAAAACTAAAAATCAAATCTGCTCCAACCATATGGACCAAGGCAGCAGAACATAGCTCAGCACCAGGCACATCAGAAAGCATTATGTGAAGTGAGCAGCAATTCCATAAATCCAACAGCCTCATTTTACTTCTAGGTGATAGCAGGGTACTTGTCCCTGTGCCCTCATGGAAGTAACAGCCACGGCCCAGACTCAAGGTGCAGCCATATAACCTATGGTTGTCCTATGCAAGGGCTACCACCCACACTTGAAACAAAATTCTAGAGAAAGCTACCAGCAATAACAAGATGTTGGTGACCTCAATAAAGTCACTTTACCTTTGCACTATGTGGCCCTGAAGTGTAAAACAGGGTAAATACTTGCTGTCTCCAAACTGTGCCACAGAGGAGCTGAGTAGAGTCTGCAGCATGGCTTAATGTCACTGGGGATTTGACACACTGGAAATGTTATTAAAACACAGTGACAGCCTAACAATGTTTCCATTAAACATCCCATCCTTCACAGAGGAAGTTTATGCTTTGGCACAAGACAAACAAGGGAAAGAATTTCAGATGATGCCTCTGTAGTGGGGCATATTCCTGCATCTGGCAGTTGTGTTCCCAAGAGAGAGACATTTAAACAGCCATAAGTAATGAATATGCTTAACCTGCCTTCAAGTGCTTGGGAATAGGAAAGTGAAAAGCAGGAGAAACAGGTACTTGCCCTCCCCTAGGAGGGGAACTGTAACATCCAAACCTGGGAGCTATGACCAAAGCAGAACAACATCGTCATTCTGATGCTCTCCTGCAGCACAGTGGTGCCTTGCACAGAAACACTACAGCACTGGGATAACAGAAGAGGAAACGGGGGTCACTGGACTCCAGCCCCCAGATCTACACCTCAGTGAGCTGCTGTTCAGGCGCAGATGCCATGCCATCTATAACAGCATGAAAACTGGTTTTAAATGTTACAGCAAAAAGGCACAGGACAGCAATATTCAGCTGAAGCAAAAACACCCTCCACCCTCTTAATCCGCCTTACACCACTGTCTGCCCATAAGAGCTCCAGTTTGCAGTGCACACCGCCCTGGGCTCGCTCCAAGTTTACGTTAACAGCAGCAAGGACAACTAAGGTTGCTAATAACAAACGAGTGAGTATCTAACACAGACTGAGGTGCACCAGACAATAATAGAAAAGAACTGGAATTTACACAGAATGGGTGAGAAAAGGTGTGATTGATATCATTTTTTGTTACTTTTACAAATCAGAGTAAGAGGATTGCAACTTTAAATTACAAGCTTATTTTAACTTCTGCTTTGCATCCAGGAGACAGGTAATTTTTCGTCACACCGTGTGGAGTGCTGCTGAAAATATGCTGTGTTTTTCCGTGGTATAATTTTATTGCTGGCCTTCTGCCAAGAGTCTTTCTGGCAGCATCTCCCACAGTTGGAAACTGTGTATCTGGGTCAGAAAAGACAAGTCCCTTTTCAGAACAGCTCAATACATTTGGCAGAGATGCTGATATTATAATTGAACTCTTTCAGCAACTCTTTTTGTGATGTACCCAGACACCAAACAAAACAAGATCTGCAAAGTTGATTAGTGTCAAAATAACTGACAGAGAAATAGCAAAATAGTTTTCCTTCATGTTAAAAGTATCAACTAAGCAAGAGATACAGACAAGAATACAATTCACAAGGATTCAGTGAGGAGCGTGGGGCAGAAGAATCTGCAGAGCGTGACAAATGTTTCACTTGTGCAGATGTTTGCTGTTTGAAATGCAAGCTCCCTGTATGCCATACAGAACAGCATTCCTCATTCTTCATCAAACAGAGAAACCCTTGCCCCTCACAGCCATAAAGGCACTGCGTAAAGGAATGCACCCATTACACTGGGATACGTACTTAAGTCTCAGATTGCTTCCAACAATATTCTTAGCATCTAGTTTTTCACCTGGAGACTGTACATTCACATTGTTTTCCAAGTAATGTAGTTCCTGGCAAAGTTGCATCTGGGCTAGCTTTTCGCAGTCTGCAATTTTCCAGCCAAATAAATAATTACAAAGCAAGACTACAGTTAAAGAGCTGGAAGGGTACTTCCTCTGGCAAACTTTTCCCCTACATACAACAAATACTTGAGTCTAGTATTACTCCTGCTTCTTCAGCTCTCATGACAGTTAGAGAAGGCTCCTGTGCTCAGGTTTCCTCAGCACAGGCTCTGTCAGGCAGCCCCACCACTCACCCATTACGAGTGAGAAAGGCAGGGTAGCTACACACTTGTACAGATCTGAAGTCACAGCACCAGAATGGAGGATTCACCCGAGTCACCCTTCCAGGAGCTGGAGCTCACCATGCAAGGAAAGCAGCAGCCCACTCATCAGTGTTTAGATGAGGCCATGGAAGAAGCTATTGAAAGAGCTCCTAGAGAAGATTTGGCCGTAGCAGGGAGGACAGACACGGGTAGGGAACTTGGGGACCTCTGGCTGCAGTGGTGCAACAAAGCCTGTGCAACTGCAATTGGTGAAGAAGCACAGATTCCTCCAGGTGGCAGAGCAAGGAATGGAAAATAACTGATCAGACCAAATACATCACACTGATACAGAAATTAAAGGAGATGAAGAATTAAACCCAAACAATCAGTTCACTAGACTGACTGAGGTAAAAGGAAACAGGCACGTGCAGAAAATACCTCACACTTTTAGCTGCTGGAGACAGCGAAGAAAAGATCTTCAGAGAAAAAAATTCTTCAGAGTAGCACATCAGCTACAGTCCTGAAGGTCTGGTTTTTCTTTTACATATCTCTCTCTGGATTTTTAATGGCCTCATGTTCCCTGGCACCTGTACAACACCAAACACACCCGTGGCAGCTAGTGCTACAAAGGCTCTCTAGTGAAATGAAGATCCCTTCATCTCTTGCTATTAGTGTCTAAATAAAAGATTGAGGAGACACATACCAATTGCAAAACTAAGTGAAAAAAAAAACAAAAACAAAAAACAAAAACCTGGCTGTTGGCATTTAAATAACAAATTGACTCATTAATGTCAATGCAGTTCAATGTACTTCCTGTCCAACCAGTCACAACACCCCGCATAGAACTGCCTGTCAAACAGCACTATAAGAACATATATATGATCTCTTAAAGGGAGAACTTGTTGGTGGTGTCTTAAAAAAAATACAAAACAATTAGATACTACATAAATAAATAATAGCAAAGTATTCATCTTGAGACCAGCCAGAAACCACGACCAGACTCTCCATGTCTGAAACGTTAAATTGGTTCCCGACTTCCAGCGCCCCAATGCAGGCATTCCTGCTTCTGGCTAAACCTGAGCCACTCTGCAGCACACACCTGTTTGTGAAGCAGTCATAATTTGACATCAACATTCAAAATCACAAGAATTTCCTAACGCAGACTACATCCATTTGCAGTCGAAGAATTCACTAAATTAATAAAAAAGATTACATTACACTGAAATGACACCATCTGTAGTGTCAGTTTTCCCAGAGACAGATCTGGCTTAAGCAAATTTCTGGATCTATGCCTGAAATTACATCAAATTCTCCAAAACAGAATTGCAAGTTCTACCTCCTCAGCTACACAGAGCAGTTTAGTGCCATGCCAGGCTTCTTACGGCCCAAGCCTTGCCTTGCTCTCAGATCTCAGTACTACAGCTCTACGGACCTTCAAACTCCCAGACACTTTCCATCCCCATATCATTTCTGTCCACATCTTTACCTTTGACACTTTCTGTGCTCCAGAACCATAGCGGGAAGCTCTCACAATATTGGAAAGGATAAGAACTGGGACATTCCTTCCATAGCATCCTCCAGCTTAACTCAAAAAGCTGCAGTGCCCCAGTTTCTTTCCTATGATTCATATCCCATAGACTGCAGCTTGACCTAAGCTACAAATTTTACTCCTCTCACGACAGAACAACTTAAACTAAGCAGGTTAGACCATGGAAGAATCAGACAAAAATTTCTACTTGCATGCTGTGAAGCACCATGTCCTCGTTTCTGTCTTGTCTACATCACCAATTCCTGTACAACAGAAGCACAGCCACAGCATTAAGTTTGCAAATTGACCAACACTTACAGATAGCTTACAGTGTCCTATCTACCTCTCTCCTTAGTATGACAGTAAGAGCCCCTGAACAGTTCCTGCATCACCTTTCCATTTGCCTCCCAACCAAAACGTTCTGCTGAATGTGAGCAGTGGTACAGAGTGCTTGGGGCATGGGTCAGCTGCAGCTGTCACTGCTAAAACGCAGAACCAAATACGTAGCAATAGGAGCACGCTGGGTTTCTGTTGCTAAGTGCAATCAAAGTGAGGGGCTGCTCCCTTAAGCCAAGTCCCACTGAAAATTCACAGAAACTCAAAAGCACTTGCTTGTGAAACCACTCAGTAGCAAAACACATTCACTGGGCTCAGGGTTCCCTGCCCTGTGTCTCAAGCTAACACACCTTGGCAATCTGCAAGACAAAAGAAGAAATCAACATGGATCCTAAATCTCCGTGTTGTAAATTAAGCAAATTTAATAATTCTTTCTTAAAATAAGACAATGCAAATATAATATTTAAAACAGATTTGAGAGCTGTATTTTTTCTAATGTTTAAAATTTTAACTTCAAATAATTAACAAGTTTTTAAGAATAAATGCTGTTCTGATTAAAATCCCAGCAACCCTTAACAGCAAAATTTAAGCGACAGTTTCTCCCCTCGAAGTTCTCCCTCGATGCCCCCAATGACAGCATATGAGCAAGCTGGCATTTTCAGCATTGCAAACTCACACTGGATAGCGTGCACATCAGCCACTTTAAACATTCATGACTCTCCACTTACATGCATTTTCTGGTGTGTCAGTCTTGCTTGCCTGAGTGGCTTTTTAGAAAAAAAAAAAAAAGAAAAGATTTACAAGGCTTTGGAAGAGAAGACTATTAGCCTCTGCAAGTACTGTGCAAAGAGCTCTTCTGCTCTCTGCCAATACACATCTGCCATCGGACTTGAACTTGTTTGGTCATCAGAGTGGAACTAGAACACGGTCATGTTTTCACCCTCTGCATCATTGGCTATTTCGTCAAATAACATCTTGTCAGAGGCTCTTGGTTACTAAAAGCTTCAAGGCTTTTTTTCATGCAACATCACATCCCTCCAACCCTGTTCCACTCAGCCTGTTCCTGGTATTCCGCATTGTCTCTGTTCTTCTGTGTCTTGGATCGTTATTTCCAGGAAAGCCCAAAGATCAGGGTCACAATATGTAATGCCACAGAAGCATGTAACACAATAACTGTAATTATGATTGTAAGCCATTCAGAAAAGAAAAGCCCCCTCTTCAGAAACACTCAAGTCACTAACAGAAGCCTCCCTCCATCTTTGTCATTCTCCATTGTTTTCCTTAGGGCATGGAATCACCACCTCACCTTGCTCTCTCAGCATTAAACAACACCCCTCAAAAAAGCAAAATACAAGGCTGTGATCAACACTGGTGTCTTGGAGGCAACTTACTTGCCACAAGCCAAAGGCACAAGCATCTTAGTGAGTTTGTGGAGGTTAACAGGATGACATCCAGGTTAGGGAACAGAAGTGCACGATAGCAAGCTGCTGGAACTCCGGTGTAGGAGAGGGTGCATGCCCGTTTTCCCTCTGAGAGGAGCGAACAGACAGTGCAATCAATAGCAGCATTCAAAATGCTCTCAGCTTTACAGGGAGATCAATTTACAACAACAACAAAAATCTCACTTTCTGCCCAAAGCTCCCTCTCTACACTATAGTTGCTAGAAGTAACACTTGAAATTGCTATCAGGGGAAAGACTGGAGAAAAACAATCTAAGTTTGTTTATTTGGGGCCATTAACTGTATTTTGTGTCTAGACATTTCAGTTTCCCCTGATAACAGTGAAAGGATTTCTATTTTTGCTTTTTCAAAGAAGGTGCACTTGGAAAGCTACAACGTGCCAGGGTAGGAGTGCACAGATAAAGGTGCAGAGGACAAGATCAAAACCAGAATAGAAAAACAGCTGTCTTACCAACCAACATTATTTCTCCTAAGCTAGGAAACAGCATACAATATCTTTCATCCCTCAGCCAGTTCTGACAGAGCTATACTGCAGTCTTCGTGTTCTTCTTACCTTCTTAGCCATCTGTGTAAATCTGTGCCCATGTCACATCATCCTTATTAGAGGATACAACAGCAAAGAGAACAAGAGGGAAGGGAACACTGAACTCTAATCCTGAGAGCACAAGAAAATCTCTGTAGTCCTTACAGTGAAAAACTGTACTTCTAGTGCTAAAAGAATCTCAGATCCTGACGTTGTCAAATAGCTTCTTCTACCCATGCAGAACTCTCAACACAACGAAGGTTAGTCCCTAGAATTTAGTGGACAAATACTACCAGACAGTTTCATGCTTTACTGAGACAAAAATCTGCATGTTAAATTTAGAATGATGACTTCTGCAGGCACTCAGATGTTTCAGCTCTAAATTTTCTAGAAATTGCAAATTAGAACTTGGCAGACTTCAAATTGACCCAGCATGTGTCTTCTGTAATCCAAATCTTATTCTGTCCTATTACTCTGCAAAACTGTTAGGAAAAAATAAAGGCTTTCAACACATGGTTTCAGACAAGTGACAGAGATATTCCATTTAACTTTGTGCTGAGAAAAAAACCTTAGGTACAGTGCTTTTTCTTCTTTGAAAATCACTATGAAAATTAAAAGCTAACAGAGGAATCAAAGTTAGCTCCATGGCAGCATAAACAGTTTGCTGAAAAACACAACTTACATAACTATATTAATTCAAACTGGTTGTGGTAATTTTTTTCCACTTACCATGGGAAGAATATACTGCACTCCTAGACTCTCTGATCTCATACTTAAGTACCACAGCTAGATACTTACCGAAGCATGCAGGTGTCACCAAGCTGTTCTGGGGAAGCAGCTGGCAATCCCTGCAAGTTTGCTTGCACCATCTTTGCTGCCACTCATGAGATTACAGTTTTTTTGCAACGCTATGAACAGTAAACTGAATGAAAAAGCTCAGAGGTTACAAACTAAAGGAATATGGGTCATTACTTCTCCATCTACTGGTAAAGAGGCAGTACTACCGACGGTCTGCTGCTAACCTGAGGGACACTGTAATACTCAGGTTAACATAACAGCAGAGACTAAAATGTGATAAGCTCTTCCATTTTGATTGCTGTATGAAGCTTCCATGTGCTTTTATCTCAGACAGCAAAACACTATCAGAATACACAAGAGTTTCACAGCACTTCATAAACATTGCCTTTCCAATCCCTGTAACAGGTATAAATTTGATACTGCTTGCACTTAAAAGATGCCCCATCCATCAAAGACTAAAGTGACTTTCCATAGTAAATCTACGGTAGAACTTGGAAAACAATTTTCCATTTACCATCCATGTTTAGCTGTGGAGTATATACTGCCCTCCTCCCCCCAGCTCTTACTTAGGCTTCTTTAGTTTAATTTCAACAGACGCTGCACTGCTGGCTGCTGCTGCTATTCAATCTCTCCCTCATAGGACCAGAGCCATCCTTCAAAGGCCAGCTTGGCAAAAAGTCATAGTAAATGCTTGACAACAATTACCTGTAGATTCATGAGATTCAAATTAGCAATTCAATATCTGAATATGGTGTGATTAAACTCTAGAATCTAATTCAAAATGTGTCCTATTTTCAGACATCAGATTTTTTGAGCACTCCCTCTTTGGAAGTCAGGCTGACATGGACTCAGAGACTTCATGTGTCTTTTTCAAAAGAGCACAATGGAGCCCTTCTTTTGTTAGGCAGCACAAGGCACACAGTCTGTTCTCAGGAAGAACAGAAGCCAGAAAAATGAGAACCTTTCAGGACACTAGCAAGGGACCTGTGCCATTCTGCAAGGTAAGGGGAAGCTATGCACAGCCCCGCTCTCCAGAGCATCCCACTCCTTAGCATCAAGCTTCACACTCTGGACACCACGTTCTAGCATACTGGTTTGGTTTTGAATATTAATTTTAGGCATACTCAACAATTTGAGTCCAAGTCAGCACTGACATTAGACAGAAACCACAGAGAAACTCTTTGTCACCCAGAAGTCATTGTCCTGCTTTCTCACAGATACAGAGCTCAGATGTCCTCCGACGACCGCAAACACACAGGGCAGGAGGGGCCCTTCCCAAGTTCTGGGGCATTCAACTCTTACATCTTCTATTTCATAAATGCTGCTTCTTGTAAGCACGGACAAACATTTAGGGCTTCACTGCATAGCCTTCCAAGAATAACTTTAAGTCAGTAGTTACAACGTATCAGTATATCATGTTCATTTCTCAGCTCTGTTACCAACCCCTAACACAGCAGCTCTGCCAGAGACAAAAGGCTGAACTTAAAAGTTGTGCACTATTGACACCTACCCTTGAAGGCTCTCCAAATTCTTCTTCTAGCACCGCTGCTGGGAGAAGGAGGGGAAAAAGCAACCGCTGCTTTTACTATTATTTGCCTGGTTTTGTCACCTGAATAAAACTGCAAGCATGCTTGCCCTGGGTCTTGCTGGGAGACAGTTATCTCCCATAAGGCTGTGGATGGTTTCATCAAGTTATTTCCCTCTTAGAAAGATTCACAAAAATGAAGACACTGAAAATTCAGCGTGCAAGAAGAAAAACAGGAGGTTAAGCAAGATAAATGACATACAAGTCGGACAGCTGTCTCCTTTAGAACAGTAAAGCAATAACGTCCCATAGATGTACATAATTGTTCCAAAAACTCCGACCCCCACAACTCCAAAGCTACGAAACCACCAACTACTCAATGGGGGAAGAGTGATTAGAAGTAGCTTATTCATTACCAGTTAATTGTAGAAGGAATAAACACTTTTTCAAGCAATGACGTAAACTGAAGTGCATTACTAAGGTAACAGGCACAGTATGCAATGTTGGGTTTCACCCTGTCACTGTTTTAAAAAGGAAAAAAAAACAAACAACAAACCAATGTAAAGAGACTGAATCCTCATATTTGCCAAATCCCAACCATAATTTAGGCCCTAAAGCACTTGGCCATTGTCACGTGCAAAGAGGCCACTGGCACATTCTCAGACTGCCAGCCAGCTGGCTGGGTCACCCTGAGGCACCCACGGTCTGAGAAAAAACTGCAGGCCTGTCAGAACCTCATGTAATGAACTACAGCGGTACATTCCTTGAACTCTGCACATTTGGTTCTCTAGGCAAGCCATTTTCTCTCCTGTACAGGAGAGAAACAGAGAGCTCTAAGAGCTTCTCTCTCTTCTCCTCCCCCCATAGCAGGCTTTACAGCCACCTTGTTCCATGGCTTCTGTGCTGCAGGTCTGCACGCTGTTCCTTGCTGCGGTGCTGCACAGCCCCAGCACTGCCAGGGGAAGCTGCTCTGGAGCCGCAGCACACAGCAGCCGTGCAGCAGCTGGCCTGGCCCCACCAGCCAGCCCTGCCCAACTTTCAGTCTCCCCCCTCCTCCAGCCTCCAGTTCTTTACACATGAGGATGAGAGCAGCAAGCTTTCGCAACCACATGACGATCTTAGGAGAGATTTTTCTTTCCCAACAAGAGTAGCCAAAAAGCACTTTTAAAAAATCTTTTCCATGCCACCAACCTTCTCTAAACACTTCTATGAAAGAACACTGTAGTGCGAAGGATGACAGTTCTCTGATCTTTTCCAAACTTCTGGAGTATGAAGAAAACTTTATTTTGTGGATAATACCTGGATAATATGTATGCAATCAACCAACACAAATACTACACACACAGTCTTTTCAGGAAATATTCCAAACTTTGTAAATGCAAGAGGAACACAAATGGAAACAGAAGAAGGAAAAGGAAAGAGGGGAAGTACAACAAATCCCTGTACTCCTCAGCTCTCAGCCAAAATTCAATCTCCTATGCACTGAGCATGAGACTTGCTACTGTACTGTGCAGTGAGGGTAAAGAGACCTCATTGAGACACGGTGCACCTGCTAGAACTGGCACCAAAACCACTCAACCCCTGAAATCAGCAGCGCCCAGTGCAAACAGAAAGCAAGTCTTTATTTTCCTGGCATGAGCGGATGGCAAGTACCATGTACAGATCAAACATTTATGAACAAAAGAAAAGAATGTAGCCAAGGCATTTACATTAAAATAAAGAATACAGATCACAGTGTTAAAGAAAACAGTAAGCGTACCACTGAGTCCCCTGCTCAGATGAGCTCTCCTCAAGCAGTTCTTCCTAGGAGGGGCTGCATGGAGACGGCCTGAGCCAACTACAGCAACTGCAGAAGCACCAGAACGATACTCGAACACTGCAGTAACTGTTAAAGCATCAGCAGTAAATGGATATGCAGAACACTGAATGAACTTGTGACAGTTTCATCTGGACATCACCCACCTATGGGAAACTTGATCCAAATCAGCTTAACTCAACTCTGTATGTGCATGTTTCTCTTCTTAATCCTCTTCTAGCTCAACATTCTGTCAGTAGAATCAGAATCGTTTCAGTTGGAAGGACCTTTACAGGCCATCTGGTCCAACTCCTCTGCAATGCACAGGGACACCCACAGCTCCGTCAGGGTGCTCAGAGCCCCCCAGCCTCACTTGCAATGTCTCCAGGGATGGGCACCCACCACCTCTCTCTGGGCACCCTTTGCAGTGCTGCACCATCCTTATTATAAAAAAAAAACCTTTTTATTTACATCCAGTCTAAATCTCACCTGTTTTAGTCTGAGACATTTCCTCTTGTCCTATCACAACAGACTCCACTAAAGAGTCTGTCCCCTTCTTTCTTACAGCCCCCCTTCAGATACTGAAAGCACACTTGCTCTCCAAAACATCACAGAGCTCGACAGAGCCACCAGAGAAAGTTTTGTAGACACAGTGCGGCAAGGACAACCACCACCATTCTGTAAGGAAAAGGCCAGTGGCACCTCCATACAGGGCTGCTGCAGCTTCTCACCACGGATGGAATGCTGTTATGACAATGACCCTATGCTTGTGTTGCATTACTAAAAGCACATTTGGAAACCTCTCAAAGGAAACCAAAACAGGTGTGTTACTACCCAACTACACAGAAAAAGCAGATTCGTTTGTAACACGCCGTCATTCTAATGCTATGGTGGACTCCACGCTGAGGAGCATGAAACGTTGCACCTATGCACTCAAATTTTTCAGTGAAGAACTGTAATTCACTGAGTAATGCTCAAGGTGAGCTGTATCATTTCCCTTTTAAGAATCTTCTTTAATACGTCACAGTTCCTCAACAGCTGTAGCTTTATCAGTAGTTGTGTTCAAGCCCTCTCTGCAAGAGTTTTTTCCCCTCAACTCTGCAGTCTTATTTTGTTTCTCACTGAAACTTGGCATGAAGCTCAGGCTCTTGACCCATGGCAAGAAATTAAACAACTCAGCTTTGCTCATTTGTTTTTGAAAGAGTCAGGAAGTCTCCAGTTTCAGGTTCTTCAGTGTTTTGATTCGGGTGGAAACAACGTAGCATGGTCAGACTTTTGGAGTTTCCAATCACCATCTGCAAAGTTAATCAGAGACCTGCTAAGGATGCATTGCATAAACTGCTCTTACTACTGGTTTATTACACAAGGCCACATCCACAAAAAAGGATTTTTGGTTAAGAGTTCTCTACCGATACAGTGCTGACTCCCAGCTACCTGATCTAAACCATTTCCTATATCCCATGGGCTAATGAAGTAAAACGATTAAATCCCTACCCCAAAGGTACAGCAGTCGGTAGGGAAATAATCAACCCACAAAATATCACAAACTCGTTCCACACTGACTTCAGTAGAAAAGAAACAAGGAAGAAGATGGTTTACTTTTGTGCCTTTTACAATGATTGTTTCAAATAGTACCATCGCTATTTAGATGGTGACAGTTCAATTTTTCTAAAACATGCAGTACCGTGAAATCTAAATGGAAAAGAATCGTATTCATTATCTGTTACAGCACAAGTTTGCTAACAAGTGCTCTACATCAAACTGATTCCTCAACAGGACAGTTTTGAAGGGAACAGAGGCCAGTACCAGCCGGCCACCTTTTAACACAAAGCAAGGTAAAGCTTGTTTATTTAGAAGCTACAAACAGTGTCAGGTTTCACATAATTAGCTAAGATTGAAAATTCAACCAAACTTTTAAATTGTCAAAAATACTCCAGTTATAAGAGGCTCTTATTTGCCTTCAAGGTAGGAGTCATGATTCTTTTCTCTTACACAAATTTAGACAACTGTGTTCTCTTTTCAGCCTCCTGGCCATCTGTAGAAATAGGGAGGTGTGTGCAGATGTGGGCTCAGAGCAGAACGAGCTACTTCTCTGAGCTCATATTTTTGGCAGCCACCAATTTCACCCTCACCCACCAGAAGCAAAGCAGTTACCAGCCTCGTCTCCAACCCCCCTTCCCAGTATCTGCCTTTCTTCCTGGCTTTTTTAGAATGCTTGTCACCATATTTGCCAAAATACATGAATTAGTGGTTTGAAACCAACAAATTTGCCAAAATACATAAATTAGTGGTTTGAGACCAACAATTTTTGCAACAGAGGGAAACATTTCATGTCTTCAAAGCGGGAGGAGATTAAGATTGAAAGCAGAAGAGGAGCAGATATCCAAGTTTTCTAAGTTTGTACCATATGCACTTGACTTGCTCCTAACTTACATTAACGTAAGACCCCAGCTAGGCACATCTGTCACGTCTTTACATAAAAAGTCAAGAAGCCATAAAAATCATAGAATATCCCAAACTGGAAGGGACCCACAAAGACCATCGAGTCCAATGCCTAAAAAAACAAAATAGCCAGCCAGGTTTCCCCAGTCCACCTCCTCCACCTTACAAGAGTTGGACCCCTTACCATCATACTACATACTACAACAAAAATACAGAACCAGCTTCACGCTACTCATACAGCAGAGGAATCAAATGCCTTTTTTCTTTTTAATGCAAGTTGTACTCTGCTTTTTTGAAGGGGGATGATTTGTACAGTCTTTACTGCTGACTTTCACCCAACATCCAGGTGATGTTTAGTACAGCCACTCAAGATCTTGCTAAGCAGTCTCCTCAGCCTCCATCTTCTGTGACTGTTTGGCCAAAGCTCATTTCTATAAACAAGCAACCATTGTTCCCAAACCAGCTCCACACAGCTTCTGTGTCTGAGCATCACGCGCACCTGAAGTCCCTTTATGCTCTTCCAGGAAGGCAGGCACTGCCAGCTGAGGACTGTGATTAGGGGGTGAGTCTGTTTAGGGTTATAATCAACTGAATTAATGCAATAGCTTGGGAGAAACATTTCCACATGTAACATCATACCTGTGGCTCAGAGAATACTAAAGACACCTCAGGGCCCAACACTATGCTAACGCTCAAACGTGCTGTGTTACGAGTCAAGCAAGAAACGCGTTCAGTGAAAGCACCTCCCCTCCCGGGAATCAGAGGAAGGAGAGAAGCACAGGCCTCCCAAATCAACTTGCCCTCTTCTGTTCCCAGTATGGGACAATGTCTGAGGGGCAACGGCAGTGCCTCACCACTGAGCTCATTTGCTCTTAAGTGCAATGTCAAGTCCAGCTTCAGCCATTGTTTCACTTGTAGCAGCACAGTCTGTATCAAGAAGCTTAAGGTCTAAAACCTTAATGGATTATGTTTTCTAAGATTGCTGCAGGTTCTGTGACATCTCATGACTACCCACAAGTGAGAGCGGTGTTCCCAATCAGATATTCAAACATTTAATTTTTCAATTAAGTCAATTTAAAGTAAATGCACAATAAGAATGTGAAGCAGCAAAATTTAATTTACTGTGCTAGCCAGACATGCCCCAATTTTATTTTATTTTTAAGCATACAATTAAGAGTAATTTAATTCCCCTATGCAGATATTACATGGAAGAGAAGCACTGCTGTAAAAAGGGCTCCGTGCTATTGGTACACAAACCTTACGACAGACAAATTAGAGCCCAGTCACACAGCACATAATTTACATTTTGTTACGTCAATCACAAGTAGCGTCTTGAGGCTCTTAAATAGCATGCCAAGGCACAGCACAAGAGAGCTGCTCTAAATCATCCCATGCAGCAGGATCACGTTCGCTTCCACAATCCAAGAGATCTCCTAAAATGAGTTAGCAACTGCATTTCATAGCGTTCCTCTTCAACATCCACTGACACCTTCAGTTCACCGGCACATCAGGGAAACATTTTACTAAAAAAGAGAAAAATTTTGCATAGCTGTAGAAAAATTCAGTGAAGTAGAACAATGAGGGCATGGGTTTTAATAATCCATGGCCTTTACTACTTGAGAAACCAATCAGCAAATGTGCAGATGGCCCAGTAACAGAGCAGCCTCGCTCGGCTGCACAGAAAATCCACGCACAGGATTAGTCTCAGTTCTTGGTTTTAGCTGGCAGAGGAGGGACAGAGCAGTCCAGCACCGTGCTTTACATACCTTTCAGTAGCAGCGGAACAAACCACATGCTCTGCATTTTTTCTTACATTTCTCCTATAACTAGCACCTTGTCTACATTCCTATACCGCATAGGAAATTAACAGAAAGGTCAGTGTATGCTCTGCAAAGCAGAAGTATGAACACAAGGCAGCAGACCAACGTGGAGCGGGGTCCAACAATTCTCTCAGCCCTCTTTCATTCCATGACGTTCAGAGGACCAGAAACATAAGGTAATCCAGCTACTGAAGAAAGCCTAAAAAAAGTGCAAGAAGCTTAACTCACTCCTACCAGTTGTAGTAATTCCTACACATGCTGTTTCTTAAAGGGACATCAATTTGAAGTTTGTCAGGAAAGTTAGGTCGGAACGCTGCCCGTCTGCGAGCTGCCGCAGCGCCCGCACCCGTCTGCGCCTGCTGCCATCGCTGCTCCCTGACAGGCTCGCGCATAAGGAGGAAAATCTACACAAGTGCCAAGAAATGCAGAAGAACAACTGAAAAAATATTGTCTCTAGTCTTGCCGTTTGTATTCACCACTGCTTTTAATGAAAATATAAGCAAATATTTTCAGGTAGGGCAGCTTAGGCCTCTCCTTCCTTAAATATGATGTACAAAGCTTCCATGTGTCAAATGCACACTTCGAGTACAACAGATGTGCTAAAACGTATTTCTACAGAAATGTTTTGAGGTTTGCATTTTTCTGCTATTTAAATCTGTAATTGTAATTTTCATCTTGCTTTAAACGAGACTTTTCCCTTTAATTTCATGGCTGCTGCCTATGCAGTGAAGTAACCTTCACTTGCCAGCACTGCTCAGTGTATAGGAAATCCAGGCCACGACATCGGCCAAGCGCTCCTCACGCGTACGTTGTTAGAAGCCTCCTCTCCCTGACCTCAATACAAACCAAGTTACAGAAGTCAGAATGCGGTGCTGAAGTCCTCGGTTGGCACGGCTGCCTTCTCTGAAGCCCTAACTGCCCAACAGCTGCCAGTCAGCATGGCAGGGCACAGACCGAACCTCACGGCAGGGCACAGACCGAACCTCACCGCCCTCCCTTTCCCAGCACCTCCCTCGGACAGCTGGGGATGCCCCTGCATCAGCCCCGGCCATGGAAGCACTCCAGCTGCTGCTTTCTTACAGCTCTTCAGGAGGCAGCCAGCATGTCTGTGTGCAGCACCACGCCAAGGACAGGGCTCTGCGGATGGGTTCCAACAGACACTTCAGTGCCCCTCACAGTGGCTTCTTACACACACGTAAGCTTGTTCACCAGCCAGGGCATTTCCCTCTCCCTTTTCCAGCCACGGCCGTGCTCCTCAAAGAGCTCCATTTACATGCCAAGTTACAAAGTTCAGCTGCTTCCAAAGCAACGTGGAAAAAGTGCAGCTTTTATGATTCTACAGTGAGGTTTTTCACAACATGAAGCAGCCTGGGCTAGTTTCCTCACCCACAGCTCCCTTTCCCCCCCACCCCTTCCTCCCTCCCTCAAAAGGATTCACTTTTTAGATGAGAGCATTTAAAAAAAAATAAAAATCTGCTCAGGCACAGGCCTCTGAGGAACACTGAGAGGCTTCAAAAGAAAAGAGCTCTGCAGCCGTAAGCATCACTGGTACTGAATGAACGTGCAAGGAAAATACTGCTTACAAGCTAGGAACAGGCATTCCCAAAATCTGCATACCCACCCGAGTCTGAACTCTTCTCCACCGCCTACAAAGGCCTTTTGCCCTCTGCTCTCATCACCCCGCTCCTCTTTTCCCAATGGCTTTCTGTACAGTTGCTTAGCTAGCTTCAGACTCCGCTTTAGGGATAAGGATGGGTGCACGTGGGGTCTGTCTTTCACACCTTCCAGGTGCCTGCCCTTCCTTACTTCCTTCTGAACCTTTGGTATGAAACCAATGGCATCCAGAGCTCCATCTCCAGGACGAGCCAGGAGGCTGGATACAGTCACTTACTGACCTGGGGCTGCCCTGAGAACACAAGGATTTCTAGATAAAATCTTCCTCGAGTTCCCCAAGAAATTCAGCCCTAACTTCCTACCTTGCATTTAGCCCATGAAACCTCTGGAGGCAGAACTGGTGCTTCAGCAGCATCCTTTTTGTGGAGACAACATTGTCAATGGTTCAGTCACAACCATCCGTAGCCCCCTCGTACAGTCAGGAGTAAGAAATGTAAGCAAGGGTGAACGATTCTGCAGGGAATGCAAACAGCGCTAGACATGCGCTATCAATGACAAGATAATGGGAAACAGAAAACTGAAAATATTAAAACCTTACTATTAGCAGAAATAAAAAAAAAAAAAAAAAAAAAAAAAAAAAAGACACAGGCTTCCTGACACCGACCAAGAGTTCAGTACACGTCACAGCCAGCCCCAGCCTCTGCATGGCCTTCCCCTCTGACCCAGCAGGACGACACCTGGGATGGTCCATCCAAGCGGCACCGTCCAAGTTCCTGGGAACACTTCTGCTCTTTGAGAGACCGCAAGCAACAACCATGCAAGTACAAAGGAATACCCCACCACAATCCCTGCAGACACAGACAGGCCTTCCTCCCCTCGGCTCCCCAGATGCTTTCCTCTCTCACTTATTTCAGGCCTCCCCAAGCCGGGCAGCACTTTTCCATCTCCCTCCCTTCCTTCCTGCCACCACCGGGCCCTCTCTGCCTCCTCAGCCGCTTCCTTTTGGTCTCCATAACAGCGATCGCCTCTTCAACACCAACATACAATAAGGCCAATGCCTCCAGGAGCCCTTCTTCACGCTTTCCAGGAGCGCTGAGTTACTCTCAGGAACGAAGGCGATGAGTTTGTTCCTTCCTCCCCAGAGCACAGTCTGAGCCCCGCGGTTGTGTCGAGGTCACCATCGCGTGGGCACCGCTCACGTTACACCGCCAGCGGTGCCCGCTTCAGTCCTCCCTTACACGAACTGCACTCGCTTACAGAGCACGTAGAAATTTTATCTTCAACCTCACAGAGAAAGTTAGGGGCCGGCAGCGAGCAGCCAGCATCAGCCGCGCACGCCCAGGGCTGCTCACCCCGCGCGGCTGCGGAGCGGGGCAGCCGGTCCCCGCACGGCTCAGCGCCGCTCCCAGCGCCATGCGGGCAGGACCCGCACCGCGGTGCCGCGCGTTCCTACCGCTCAGAGCCCGCCGCCGGCCCCTCTTCCCCCGAGATCGCCGCCGCGGTCGCTAACAAAGCGCACCGCGAGGCCGCCGCGGGGGGAAAACAAACACCGCCGCCGCGAACCGCCACGAACCGCGGGCGCTGCTCTCCTCGCGGCCGGGACCCGCGGGGCAGCGCCGGGGCCAACTTCGGGCGGAGCGCAGCGCCCGGCACCTGCGCTCAGCGCCGGCTCNTGGCCCCGGCGCGGCTCCGCGGCCCCGTCCGGTTCCTCCGGCTCCGCAGCGGCGAGCGGGGCTGCGGCACGTGACGGCGCCCGGCGCCCCCATAGGCTGCGGCTGCCGGGCAACGCGGGCCCGCCCCTTCCCTGCACCTGAGAGAGCCTTACGCCAACGGCGTAGCGGTGCCGGTTCGCCGCGCTAAGTGCGTAGCGGCGCCCAGCGGCCGTTTCCTCCCTCCTCGCGGCAGCCTCGCGGAATTGACGTAAACGTCCTCGGCCCGGCCCGGCCGATTTCCTACCTGGGGCCCTTTCGCCTCGCACGGTCTGCGTAATCCCAGCCGCCCCTGAGGAGAGAGCTGCCAGCAGTCCGGAGAGCTCCCGCAGGCGTGCGGGTTTGGAGCTGCCAAGCCCGCACCTACCAGCGCCACTTACGTAAAGCCCCTCGCAGAGGTTCGTGCTCCTTACGGATTCTCCGTAATGTCGTCAGCGCGGGCGCTGCACCTGAGAGGGTTTCTGTTGCGCAAATGCCGTAGGTGCTGGCGTGCCAGGCGCAGAGTGCGTAACCGGCACGGTAGGGCCGTCCCTCCCCACAGCGGCTGAGGGCGGCGGGGGACAGGTGCGCGCGCTCCCCTCAGCGCGAGGAGCCGCAGCCCCGCGCCGGGGCACCTCAGGTCTCACCGCCATCCGCCCCCCTCCGAGCGGCCCGGGGCCGAGAGCGTAAATCCTCACCACACGCACGGCCGTGTCCCCGCCGCCCTGACGGCTCGGGCAGGGCCCGGCCCGCGGGATGGAGGTGAGGCGTGAGGGAGGGCCCTGCACCGTGAGTGTCCTTCACGGGTTTTATACCCTGCTGCAAAATCTGAAGCACAGCAGAAAGAGAGCAGTTGCCCCGACTTGAGCCGGGAGGCAATGTGCCCTGGTGGGTAGATGTTCTCCATATGGGCTCCTCAGTGGCTGTCAGAGGGCGTTAAGATCACAAGAGCCGTGCGGCAGGGCCTCATGGTGCCCAGCAGCTGCTCCAGGGGAAGGCACAGAGCCATGTTCCTGGTTCACGTTCAGTTTCAGCTGCCCTGTGGTCGTCCTTCCACTCCCAGACACCCCCTGAGGTTGTGGGGCTCCATTCACCATGGGCACCATGGGGGAGAGCTCCAGAGAAACACCGGCCTGACAGAGCCTGGGGGTGCAGGGCTGAGCCTGCTGCTGGTTCTGTCTTCCCTTTGTGTGTGCTTCAGTGTGCCTCTGATTCTGCTTCAGCATTCAAAGGGTCAACATCTTCACATCTGATTGCCTCAAGTGAGGATGTTCGACTCATAATTTGTGCAAAAATACAGTTTTTTACCCTCAGGACTTGGCACCCTCGATGTCAGTGTAAGGGATGAATGTCTCCACAGCTGCTGTGTGAGTGCATCTACATTTCCTCAAGGTCTTCTTGTTTAAGTGCCTTTTCAAACTCAGCTTTGAACATGGCAATTGCACCATACAGCATCACTTCTCACACTTTTCAGAACTAATCCTGTACAGGCTGTAAGGATGAAAGACAATTGGCTGGGGAGCTCCTTGCCAAAGCAATCAATGCACGGCATGCTGCGCTGAAGCAGCCTGCGAGGGGACTCTGGCAAGAGGCAGTAGGCTCAGGAATTCTGCAGTGCTGAAGATAAGCAGCAACTTCCATTCAGATGAGCAATTTCCAGCATTGCAGTGGAAGAAGAAAACACAGTGCATGAATAACTTTACCTGTAGTGGGAGGCCCAGCTTGTTCCAGCTGAGCTGCTGATAGCTGGTGTGCTTCTCTGCAGGGCTGCGGCTAAAGCATCACCCAAGTCCTGAACAGACAGAGCTCTATTTCTGTAATGAACTTCATGTTCATGATGTGTGAAGAGGGTTAAAAGGAAAAGCAAATCTAAGGAATCTCAATTACTGCTTTCCAGTCTAGAATCAAAAGCTTTTGAAGCAATAAATGAATTTAGCTAGATCTCCTATTGCCTTACAGCACTAGTGTAGGCCTTTGAGAAGGGGCGAGAGGGTAACTGCTAGATAAAGATTGAAGGAGCCTTCCTTGATTATCTGAAATTGATTGCAGCAAATAATGACAGTACAAACACAGCCCAAAGGAAGGCTGAGGGAGGAGACAGCAGAACAGGCAGCTGTGAGAAAGTGGCAGATGTGGAACGCAGAAGGAAATGTAGCAAGGAGGAACAAAAAAAAAAAAAAAACAAGCCAGAGATGGCATCCCAGTGACAAAAGATACTTTCAGGTAAGGTAAGAATTGTATGTTTTGTGATCTCAATTTTTTCTGTTGCTGTCTCTTGGGCTAGTGACTTGCCAAGGGCAAAAAAACAGGAAAGAGGAATGATGGATTAATTTGGAATAATGAGGATTGGAAGAGCTTTGGTGCTGCCATACAAAGATAGAAGCTTAACACTGAAAAGAACATCTGATGTTTGAAGAAAGTTAACTAGTTGTCTTTAGACTTCATGAAATAAAAAAGAAAGAAATATGAATTTATAGTTCTAAGCTTACTCTGTAAGAGATGAGGACTTGAATTGTGCCAAAAAAAAAATCAACCTGATATTAGTGTTACCTTGATGGGTATACAGATAATTCTTCATTTTGTTGTTTCTTCATTTTGTTGTTGCATACAACTATGATAGAAATGAAGTGTGTTTCCTGCAAACTTTTTCACAGACATATTTAGAACATGAATTTGTAATCCTGAATTTTTGCAGCATCCCCTAGACAGCTGACGGAACCAGAAAGGCTATAGAGTTGCAGAGGTGAAGTTAGGTGAGGCACTTTATTGAAGTTAACACACTGTTTTGCAAATGAGGAAATGAAATTACTTCAGACGGGTTCTTTACAATTCCCAACAAAGTATTACAGGTTTATAACAATGGACATAAGGAAAGGTTCCACACAAGTTTTGACTCACCCAACTGGCGAGGGGAACCTCCAGCCACACAGCACTCCCTCCCAGAAAGCAGTCTGGATCCAAGATAATCTCTCTTCAGTGGTGGCCCTTATATGGCCCAGGGTGGCTCTGCCCTGGGTCCAGCACTTCCCTGTAACGAGGGCAGCACAGGTGCCAACAATTTGCTGTGCTCCTGGGCCAGGCACAGCCCTTCCCCAGGTGCTCCATCACCAGTTCAGGCCGTGACCTAACAGTTCCCCTGCACAGACTCAAGTAGCACAGTCTGGGTTAGAATTCCAGGCTTTATGCTCGTTCCTCTAGGCAGGAACGCAGTCATGAGCAGAAGCAAATCTGAACATAAGCAATTCTGTGGGCACAATCTGCAGAGCTGGAATGTTAACACAGAGAGCACTTGTGGTAAGTGACTGAAGTTTTCTATGGCTATTTCGCTGAGGTTTACTGAGATGTTAAATGTAAAACTGGTTTGTAAAAAATCTCTGTGCCTGGACTGGTTTTACAGCTTGCAGATCTCATATGTGGTTATGTTGCATTCTACAAATTTGATAAAGAAATGTTATTACCAGTATTAAATAAAAAATAGAGGCGAAGTAGGAGTTGTTACATGTGACCAACCTGCAAAAGCGGTTTTCATAGGGATCAAAGAAACCCAGAAAAACAGAGGAACTTTTTCTAAGAAGCTAATTACTGATTTTAAACTTGGAATGGAGGAAGCACTGAAACCTGCAGTGAGGCAGCCTGGCAGGAGGGTGTCCTTGGATGATTAGCATCAGCTACAAATGCTACATTGAGGACTAAATGGCTATTAGCTACAGTAAAGAGAAAAATCCAACCTGAGCAAGGATAAAATGTAACTTATCAAATTTCAAGTGTTTGGTATTGTTTGTGGACAAATGGGAACCTTCACATAGTGCCTGAGGGAAGAGATACTCTCTTGTTATAACTCAGAAAAGAAATCTCTGTTTGAGACTTGCCATTGTCCAGTGACCCAGTTCTTCACAGGTTTCAAATTCTACCTTTAGACTTACGTGCTGAAGTTAATGGGATTTGTGCAAAAGTATCTGAGGACAGGCTTTGAATTGGAAAAGAAAAATAAATCAGGCATATATGTTACCAATCTTCATGAAAAGCTGTATGTGAAATTAGTCTCATAGGGATCAAAGTACTGAAAAATAACAAAAACCCAGAGAATTTGAAAAAGGGACTTGTCTGACTTTACATCTTTTTAATCTGTAGAAACAAATAATTGCAGGTGCTTTCCGTGATTTCAGTGGGTCTGGTGGTACGTTTAACAGGGCTGGTTGCATGCTTTGGAGTTTGGCAGTGTTTGAATGCTTTCCACAAAGGAAGCTTGGATGTAGAGGGGTGGTAAGTTAAGATGATGTTTTGCAAATGTCATTAAATATGGGATTTTCTTC
This sequence comes from Penelope pileata, assembly GCA_013396635.1. Taxonomy (NCBI): domain Eukaryota; kingdom Metazoa; phylum Chordata; class Aves; order Galliformes; family Cracidae; genus Penelope; species Penelope pileata. The sequence continues at coordinate 236,239 of WBMW01005152.1, read as the reverse complement.
AAAATGCTTCACAAGAATGAATGAAGTCAGAAACAATTCCATTCACCATAGAACAATGTCCAGAGCCACTCATGTATTTGTGTATTTGCTTGTGAGGAGAAAAGCAGCAAAGGGATGCAGTCTGCCAAAGGATACAGGAAAAAGAGTGGAAAATCATGATGTTGTCTGGCTTCTACAGAAGAAAAAAAAAAACAAACAGTGAGAGCAGGAGGTGAAAGTTAAAGGGTTATAATATAAGCAGTATAAAAATAGATGGAGAGTGGATTAATGCTGTGCTCAGGAAAGGTAAACACGAAAAAAAGCAACCACCACCCTATCTCTGCAGGGTATTCAAGCCAAAAGTCACTAAAAATATTTCTGCAAATCTGTGTTAAAATCAACAGCTGAATATCTGTGTAGTCAACTGTTGGAGTGGTCTGAGAGATGGGAAGGTGGACAGAAGATTGGCAGCGAGGGGAGAGAACAGGAGGTGCTGTCAGAGCTCTTTGCTGTTGTAGATAAACATTGGCTTTGGTGGGTGTAACTGTGTATGGGTATTCATCTTCTGAGAGCGTAACTGAATCTTAACCCCACTCTTCTCTCGCCCTTTTCGTTCTGTGTCACGTGTGACTTAAGTCTGAGGTCTCACTGCCTGGTTAGGAGCAGGAGCCCTGCTGAGCGGCTGGAAGCACCTCAGCGGGGGCTGCAACGTGTCTGCTTTCTAGGGAGGACCCTGCAGGGTACCACTAGTTGAGTTCCTCTTTGGTAGCACTCAGATGCCATCCACTTTCCTTGAGCATCCCACTTTGCTCCCGGGTGTCAGAATGAACTTCCCAGTTTTTATATATCTGGTTTAATTGTTCCAGTCTCTTTGGCCTTCATTTTTGTCTGGCCCCCAGCTACTCTCTGGTTCGTCTGTGGTATGATGTAGCGAAGAGTTTTGTTCTGAAAAAAGCCTGTAAGATCTATACTCATTAAAAATAAAAATAAAAACATCTCAGAAAAGGAAGAGAATCAAGCAGATGACTCTCTGTGGTAGAGGGTACTTAAAAATCTCAAATCTGTGCTGCAAGACAAGAGATGGTGTGCATAGACCTGGCAGTTGTTTGTGTACCCAGCTCACTGCCGAGAGTTTCACAGTGCTTGCTGATTTCTTCTGCAATCCTGAGTGGCAGTTCTTTCGCTTTGGACTGGAAGCAAAGGGGATAGAATTGTAGTGGAAGAAAATCAGACAGTAAAAGAAGAGAAATCACACCACGAAATGTACCATGGTGCCATCAAGCCTCGGAGCAGGCTCTGTGGGGTAACGCTGCAGAGATCTGTCCAGCGAAAGGGTTGAGGATCAACCTGAAAAGCAAGCAGAACTGGAACCAAGCAAGTGGGAAACGCTTTCAGGTTATGACTAATGCAATTATTAGAGACTGCTGCGTGCACTGAGGTGAACGGAGCTTCAAATAAGAGCAGAAGTTTTGCCATGTGTGATTGATTCCAGGTTGGGTTACAATTTAGAAGTGCAATTAGTGAGTCATTTGCTATTTTATATCAATTATTAAAAACAAAGGTCTAGGTTAAAAAAAAAAAAAAAAAAAAAAAGCCTATTCCAGTATGTTCTGACTTCATGTTTTTGTTTGATGTGTCTCAGCTTTCCTGAGCGTTGTGGTGTGGGATGTTCCTCAGCCAGCGAGTGGATTTGGGTACGCGGTACCGGCGCTCAGCGGCACAGCCCCTTTGCTCCGACCCCATCACTGCATCCTGTGCATCCCTTATTTGGCTGGTGACGCCCAGGTGGAGCTGTCTGTAGTGAACCAGCAGCTTCTTGAGCCATTTGTAAAAAAATGTGTAGCTAGTCTTGGTCGTCCTAGTATCTACACTGTTTGGTAGGCTGGGCTGCCTTCAGTCCACTTGCATTCTCACCGCCATCCGGTGCCTGCAGAACGTGTGTTTAAATCTGTTCCACTGGTGGCCGTGACAAAGCTGAGGGCAGCAAGCAGCCTCCTTGAAGCTGTGAGTGTGCATGTGCAGGCTTGTTTTCTGCTAAGATTATTTAGCTGTGGCATGTGTTCCAGCAGTGTTTCCTGAGAAATTAAAACTACGTGGTTAATTTAATACTTTTTTCAAAATACCAATGGCGTGCCCCAAGAGGGGAAGGGGAGCCTTTCCAGGGGCTGCTGCCATGTTGCTTGGCACCTGCCTGGCAGAGGGCACGTGTTCACACACGTGAACATATGTCAGTGGGAGGAGAAAAGAGAATAGTTTTAACTCCTGTCTCAAAGTGTTTATGCAAGTTGGTGGAACTGAATAAATTCTTGTAGATGGTATGATGTCAGTCCCTACAGAAAGGGGAAGGAAGTGCTGGGAACAAATGGTATCGCCATCCTTAAGTGAGCATTTAATTAAACTTTCTAATAAAAGTGAGGCCCTGAGTGATCATCTGAAGTCTCCTGACCCTTAGCATCTCTCCTTTGGGAAGTGGGGTGTTGATGTATGATCCAAGTTTAACATTTTTCTTTTCTTGTGAAAGGAAGAGCTTTCACCTATTGCATACACAGAGAGATACTTTCATGTATGTGTGGAGGAATATTTATGTCTTTCTAGAAAAATGACTACACGTTTGTAAGGGCTATTGCATTGGGGGAGAGTGTGATTGGGCCAGAGCAAGGAAGACAGGAGTTTGGTGCAGGTCCTTGGTTTGATGTGTTGGGTTGTTTTTGTTTTTGTTTTCCTTTGAAGCTTAGGATTGAAAACCTGCCGTCGTTCTGAAGCAGCAACAGCTGGGGTGGCCTTTTTATCGCCGATAATCAGAGTAACTAGCAGGACTGCGGCTCCCCTGGAAGGAGGCCCTGTCACAGAGGAGGTTTTCCAGGTCAAGATGAAAAGCAAAACACCTCTCATCACACGAGCCTTTGTACTGCACCCATATTTTTCTGAACGCTTTTGGCTTATCTTTAATGTTCTTACTGCTATCAAAAATAAACCCAGCTTCCATCTCTGCGGGTGTTGTATCTAACACCAACACTGAAGAGGCTTTGTCATTCCTAGATGCTAATTTTCTTTCTGTTTTCAATCTGTTTCTGGTACAAAAAGTTTTTGTGTTCAGTGGGTTGGTTTTTTTTGCTCTTTTGTTTTATAACTGCATGTTTTCTCCTTCCCATATCTGTTTTTGTCCATAGTGGTCTGCATTTTTTGATGAAAGCAATAGCTGAGTGTCCACCATTGACCCTGAAACCTGGAACTGGAGTCAGAGTTAATGTGAGTGCAGCTGGCAACATAGTCATAATAAA
>WBMW01005152.1:151000-232945 GCA_013396635.1 Penelope pileata | reverse complement strand
AAAAAAAAAAAACAGAAGCAGAAATCTTTTACCAAGATTCATTTTCTTCAACAGAATGTGGAGAACTCTTAGGAATGAAAGTAGTTATCAGACAGAAACAAAAAGCTTTGAACCATGGTCAGAAATCTGATCTAAAAATCTTGCTATAATGAGAACTGTGGTTATAAAGCAGTAGTTTTATAACATCGTTAAAAATTTGTGAGACTACAAGAAGAATTCAGTGGCATTTGGAAAATGTTCACAAGCTGTACCCTTGGCATCAAATCCTGACCTTGATGGAGCTGCTGTGGGTGTCCCCTGGACGTGGTGCTTCCCAAACCCCGTCGCTCAGCACGGGGACAGAGCTGCGGCTGGCTCTGATGGCTGCTCGCTTCTGAGCCGCTGAACTTCTGGTGCAGGCAGAAGTGGTCCGGTACAGGAAAACCTAGAGCTGACAGGTGGGTATTGGCAGGTCCCTCTAACCAGAATCATGGGAGAAGACTTATCCTTTGTAATCTGTTTTATCTTTTTCGCAATAATCTGCTCTGTTCCTTGTGCTGCGTGAACTCAAAGCAGCCGTTCAATATCTGAGAATATTTACGCCGAGTGCCTCATATACTGCTGCTGAGCCATCTGGTATTGTCCTATCAAGTGATAAACAGATCTGCAGTAGGTACAGATCATGTTTCTGACATCAGGTGTGTACCTTAACATTTTTTGAATTTTGGTATGCCAAGACATTATCTAAATGTAGGCTGTGTAGTGGCTGGAGTGAGCCTTTACTAGCTAATGAGTTGTGTGTGCTGCTGGAACAGCAAGAAGATTTGTGTGTCTGTGCCAAATGAGTTATGTCAGCTGAAATGCTGACTATCAATTTTGAAGTGTATCAGATTTCCCCTTTAAGGGAAAGTTGAGCCCAGTCTGTAAAGATGATCCCCTGGGCAGCCTGAAGTGTTTGGTAGAGAAAATCCCTTCGTTACAATCACAGAGCAGCAAAGGAACTTCCAGGATTTATGTGTCCAAGTGCAAGCCTGAAGTGGCCAGATTAAGCCATTAGTTTCACAAGACTGTAATCAGCTGTAATTTAGAGTCTTTCAACCAGATGTGGGTTGGGAAAGCCATTTTGAGGAAGCAGGTGCCTGTACAGATGTGGAGTGTGGAGCCGTTGTGTAAGGCATAGGGGTAAGTAGGAGTCTAGAGATAAGTGAACAAATACTTGAAAATGTAGCAGCCCAAGTTCCCTGCTGAGGCTGAGGCAGCTGCAGGTTGGAGGCCTCCTTGGGGACAGACAGTAAAGGATTTTCAAGTAGGACAAGCTGTCTTTGTAAGGGGTAAGGCAGGGAGGCAGGTGCCTGCTGTTCTGCATCTTGTGCTTGTGTAGCCCATCCATCATTTAACTCAACAAATAAATGTAAAAATTACATGTGAAAATCTGTGTTAGATGTAGGTGTTCATGGAGCTGTGGCTTTTTATTTATCCCACTTGCTATTTGACAACCAAATGATTTCAGCTCTTCTGTTTACTGATTTAAGGACTATTGATCTCTCGTTCCTTCTGAGAGCCCGCACAGAGCAGCGTGTCACACAGCTGCCGTTGGAGTTGCCTGCGAGTGATGGAGCTTCCCTATTGAAACCACTGCTCTGTGCTCCAGGGGATCTGTACTGCAGGGTATGAGACAGAGACCAGTCACTGATCATTTACTCAGGATTTGGTGGAGATGGGATCCCACTGCACGAGATAAACCATTTCAGGAGACTTCCAAACCATCAGCTGCCATTTTCACTAGCTCCTGACACTTGCAAAAGTCTCCTTTATGTTTTAGGTGGCCTTTTGTTTGGCATAACAACCACAAGATGGGCAGATTTGGTAGCAGCTTTTGGTAGGTGCAGAGACAACACCTAAGTCTTGTTATTCCAGATGCTCTGTGTTAGAGTCTCCTTTGAGAAGGAGAAATCATGGAGATTGTGGAGTGTGCAAGGGTTCTGAAGTGGGCTGAGAAGAGCTGGGCATCACTGGGGACAGCAGAGTGCCCGTGCTGCTGCTTCTCTAGGGTGTTATTTCTGGCAGCTCGTGTGATAGTTTGGACACAACTGGTACGTGACCCAGGTAAAACCACTCTGGGTTTTGGCTCATCTGTGAGATGGGAGGTGCTGGTGGTCTGAGAGTTTACACAGCCTGCTGAAAAATGCTTTCTGAACCTCTTTGGGTAACAAATTCCTGAAAATTCCATATCATGGAGAGGAATCAGCATCTGTTTAGCTTCAATGCTGCTGGAACAAAATAGTGGTGGTTTGTTTGTTTGTTTTGTAAAGGAATTCCAGCCCCTATATGGCATTTCCCTTCCGAGGAAGAGCAATGTGCTTTTCTGAGGTGTGCAAGATGATCGGTCTTTTGATCATGCTTAAATGTTATTGATAACGTTTCTTCCTTTGCTAATAAAACTCAGGAAAACTCTTCTTAGATTCAGTAAAGGTTTATTTTAATTTCTTTTTGTATATTCACAATTAATCTTTACAGACTAGCTTTTCCCAAGTTTTCTAAGTGTGTGAATAGGCTGTGTGAAAAGCAGGCAACCCCTTTAAAGGGTAATTTATTGTGGGGCACTACCAAACACTTGTAACTTTGTAGATATTTGTGTAATAAGTTTTCACTGTATGTGAAATTAAACTGCTTTCAAACTACTGGAAAATTTTAAATGATGCAGACAAAGGAAAAAGGAGGTTTTTCCTTTCAGTCCTGCTGCATTTTGCATCTTGCAGTGAGAAACCAGCTTGCGTATCAGCACTCCCACTGGCTAACAATCTTCCAGGTTTGTGCTGCTTTTACCCTGAAGCAGAGCTGCTCTTCCCAAGGGACAAGCAGAATGCAGTCAATGCTGCTTCTCTGTTCTGTGCTCGCTAATTGATCTCTGGCTTGGTGACTTCCAGCAAGGTCACAGAATTAGCAGCTAAAAAAACAATGTCCTGTGGAAAATTTAAAGGGAACGAGTAGCAGTACACAGCATAGGATTACTATTTTTTTTTTTAATTTACAATTTATTTATTTTTTCTGTGAAATCTTCTATTTTACTTCTGCAGTAATCTAAAACTTGGAAGGAACTGGTTCCAGAGGTTTGCCCACTGTGACTTACCCTTATCCCGAAAGCTGTTGTGTTCTCTCTGTAATTCTGCTTCGGTCTCCGTCCTAACAGGTCATCAGCATTCTAATTATAGTTCAAGTCCTGTAAAGGTAAAATGATTTCTAAGCAGGTACAGTTTGATCCTCTCACTTTTTCTTTCCAGAAGACTTGTCAAGCTTCAGAGGCACCCATGTGTGCTTTCTGCAGAAGGACCTGAGATCCCATGTGCTGCTTTCTCAGGAATGACTGCGAGTAATCCAGGCATTCCATTGTTTGGAAGGTGATGGAAATTTGGTTACAAAGCACAAAACAAAATACCTGACCTGTCAGTCTCCAAATGCTGTCTCTATGTTGCTCATTTAGGCACTGGACAAGTAGTGCTCGCTGTCTTTGTCATTGTTGCAGTAATGCCCTTTTTATCGTGCTCTGAATGCTGGTGGCTGTGCTCAGCAGGTGGCTGTACAATGAGCACGGCCTGTGTTCCAGGGCCACGTTCCCTCTGTTATGCCGTTGAGCCAGTCTAAGGATATTTATGTGCCTTTTTTAAAGCTGCATAGCTTGCTGTGTGTGTCTGGTGTAGCAAAACTGGGAGAAATGCAAATCAAAAGATGCGTTAGCAAAACCCAAGTGTTTAAGTATGTGAAAAGCAGAAGAGTCCCCAAGATGTGAGTAAAGGAAGTAGCCCAAGGTGCATGAACACAGGACTGGAATCCTCAGAGCAGAATTCAGGGGTACTGTTTTATAAGGGGTTTTATGGCTGGCATAGCACAGACTGGAAAAGCTGTTTGGCTGACCTGGTGACGCTGGTGTGGTGTAAACACAGGGATCTTCTGCAGGTTTTGTGAAGATACAGGTCTGTTGTAGGACACAGCTACAGCAACTGGGAGAGAAACTTTGCCAGATGGCCAGACTAGCAAATGCCTCCACAGAGCCTAAATTCTACTGGGCAAAACACTGATTGCTACCATCTTAGATTGTATCAAGACAGTGAAGTCCGCAGGGCCACAGTGTTGTCACCACGTTGGTATCTTTTGGTTTGCTGCAGCATTTATTTACAGTCCTGGCTTTTCAGCAGCAATAGCAGGATGCCTCTCGACAACTTGTGTTCACAATAACTGTTTTGTCCCAGTAGTCAGATGTACAGAAAGTGTTGAGTGTACAGAGGGAATAAGCATACATGTGTGAAGTGTTAGAATAAATAAGGGAGGCAGACGAAGATGGTCCAGGCCAATACGTGATGGCTCTCTGCTTTTCTGTGATGTAGAAGATGGTCTGGCTTCGACATTTATATTTGATGACTACTTTAGGATACATACATCTGCTCATTTTATCAAATAGTACCTATCAAAAAATGCAGAGGTGGTGAGTGTTTAGTCCTAAGTGTTTAGGTGCAATGACCAGGGCTTATTTATCTGGACTGCTCTGAACGGAGTGAAGATTCCAGGGTGTCTCAGTGTCGGTACAGCAGATTTCTTCAAAGACCCCTGTATGGGGGAGGAGGAATTCTAGAACTAGATGTGCTTCTGGAAATAGAAGGAGATGTATGGGTTGGAAAACTCCAGTGTAAGTAGGGCCAGGTGTAGTACAGGGATAGCAGCTGTGCTAACTGCCCTTCTGTGCCGAAAGAAGAGGCCAGTGGAGGTTTCACCACTCTGGCAGCTGTGACTTAGATTGGGAAAGTATTAATTTAATGGATGGAAAAGTAATATTCCAGGTGATGTAGTTCTGAATTAACGTAAGTTTGGTAGATAGTGCATTCAGTCTCTGCAGTAACTACTTCTGTTGAGAATTTGTAAGTTAGGCAGAGCAGTTGGTATCTCTTACATGTACACAGTTCCTGTCTGCTCCGATTTTGAACTTGTATTTCTTTGGAAAGCTAACAAGTCTTCAGTAGCAGCAATAATTATTCTCGAGGCTGAAAGCTGCCACTACCAAAACATCTTGATGTATTCATGCTCCCACTCCGTGATCATTTAGTGTGTCAGAAGAGGCCCAGAATATTTGGATTAATGCATGCTTTGTAAATAGAGTGCTCCCATTTGATGGAGTGCAGCTGGGGGACACAGAGCCAGCCTGGCTAACCTGGTAAGTCGCCTAGATGGAGTTTAATTAAAGTTTTATGGAATGGTTTATACTAGGGTGATCTTTAATTAGGCCAGTGTTTCTAGATCAGAGTTTTCTTCTGTGGATTAAACAAACAGTAAGAGTTACGGCGAGGTGAAATTATTATTCAGGGAGCTGAGATATTTATTGCTGAGGTTAAATGCCTGTGGTTTATAACCTCTGTCCTGCTTTTCAGCTCGTACAATCTGTACAAAGTTTCCTGTCAGAAAAAACAGTTGACAGAAGTTACTTACCCTCGAAGAGCCTTCTTCCTAATCCTGCTTTACTAAATATTATCTGGTTGGAAGCACTCTGGCTTGGAGCGTGGCAGCAGGAATGTGCTGCAGCTGTGTGTGTAACCTGCCCTGCCTGACGTTAGAATTATGCTGGAGTTGGAGATGTGGGCAGAGAGGAGGAAAGGCTGAGGTGCCTTTGTGGGGAGCAGGAGGAGTGCTATGGCCGAGGCTGGGCACCAGCTCAGCTCAGGGTGTTCATCTCCATCCTTCTGTGAGAGTCCTGCAGGTGTGAAACTGTCCGTTCCCTTTCATTTGTAGAGCAAAAGGTCAGTTAGTGCCCGATGTATGGATGAGGTCTGCAGTGTTATGGTGGATTTGAAAAGATTCTGAAACAAAAAGAGGAGAACACAGATGCAGAAAAGGAAATACGTAAATTCAGTTAGGTTCCCTTGGCTCGACCAAGAGCTTTTTCCTTTGGCTAGCCCTTGCAGCTTCCTCCTGCGCTGGGCAAAGCTGCTGAAGTCATGGGGCTGCCCCTCTCGTGGAAGGGAAGGGTATGGCCCTGGAATCAGAGCTGTTGCAGCATTTGTGGAATAAAATACGTAGCTTCCTCAGGAGTGGAATGAGAAGCTAAGTGTCAAGAAGCAGACAGTACGAAGCATGTTTGTGGGCTGTTGTTTATTCACGTTGTGAACGAAGTCTCACTAAGTAACATATACCACGTCTAGAGTTGCTCTAAACAAAATAGTAATTGAATTATCTGCTAAAGACTTAAAGATTAGATGTGATGTCTTTGGAAGAGGAGTATGGAACAAGCTTAATTTGATTATTGCAGTAAATCCATTTTCTGTGCAAGCAAATAGCTTGATGGTTCAGAACTTCTTACGCTCTTTCTTTTTAAAAGGCAGCTGCTGGTGTCTGCTGTTGTAACTCATGGGAGACAGGATGCCAGAGAGAGGAAACAAAGTGAATGTGCTAAATTCGTGAGCCCCCCATCTAATACTGTTTATTCCACTAGAACTCAAAGTGATTAATTGAATAAATGTTTGTTTGTATCTTTAATTTGTCTATAAATATGTATAACAGTTAATGAGGCAGCAAGGCGTGATCTTGAGAGTCACCTTGAGCAGAGAAGCAGCACGCGTGATGCATTCTTGGGAGCTGGAGCTGTGGTTCTGGTATCCAGCCTCTGCCACCAAGTGGCAGCCAGGGATCACTGCCCATGGCCGGCCCCAGCCATGGGAGGTCTGGCAGCAAAGCTGCACACATGGCCAGGCTCCCAGCACAGGCACGGCTTCAAGGGAAGAAGGATGTTGTGCTAAGTGAAAAACAAAAGCAGAAAGAGTCCTCATACAAAAGTAGAGCTGGAGTTTCAGAATCTTATTCTCAGATCAAAGCAAACATCAGCCTGCGTGTGTGACTCTGTATCTGAAGCTGACAGCTGCTGTTTTCTGCCCCAAACTTGGTTTTGGGGAACGGGGTGTGTTATTTCGCCCAGCACGAGGTGCAGACCTAATGTGAAGAGGCAGCGTGGTGGGGGAGAATGCTTCTTGTTGATGCCTGACTGTTGAAATGGCCAAGAGAGACCTACCTATAAAACTGTCTCGGAGAATTAATCATTTGTCTACTACCACTTTTCTAAAAAGTCTTTATGTATATTATACAGCTGTATGTTTAAAATCGTGAACATTAAAACAAACAAAGTAGTGGATGGAATTAGGATGGAGCAGAGAGAGGAGTCTGTATCTGGAGGGGTCCTTCCTGCGTGTGTGTTCCATACAGATCCGCTCTGGGCAGAGCTCGATACAGGGAGCAGGGTAGGTGTTCTGTGTGCCTGCTAGCACGGCAACACTAACAAAGTTGACTTTTGTTTCCAAGTGACAGTAGAGCTAGACTGCATGGCATCAGGAGAGTTGATTCATTTCTGTCCCTCACAAAAGTGGCAGAGATGTAAATACTGAATTGCAATAGCAGGAACAGTCATATTTTTCAACAGAATTGTAAAATTACTGATTAGGTAAAGTCCCAGAGTAATCTGAACAATTCTGGGACTTGCCATATGTTATAAAAGCACTGACTGATGTGCAAGGCATGCTGTGCATTCTGTATTTCAACACTTCACATCCACAGCAGAGAGGCTGCTGCTGGGCTGGTGAATAGGCCGGGCCTGGCAGGCCTATAGCTGTAAGGCACCTGTGTGGGGGGGTGTTCTTCAACAGTGTCTGGGTGAAATAGGAGTCCAGCAGGTATGGGAGGAAGTTTTTGCTAACTAGCAATGTAAATGGTTTCTTTTGAGAGGGCTACAGTGAATTTCTTGCAGGGAGAATGGCTATGCAGCTTCTGTCTGGGAACGGCAGCGCTCAGCACAGCTGGAGTGAGCTGGTGTGGGGCACGTTCGTGTCTTACCCTGGGCGAGGAAACATCACTGCACTGTGCTGTTTCTTTCCAGCAGAATTCCTGTCTGCCCTCTGTTCGATACATAATTCAGATGCAATGCATAATTAAAGGAGTATAAAGCCACACTTACTTTTGTATATTTAGAGTATTTGGGGAGGCAGAGATGGTGTTTGCCTTGCCTGTGCCTTTGCCTTGTCTGTTTCTTCAGAATGTTGAAAAGGTGGGGACCATCAAAAGCATAGCATGCTCAAAGCTAGGAAAAAGCACAGCTCTTTTTTCCACTTGAAGCGTAAAGATCTTGCAGCAAAGCACACCTCCTAGGAACAGCATCTCTGTCGTAAGGGTGTGTGTGACGGCTGTTTTCTCGTACTGGTCTACAANAAAAAAAAAAAAAAAGCCCTACCTCTTGAACTTGTTCACTATTCCTTTCTGTTGTGGCTTTCCTCTCTGTAGAGCAGTGGCTTGTGACTGGGTCACATCGTGGTGCTTCTCGCTGTGCTGGGAACAGAGCTCTGCAAGGACAGTGTTTCTTACAGCATTTCTTAGGAGCCCTGGGCCGCCTTCTTTCGAACATCGGATGAGTGGCATTTTATATATTTAATCACCATCAAGCCAAGTGATTGGATACGGACTATTTTGAGTAAGTAATGTCTGTGCTATCTCAACCCACTCAGGGCCCCAGGAGACACCTAAGAACAGAAAAAACCCTCACATTCTGAAGATCTGTTCAGAGAACATTGTGTTTTAAAACAAGCAAACTGTTCAGAGCTTTCGTGAAAATGTGGAAAGCACTGCCTCTCTCTGCTCGGAGCACCGGCAGATTAGCAGCTATGAAGGAAACATCAATTACGTTGGGCATGAGGTAAAATCAATACCTGAAACATACTTCAAAAGCAGAATTGAAAAATTAATGTCTTTTTCTATCACGTGGCAGAAAAAGCTTCTGCTTTAGCTGAACAAGTGACTGTTGAGTGGCTGTAGCAAAGGACACCCTCTCATAAGGACTGAACTGTGACATCTCAGGGCCTTTGTGGTAGGTAAATCAGAATGTCCCTCCACGTCTGCGCTGCTCAGTTAAAACCTGCTGGTGTGGTTTGTGGTGGAGGTCCATAGCCTTTGGTAGTTCACATGGCTGTGATTAAGCCTTTTCCATGATGTACTGGTAACATCTAGGTATTTAGTTCCTTCCGCTTACAGGACAGTTTCTCTTCTGTGCTTTCCATACTTTTTTGGCAAGTGGGGAAAAAATGAAGAGGCAAAAACATTACTTTGTCACCTGATGGTTCTCTTGAGCTGCACTCCTCAGAATTTGCAGGAGTGCTCCTGTAAGCACGGCCATGGCAGAGCTGAGTACAGCACCGAGCCGGCAGCCTGGTCTGCGGGCTGCTGCTGTGCCGCGGTCGTTGGCACGTCCAGCTCCTCGAGGTGCCTGGCTGTATGGCGTGGGGGTCCAGCCCACCCCAGGGGATCTTCTGTCTCTGAGGTTAAGGACTTCTGCTCATCCCATTGCTTCTCCCAGCCTGTGGGAGTCGAGCCATTTTCCTGACAGATCGTTACAAGCAGGACTTCACAGCGTGATAATCTCCAGCCGTGGGACTCTCACTTTTTTTTTCTTCTTTTTCACACTTCACTTATGACACCTCCATCTGCTTGCTGTACTGTGCTTGTATCATTACTGGGAAAAAAATAAAATGCAATCACGTCTTTCTTCTCTTTAAAGACACAACAGATGAGATTAAATGTTCCCACAGAGCTTACATTATGCAGTGTTGCTAGTGCACTGGACAAGTCCTGTTCAGGGCTTACTCTGTCTCTGTAATTTTTACAACCTTTGGCAGTGCAGCGTTTGTCACAATCTACTGAAATGCGAAAGTATTGAGCTTCCTAGCAGTGTACTCTCTGTGGGCCTGAACCTAAGCCTACTGTAATTGCTGGGGATCTTTAATTACTCTGCTGGGCTTTGACTCAGATGCTAAGTGTAGAAGACACTTGGCAACTAGCAGTTTCTTGCAGGCTTGTTCTGGTATGTTGGCTTCTACCCCTTGTCCTGTGAACACTCCAACGTTTCTTTGTTACTTTTCTTTTAATCTTCTTATTTAAATATCTCTGCCTTATGTTCCACAAGCTGAATCTGCAAAAACATTTCTGATGTGAGTTCTGTGCGCTCCAGCCCCTTCCTTAGCCCTCCACAGAAGCTCAGTCTCCTCTGGGCTCTGTGCTGGATGTCAGCACAAGAAGCCCTGGCTGTGCCTGGCACCTGTGGGGCTTGCTTCCAGGTGGTGAAATTACAGGTTTGCACGCTGCCTGAACAGGAGGCTTGGGATATACATGCACACACACAAAATACATAATTACATGGAGCCCCAAACTTCTTTCTTTCCTTTTTGCCCTCAGTACTGGGAGATCAAATTGCAGTCTTTATCCTGATACTGCATTAGGGAACTATGGAAGAGGAATGCCATACTTCTATGGTTAATGTCTGATGACTGAGGGTTGGGGATGACTCCGAGTACTTCTTTCCTCTTTTTGTTCTGCTACCAGCAGCAGCTGTTCAGTCAGGGAAGCCACTAATGCACAGCCTTTGTACAGGGATGGAGATGTACTTCTCTGCTCCCTCGTATTTCTTTACGGGTTGTTACTTGCATGTAATGATACCAACACAGCATGATGCAGTAAAAGCCTGGATCTGGGGAGATGGGCGACCTAGCAAGAATGCCTGAGGCTGCCTGTAGGTTGCCCTGCTTTGGGCTCTGCCTCTACTGAGAGCATAGCTGTCTTGTGCAGCTGTAAACTGGGTAGCACCAAAAGATGTACAGGCTAAGTGTTTCTCTTCTGTCAGATGGTTAATTTTCTATTAAATGCTTGTTTTACTTTTTGTTGCTTTTAACTAAGATCCCTTGCACATGAAAGACACACTGTGGAAATTGAGAGACTGAAGAATGTTTAGAAGAAACTGTTTCTATTTCAGTGAGTTTGTACTGCCTTGCCCTGTGTCTCACTTCTTCAGCAGCAGGAACTAATCTTAATGATTCTGCATTGATGGAGATTTTGGAGCATGTGTTTTATTTTCCAAAGAGGCTTCTGCATTTAAAGAGTGAGGCTGTGCAATGCCTTACTTCTCGTGTAGCTGCATGTAATTGTTCTTGAGCTGCCTTCTACCTAAGTAATTCTCATCCGTTTAAGCACTTTCAATTGCTGGGTTAATGTTCTTGATCATGTCAGCAGCATCTGTTGAGGGAGCTGTGGCCTTGCCGCTACGCATGCAAAGCAACGTGGCAAGGCCATGGCAAGACATCCAAGCATGTCTCATCAGGTGTCATCAAAGGAAGTTTGTGTGGCACCCATGAAGGTTTTGTGGCCAGGAATGGGCATTTCTGTTACGTTTAGCACAGTGCAGTCCACACCCTCCTCCTCAACACTTGAATTTGCAGAAAAAGGGAGGGTTTTTTTTTTTGTCATCATTGCTTTTGTACGTCATTAATGGTGGCTGTCCCTGGCAGTACACACAACGGGAGCCCTCTGTTGTGCTCAGCATCTCTGCATTGCAACGTTTTTCGGGATATGATTTTTTCCCCATATAATGGCAGTCTGGCAGGCCAAGAAGCAGGGCTGGCATTTAGGGCTGAGTCAGTATATCTTCTTACATAAATTGTTACCTGATGGCATGTGCTACAGCTGCCGGTCTCGCAGGCCACTCACATAGCAGGGGATTCTGGAAAGGCACTGCGGTAGGAAGGGAGGAGCGTGACTTCTGCCTGTGCTACCTTGGAAGGAGCACATTGCTGTTACATTGCTACAGATCAGTGTAATTCAGAGCATTTTATGAAAAGTGTAATGGTGAGAGGAGACACAATAACAGCTGCATCAAATATTGATAAAGGAGGATTATTAATTAGAGCAGGGGTGCAGGATTAAAATGTCCCTTGAGTTTCATTCCCCATTTGATATGAGAGTGTGGTTTTGTGGTCAGAGAGTGGGATGCTCAGGACAACTGGAATCTTTTCTCATCTCTTAAAGTGTTTGCTTAATGTCCTCAGCGGTTCGGTGGATGCGTAATGCGATTGACCAGAGTTCTTGGAGCTATGGTATGCTCTTACGGTGGCACTGCTGAGACTCAGCTTTACAATGATCCTTCTGTTAGCACAGCTTAGTCTGATGGGCGGCTCAGAGAAATGAAGAGCACCTCTGAAGAAGCAGGTGATGGGCAGTGCTGTTGTCCTGGAGCCTCACCCTGCTCCAGCAGGCTCTGTTCCTCTGTGAGACGGTGGGAATCGACCGGGTCAGCACTGCGGAGCAGAGAGCACGTGCTGCTGGGCTGTTTGGCCTTCCACTGCAGAATGGGGGACAGCATTTCACTTCTGACAGAATGTGTAATGCTGAGCTAAACAGGTATCAAAGCAAAGAGAATGAATTAAGTTTTCCGGTTATATAGCCCTTGTTTAAAAAGGAGCTTTCAAATGTCTTGCATTTGAAAAAGACAATGCAGGTTAGAAATTAGTTTTCCTTTTAGAACAAAGTCCTGATCTGCATTACTAATAACAGTCAAGGTTGTTAAAATAGAAAGAACTTCCCTTTGATTTTCTTTTGAACAGCGTCTACATTGTTCTCTGCATCACTGCTGGGTTTTGGTCTTTTTTCTCCCCCTCCCCTCACAGCTTTGCTCCCCCAGGACAGAGGATATTTTTTTTCCTCTTTAGATTCTTCCTGGTCCTAACACAATACTTAGAAGAAATGTTTTAGAGCTGTTATAATCTTACAAATTCTGTAAATTCATTCTTCCATTTGCAGGCATTGTGTTCATTCGAGGCACACTTCAGTACGTGTCTGTATGTGCAGCAGCATTTTAACATTCCCTGCATGCCCCAGAGCTGTTTTGACTGATAAAACTATCTAGTCTTAAAGCATTTTTTTCCCTGAGTGTTTCCCTGCTCCCTCTAGAGCTATTAAATGTTCTAACTGTGCACTTCAGAAGATCAATGTTTTTGATATGCAGCAGCATTATCATTCTGAGGCCGTGCGACTAGTATGTATTCATCCTATTAACATCCGCTCAGAATTCCCAGCATCCCACCCCAGCGAACAGAGAATGACCATTTTGTCCTTGGTTAGGCTCTGTGGGTTGGGCACCCGACACCTGGCAGGTTCTCATTGACTCAACAGATTCCATTTCACTCTTCTGTTTGTTTTGATGTTTTTTCCGCTCACAGGGTCTCAGTTTCAGCTGAAGATGGATAAATGAGCAAGAAAGCATTGTCTGTTACTGCTGTGACAGTTCCTGTGCCTTATTGCCCAAAAAGTTCTTCTGGTCCCTAAATCATTGGTTCCTGTCCTGACCTAGCGGTGAGGTTCTCGCAGCGCACAAGGGAGTGCTCATAGCTGAGGCACTAATTCTGAAAAGCAACAGAAAAAGATGGGAGGCCAAATCCTCTGCTGGGCAGAATCAGCAAATCGTGGCTTTTACTGTCTGATGTAACTGGCTCCAGGTAATCGTTCCAGGTTTCAGGGGCATGGCTGTGTTCCTCAGGTTATGAGGGGAAATGTAACAGCCCTTACAGTTGACAGCATCGCTGGTTGGCTTTATATCTTTTTAAGCCAAATGAATCTATGAAATCTCAGAAACACTGGCTGCTGTGTAATCTTTAATCTTCATGTTACATTGTCTGGTCTGAATCAAAGAAAATACAGACACAAAAGCAACCTGTGGTTTAACAGGCTTTGCGGAGAGAGGTAGAACCAGAATTTAAGATATTCTCATTTAGTCCCGTGTCCTCCAAGTGACAGGGATTTTATCTTTTTCTCAGAACACACACATCTAAAGAGATTTTCTCCTTGCTTCTCGGATTCCGTTTTCTCCGGAGTGGTTGCCCTCCTGACCTTCTAGAAGTGAGACTAGCAGAAATATGCCAAGTCCCTTGGTTCAGAGTCATGCATTAAAAAAAGATTTAGGATCAAATGGAGTTTACATTTTCAGCCAAAGGCTTTTTCTGAAAAGCATTGATAGGCTCTCACCAAACATCTGTGACTCACTGAATGTACAAGCTAGCAAAGCTAAAGATCCAGAGACTGATCCAAATACCATGGAGCAAAATTAATTTTCTGCAACTGTTCGACTATTACGGGAAGCTCAGCCATCTCTGCTTTGGCTTGCCTTCTGGTTACAGATACGGAAAGGAAATTTTTCCGAAGTCAAGTCCTTTAATAGAAAGAGGAGGAGCTAAAGCTGAATTGGAAGCAGGAAGATCCATCATTTACCCAAACAGTATAGCTGGGCTGATACATTCACTCACTCCCAAAGCAAATGAGAATTTAAACTGTCAGATTTGTGACTTCCATCTAATAAGGCATTCAAGCATACTAAATGATGCTGGCAAATTGGCTTTGGCATGGAATCTTCTTTAAAAATACAAGATGCTGCTTCGTGCTGTGTTAAATATAGGGGTGACTTAGTTGCAGTGGAGTTTCTCAGGGATAAAATGGATAGTGTTCCAATAAGCTGTCAATTATCATGTTTCTTTCCAGAGATATGTGTCATTGGTGAATGGCAGGACTCGACTGGCACCAGACATCTGATTTAAAATGTTAGAATTTTTTCCATGTTTCTCGCCATAGTTCTTGTAAAGTTTCTGGATCTGTCCTCTTGAATATTTTGTATATGGCCTCATAAAAGCTTTACACATTTCTGGCCAAGAGAGGTGCCTTGATGCTTATTCCTGCTCTTGCTGAAACAATCATACTCCTGATGAAACGACCATTGTACTTTTACAAGGACTTAGCAGTGCTCTGTTCCTGTGGTTTTGCTCAGATGCAGGCTGGAAAAGTTTAAAGCGGTTCCCTATGTGTTTGCTTCAATCTGCTGACATCCCTGTACTGTAGGCTTTTGAGTGCTCCTGTGTAAATGGACCCTTCTGCTTCAGGCAGGGGCTGCTGCTGCTTCCACTTCCCACACCTGAAGCCTTTGGCCCTGCAGCCACAGCTGATTGCTCCCGAATTCCAGTTAGTGCACGGACAGCAGAGTTGCTTAGCTTAAAGCGACCCATGCAGTAAAATGGGTCGTCAGACACCAAGAACCACACCGTTCCCTCTGATTCGCTTTGTGTCATTGCAGTTGGTGTGATGTGCAGCCGTACTGGGGTACCTTGCCTCCCTATACCCATCAGAGCAAGAAAGCCTGAATGAGTTTGTGCAGTGCCACGTATTGTGTACATAAAAGTTGGTTCATAACAGCTGTTCTTCTTAATTATAGATCAAGATTATAGCTTGAATTCAGCATGCTATTGCAGCTTCATTTTTGTTTTTTTTCCAGGGTCCATCAAGTAGTCCCTGTTTCAGACCCATCGATGAATTCCTGTGTGTGTTCAGCACACCCGTTAGCAGAGCTGAAGGTTCAGACACTCGTGTTGCTGATCAATATCACCTTTCAGCAAAAGCTCAGCAGGAGTTTGCTTTGCCTACTGTTGTAAGAAATGAAGTAGAAAATGTGCACAAAATGAAGTAGAAAATGTGTACAAACCGTGCTCCCTAAGATAACAAACTAGAGCTTCTCTCAGGGCAGAGAGAAGTGCTGAGGTCCTAAAAGCTTCAGCCTGCCCTTGTCTCCGGGCCAGTTGTGCATGTAGAAGCAAACAAGGATATTGTCAGAAGAGCACTTGAGGGATTAGGCCTGATTAAGTGTGCAAGGATCACAGAATTAAGGTGCAAATGCACAAAAGCAAGCCCCACATCTTTCTCATCCTGGAGAAAATTCTCCAACATTTGGCACATTTGTGGTCTGCATCCATTTTACTTCTTGCTCCTCTCTATGCTAAGTATGCCCACATTTTGTGGAGGCTTCATTACAGAGCCTGCTGTGTGCATGATGGCTGGGAGAGATCAGACATTATGCCTGGAAGGAAGAGGAGGCAGTGCTTGGAGGTCGGTGCAGCTCTCCCAGGTGTGGTCTCCATGTGCTGCAGGCAGCGTGCGGCAGGGCGTTGGGGGGGGACTCGTTCCCAGCACATTAGCTCTGTGTGCTCACAGGATGCAGCTTGATGTTTGTTTGTCAGCTCCAGCTAAGGGCTTCTCCAAAATTCCCTCCTCCCCCCCCCCCAACTTTGGCCTTCCCAGAGTACTAACTTCTGCATTATTAAAAGGTTCCTTCTGCCCAGGCTCTGCTCCAGGGATCTCTTGCTTTCTCTCTTGCTTTGGCACTGACTGTGGGCTGTGCTGGTTCGGGCTGAGCATTCAGCTTTTTCCCCGAAGTCTGTTACGTGCCCTAGGGACCAGCTTGGCTCCAGGGCTGCCAGCAATGCAGACAGTTGCAACAAACATATGCTAATGTAGACGGCTGCCTCTCCAAGCTGCTTTTTGGCTGGGCTGTCAGGAAACTGCCCGGCACTGCCCTCCAGTGGCCTGAACGTCTCTCAGCAGTGCTTGTCATGGTAAAAAGAGACATCTGCAGGCACGTTGGATCATTTTGACAAAAACAGCAGCAAAAAGGCCTCGTAATAAATACTAGACACAATTGCAAAACCCTCTTGGATCCAGACAACAAATCGGACACATGCTGCTTCCTGCTGTAACCTTGAACTTGCTGAATATTTTGCCCGAGACCTCCCTTGCAGTCAGTTAGCTGCTTCCTGTTAGCTGACCAACACTCTCATCTTCCCGGCTGCCAGGAGGCCTCTGGGAGGGGTTCGCCTCCACCGAGGCAGCTGGAAGCAGCAAAAGGGATCAAAGGGGCTTCACGTGGACCTGCAGCACTCCAGCAGAGCAGAGCCTCGGTCAAAGGCTCCGTCCTTGGGTACAGCCTGGCTTCTGCAGCTCCTCTCAGAGAGAACTTGGCAGAAGCTTGGCTCTGTCTTTACTGCAGCCTGGTGTGTGTGTGTGCGTGTGTGTGTGAATGGGCTTCTGCACTGGGGAGAAGGAGCTGCAAGGTTCTGTGCACATATTGGGTGTTCTCGTTACGGTTCTTGCAATTAGCTCTGATTTGAACTGAGATGCGTTGTGGCGATCTCCGCACGAGTGGCCAGTATCACACGGCAGCATAGGTGATTCCAGACTTCAGGAAGTCTGCTTCCATTCTGTCCCCTCAAATCCTAACTCCAGACCTCCTGCAGTCTGCAGACAAATACAGGAGCCTTCCCAGAATTTGCTGGTAACACTTTTGCTTAAGCTATCATTTCTCGAGAGGAGCTGGTGTTCCAGTTTCTCGGTAAAAGCAGGATTTCACGGAGACGTTCTCCCTTCGTAGCTGCACGGCGGACCCGAGCGGTGCCGGAGCGGCCGGGCCGCCGCTGCTCGCCGCGCGGTGGCGCCTGGCGGCCGCGCTGGGACGGCGCCGCCCTGCGGGGGGAGAGGCTGCTGCGCTCAGCCCCGGCCCGCGCGGGGATTTCATGGGAAATTCTCATAAATAAGTGTTTGTTCTGCCTGTGTCTTACTGGACTTCTTTCTTACCGCTATGATTTTATCTGAAATCAATCGCTGCGTTCCAGGAAACTGAGTCTGGGTCAGAATTCTGACCCTCCTTCGTATTTCTTTATTCGGTTGCTACACAGCAAGAAATAGGAACCTTTTGGCTGTTTCTCCTGTCAGTGGTTTCTTTGCCATTGCCCAGGACTGACCAGTGTCACGTGCTGGATACTCTGGAGTTGTTGAGGTCTGGTTCTGGGCAGCGTGGTTTACTTGCCAGCAGTTCTGTTTAGCAGTGATAGGAAACTAAATTTATTGTGTCTAAAAAGTGCAATTAGGATGTCTCCAGGCTGGAAATTTTGTGTGATTCTTGCCAAGTTTTAGTAGCAACTTCCAAGTTTTGACTTGCAGGCAAAACTTTCTTGGCTTGTGCGATGTGTGGATGCTGCCGCAGGCTCAGCGTGCTGCTTGGTGCCGTCCCGCTGCATTTCAGGATCCTGCTGGCTGCCTTGGTTTGGCAGTGCTGCTGATACATGGATTTTTTTTTCAGTTCCTGTTCTTACACTTTGCTTGAATTTGTGCAGTGCGGAAGGGACACCTAGTGGCCAAATGGAAAATTAGTGACGTGGATTTTAAGGGTAATTGTCTTTTACAAGAGCACATTTGGAGAGATTGGACCCCAGAGAGCCCTCAGGCGTTGCATTGCCAAGCTGTATTTGACCCTTTCAGTTTGCAGAATGGGCCTGTGAGGCTGTAGCCTTGAAATGCCAAAACCTTAAGTCTGTCTGAATGTACCTTGCACTTTTCAGCTGTGATTGAGAGCAGGAGTGTACTGAAGCAGTCTTTTATTTGTTTATTTATTTATTTCCTCACAATTATTTGGAGTGGAGCTGGCAGTTTCTTCCTTAGCTAGCTCAGCTTCCCTGGTTCCAGGTCTGCAGTCACTTAGAGTTTTGCCTAATAGCATTCAGAGGAAGATGGGAGGAGAATAACCAGAAGATTTTCATCCTGTTAGATTGTATTGCTCAGTCCGGAAAAGCAGAATGTTTGTGTTTGGTGGAGAGGTTCCAGAACTGCCAGGAGGGCAGAGCAACTACCGTACGTGCACAGGACAGGAGGTGTGTGCAACTCTACTCATACCAGCTTCTGTCTGTGATGGGGTTGTCATGTCACACATCTCCAATATCCAATGTGTAATACAACCGTTATTTAACCCCCATGTGAGGAAAAAACTGTGCAATGCTTGCACTCATACGTGGTTCTTTGAATGGGAAGCATCGACTGTTCTGTTTAGGTACTTTGCTGTGCAGTTCATTCTGAACTGTTTATAGGAAAATGTGTAAGATTGTTCTCTGAAAAGCGTACAAAAAAGAGAATACAGAAAACAGGTTCAGCTGGGTACCCCGGACCTGCTCTCTCCCTTTTCTTGTAATCCAGCTTGCCTGCTGCTGCCCCATTTTCGTGGCACGCGTTTCCGGCTTGCGAAGTTTCCTGCCTCCCAGCTGAGAATAGAAGCCTTGCTGTTATGCTGTCCTTAAGTCTCTCGTAATGAGTGTTACAGAGACGAAAGCAGCTGTGTCCTTTGGCTCTAATTTTAATACTATGTTAAAGAGCAGATTATACTGACGTTGGACTGCGGCAGCGCAGAGGTAGCACAAACCATGGCCAGTTTGGGGAAGGCTTTAGCAAGGATGACTAAGGACTTGGAGCTTATTCTTTAGATAACAAATCCACCCAATTATGCTCTTTCTTTGGAAATGTAGTCAAGCCTAACAAATCAGGGCCTTAGCAGAGTTGCATTAAGGTCTTTTAATTGGACTAAGCTGGTTAATGCCACGTTGGTTTTTGTAAGCCCAAGGGCCCAGCACAGAAGTGGTCTGCCGTTTGTGCTGGCAAAATCCTGTATGACTACAACTGTGAATGCTGAAATTAAATTCTAATATCCTCAGAGGTAGACGCTGGATTAGGGAATTTTATTCACTGTATTGAAAGCAGATGTTTTAACCTGTGCAGGCTTCAGTAGCTTGGGCTAGGAGTGACGCTCACTGAACCTGAAGTCCCAGCAGGCCTCGTGGATTGCCAACAGGTAGCAGTGGTAGTAGAGAATAAATTCACCCTTCTTCAGGAGAATCATCCCTCTTAACCCCCTCCACGCCCCAGCATTCACAATGTCTGGCAGCAGTACAAGCATGAGTGCCACACCTCTGTCTGTGGAAGGCTTTGGCTGGGAACCACATGCTGCTGTGGTTTCCCAGGTTGCTCAAGGCCAAACGCTGTTGTGACAAATGCATGAAATAGTAGCATCAAAAATATTACAGCATTCCTGCATGTGTAGCATTATCAATATAATGGCCATGTAAGCAATTCACTTTGAACCCGTCAACACTAATTTGACAGACCAAATAGACTCCAGAGTAATATTCTGCACAACGTTTGTTCACAAAGTTGCTGCACGAGACGTTGTCTCAAATGCAGTGAGAAACACCAAGATGTTCCTTGTGCTTTTAAATTGTTCTGCCTCTGCTAAACTGTGCTCTTTTCTGAGTCTCACGAGCATGTCACAGATCTCTGGTCAGTAATGGCTCTGTCAGGGTGGAGGAAGAGCAGTGGTTTCTTGCAGTGGTAGCTGTGCAATGGATTCATACGTATTTGCTTTGATTTGGAAAATGTAAGCAGCATAACTTACACAGGTGAGGCAGAAAAGTTCCGAGCAGAAAGATTCTGCATGTGTCAGTGCTTGGTTAAGTCCCTGACAGCAAAATGAGAATCTCAAGAGAAAGGAATGAGTTCCAGATGGCTGGGGTAGCTGGCAAGGAGCTAACAGTGAGGCGGATCTTGAGAAAACAGACTGAAGACACCAGAGATGGAGATGGGGACAGGGTGGTCCAGATAAGGTTGATGACACGTGATATATCATCTTTGGAGCATTCCAAGGCAGGATAGTGAGGCAGGCCATTTGTCACTGGATTGCAGTGCTCTGGTGGTATAAGTGCTCTTTCTGTTGCTGTTCTGCCTTCTGCACTGAAGGCAGAGACAGTGCAGTAATCATCCATTGCCCTGCACGTGGCCCGTCACCCTCTGTCCGTTCCGCAAGATGCTGAGATGATGCAGATGCCTCGTTGCAGGATTGCTCTTCCTTTATCAGATTCTTGAGGGGGTTGCATTTAGTTTTGGTTTTTTTCTGCTATAAAAGATTTCACAGTCAACAAACATATGAGTAATGGCAAAAGCCCTGGGAAACCTCACACTTTGTTTGAAGCACCGCGGTAGCTTCATGTGCACCTCTTGTGCACACTGAATGTCAGATGAGACCCTCAGAGGGGCTTACTCCAGGTTTTAGCTAGTTCTTACTTTTAGTGCTAGAATATATGGAGCACTGGCACCAACTTGGAAGAGTCTTTATTCTGTTGCACAATACCCTGCATTTTCAAGTGAAAACTGGAGAGATCTGTGAATTTGGGCTTCTTTTGGGCGTTGTTGAGTTCTTTACCTCTTGATACCTTGCAGCTGGAATTGGTAGCCTCTATTTAATAGCAGAATACCTGTGGAAAAGAGCCCATATTTTGGTACATAACTTGTCTACAATGGGAACTACATTTTCATCAATTTTTGCACTTGCTTTTGAAGTCTGGCACAAGTATTGCTTAGAGTTTGGAACTGAAGGAAACCAGCGAAGCACTGGGATAGACAGGCAATAGAGGTCTGTCTGCACCCATTCCTTGCCTTCTTTTTTAAAACTAGGAATTTGTATGACATCTTACCTGCCTTCTATTTTTAGTTGTCAGTGGAAGGGTGAGGCAATATACGTAATTCTCATTAGGGTTAATTTAATCCAATTGTGGTGTGGGTTTAGAGGTACTTAGCAGGTCGCAGCTGAGTGTGAGCTCTGTCTGCTTCCAGTGACTCCCACAAAGCAATGGACTTCAAAGTGGAATTTTTCCACTTCTAAAACTAAGGGTGTAAATGTGATGATGTTATTTTTAGCTTGTGTTACACGGATACTTCTGTTGATCTCTGTTACTGTTCCTTAACTGGGAACAGAGGGCTCACCTACGTTTCATGGGTTTGTATATCCTGTGGGTTCACGATGTCATGAGACAGCAGTAAAGACCAATGTCTCTGCTCTTTGGAATGAACTTTTGTGCCTTTTGACTTCTCTTCTCTTTGAACAAGTCATCCTCTTTCAGAAAACTGTTAAAGATCCTCACCTGGAATTTGTCTGTAAGTAGTGACTGATCCAGAAAGCTGCATCTGGAGACAGCCCCTGGCCCTCAGTCCCTGGGCCAGCTCTGAGCTCCTGTGACCACTACGGAGATGCAAGGTTCGTTTTCTTCATCACGTGGGCAGAGTTCAAAAAGCATAAAAAAACACCCAGGATCTCTTTTTCTTTTTGCCTTGTACTGCAAATCTGCCAGTTATCCCATTTCCTACCACCTTTGACAGCCTGGGATTCTTTCCAGACCGGGGCACGTACGGGCTTCAGCCGCAGTGCCGGTAAATCCGGCTTGCTGTGCCCGTGCAGTTCAATCCATGTGATCCAGGCAGCATTTTCTCTGTGTTCCAGGAACATGAGTAAAGCATTTCAAAGTGAACAGGGACTCTGTCCACCGTGTTAGTGCTAGTCCCCAATTCGGCAGGGCATGGAGTGGGTGCCTGTAGTAGAGAAAATTTTCCAAAGTCCGTGATGCGGGCAGAGCTGGTAATCAGTAGCTGGCAACTGCTGCTCCTCCCTTGAGGTTTTTAGAACAGCCACTCTTAGACTTGTCATGGAACTAAAGAAAACTACATCCAGGGCGTACAATGCTGCTCTCCTGCTGCCACTTTTCCTCTTATTTTGGGGTAAGTTTTTGTCTTCTGTGCCTGATTCTTACCCAGCTAATATGCAGTAACTTTGGATCAAGTCTACGATCTGCCCTCGTGTTGTAAAGGTAACTTGACAAAATGCCACTCTCACGGTTAGATGGAGCCTGAAAACTTCTTATCAGGAAGATAAAAGGCATTTCATTCTAGATAAGTTTTCCCCCTCTATTTATTTCTTGCCTCCTTTTGTCTTTCTCCCTGTGCACGTGTGAATGCATTTATTCAGTAGAGCTGAAAGTGTGTGCGCTTCCATGTACTTTGGTACTCAGCTATTATTTTTTCCACTGAAAAGTTCTGAATTTCACTGTTGTGCCCATACAGAAGAAATGCAGAGCTTTATTCCAATTCTATCTCCTTTAGAGATGTGTCAAGAGGATTGTATCTAGGGAGTATACCAATGTGCTCAAGTGTCAAAAATCTTTGGTACAAAATGTGGAGGCAGAAGACATAATGATTTTGAACAAAGTAGATCCCTCCTGAAAGCACAAGGAGTGATGAGGTAGCAGAAGGGTACATCACATCACGTGGATTTTTTTTTTTATTTTTTTTTTTCCACATTGAAAACTTACATTATAGTCATGGAATATCCTTGAGCTTGCTGGGGTTCTGCAAGTTCACCTGAATGTGTCTGTGGGCTTCAGAGGTCACCCTTGCATATGATTTCTTATGCTCCCTAAAAAATTGATTTCTGTTCCTGCTGGAATAGATGCCTGGAGATCTGCTGGACCCAGACATCTGTTTTAGTCATCCTGGGATTATAAGGTCACGTCAGGAACATGTCCAGCCTTTTACTGGAAAATATGATTGGGATTGAAACCCTCCTTATTCTCTTCTCAGTGCTGCCAGGCTGTGTGTAGAAGTCCTGTTTGCCACTCAGCTAAAACAGCAGGGAGCAGTGATGTGAAGACGTGAGGATAAAAGGGCAGTCAGAGGGCCTTCTTGCTGCTGCTATCTGCTGGACGCTGCCTTTGGGTTTTTCTCACATTACTGTAGGATGTTTATGTCCTTTCTGAGAGTTGGAGAAGGTTATAAACTTTCTTTTATTCCTCAACAGTTTTTTTTTTTTTTTTATCTCTGAAGCCTCCCTACACTTACTTTGCTCTGATCACGTGGGACTGTGGCTATGAGAGTCAAACTGGTTTTGTTTTTTGCTTTTAGTCTGGATTCTTTTCTGCGTTCCTTGTACCAGCTTCTTTGTGTTGGCTCCAAGTGCCTGGAATTCCTCTGGCCAGGGGAAGCGGCAGGATTGTCTTTTGTATCTCGTAACCATGGCTACTGGTTGGAAGTGTGAAGCAATTATGGTGGCTTTGTGTTGTGCAGGAGGGCCCATGGCACCTACTGCACTGCCCAGCATGGGGCTGCCAGGGAGCCGGCGTGTTTCTGGGGATTTGTGCTGTTTGACCATTGCACTGATAGCTTTTCTTTCTTGGGTGAAGCTCGTTTCTGGAGCAGACATTTCCTGAGAATGTCCTTTTCTTTTGGAGTGCAGGTGGATGACACATCTTGGTATAGCCAGCGAAGCTCCAGGGAAGCCACATTGGCCATAGTCTTTACACCTGCCCCTATTTTGCACAAGGAATTCTGGCAGATTTTAACTGTACTGAATGGTGGTATTTATGTAGCGCCTATAGAACTTCTAAGGCCATGAGGAAATGCCTTCTCTTGCCCTTATGAGGCATGTGACTATTTTTGTTATTTCTAATTGGCTAAACCTAAATGCCATTGAAGCAGAGAGTGGCAAAGTTACTTGTTCAGAATTTGTGGAGCAAGTTGTGGTTGCCCAGATGGCCCATTGCAGGCTGTACCCATCAGACCACCCTGCTTCCAGACCCACACCATCTCCAGTTGTTTAAGATGAACTCCAGGGGGAGCGGAACAGACCCTGCGTGTGACTCCCGTTTTTCTGCTGCTTTCTGTGTCTGGACAGAATAGCTCTCAGCTTAATTTGTGTTCCAAAGTGTGTAGTAGGTTCTGGAGAACAGAACCAAGTGTCTACTCGTTCCTGTTTCCACAACTCCAGCCAGCAACAGGCACAGTAACTCGCATACCTTTGGCCTGGAAAATGCTTTGGGTGCCTGTTGGGAGAGCACGTGCGGACAAACCTTTCTCTGGGCAGCTCGCTATCTGCTCTCGTGTAAGCTCTTGAGATTAGCTTGGATGTGGACAGTTTAAATCATACACTCTCTTCGAAACGTGGAAACAAAGAAACACAATCTCTTCAACTTTGTCGATTGCCAGTATATTTAAATAAGAATTGGAAATTAAACCTTATGACTCATCTTGGTCAACTGAATACACAGGAAACCCCCTGTGTCAGTATTTGATCTGTGGAAATGGCTGAGAGATCAGAGAATGTGTGAGCCATGAAGGTTAGTTAGCTTGCAGGAGTGTTTATTAAGGGGAAACACAGCGGTGCTGTAAGAACAGATCAAAGCGTCACTGTGGCAATATGTGCAATGCTATCACAAAACGTTTATTTATAGCCTGTGCCTTTCTCCAGGTTTTAGAAGAAAGATAATAGAAGGCACATCTCCAGATGTGTTACAACATTGAACAGAGAATGAGAAAGATCTAGTTGGCTATTTGTTCTGTGTTAAGAGTAAGTTTAGTTCCCAGAAGTGGCACTTGTGATTAATGCTGCGAGTGCCTCTGGCCATAAGCTTGGCACCGTCCTGCCCTGTGGATTGCTGCCCGCTGTTTGGCACCTTGCAGCAATTCGCTGGGTAAGCTGGGGGGAGAGAGCCAGGAATCAGCTTTCTGCTCCTTTGGTGGGGGTAACATTGTGCATACGTCACAGGGGGAAACTGAGCCACGTCTTCTCGTGCCCGTCTTCCTGAAAATCTGGTGTTGTAGGCCTTCATGAATTCTTCATGAATATTTTATGCTAGTAGTCTGTATGCATATCTGGCATGAAAAAGCTCTGCCACACCAAAAACCTGGCATGTAAATGTTGTCTGGGAGCTGCTGGTCTCCAGGAACGTTGAAGAGCAACGCGTGAGGTAGGCTGGCCGCTGGGGAGCACCACCGAATGCTGGTTGTGTTGAGCATGGCCGCGCTGTGCTGTGCGGGGAGCGACCGGGGCCTGAGGGATGCACGGAGCGCCTGCCTCAAAGTCCCTGCCTGAAGGCACTTCCCAAGGAAGGGTTTGACTGTATTCAGCCATTACGTTGGGTATCAGATATGCTATCCTTCTGAAGTCAGCAAGGGTCGGGGAAGAGGGGGAGCACAGCACAAAAGCCCCTTTGCAGGCCTGCCCCGGCCTCGCTCCTGTTGTGTGGATCCTGGGAACAGGCCCAGCGTGTGCCCTGCCACTAATCCCTTACACTGACCAGGACAGGGAAAGATCAGCAGAGGTCGGCAGGGATTTACTAATATAAGCACAGGCCTTCACGTTGTCATAGAAACATAACTCTTTCCGTTCCTTTTTTCAGTTCACAACTACTAAAGAAATTCTCTGATACTTGAGGTGGAGGGGTTCCCTTTCTGCCCTTGGCCTCGGTGTCTTTCCCAAGCAGGAAATGTGTCGGGGTGATCAGCAGGAGCCCGGCCTGAGAGCTGGGAGCTGCATCAGGCTGCGCTTCTGGGCCTTCGCAGCTTGGGCTCTGAGCATCCCTCTAGCTCAGTGGCTGTGAGGCTGTTGGAAGGCTGTTTGTCTCACCTCTTGGTAGTAACTTGCCTTTTTTTGAGCTGTTACAGCGAGCAAGGCAGGTGAATACACCTGAAGGAAGCCCCTTTCTCCCCTGCTCTGCTGTATCTTTTCATAAATGATAATCATCAAGGGTAAGATGCAAAATAGCTTGAAAGTCAAAGAACTCAGCAGGGCAAATCCTTGCACAAGACGTACTTAATGCATAATGGATGGGTCATAATTTCAGAAACATAAATTAAAACTTGTAAGCATGAAGCAGTCTTTTCCCAAAGCATGTAATTAAAATAATAAAGGAGAATATGCCTAAATCATATCTGGTACAACTTGCTTAATAGAAAATGGAAGTGCTAATTGAGGAGATGACTTGTAAATTCTTTTCTCCTTCTTTTGGGAGTCCTTTGCAGTAATAGGTCCTTGAGGAGCAGGGTGTACATTCCTTAACGGTGTGGTTTGGGACCCGGGGAAGCGCTGCTGGCCATACATGTGGCCTGGTTACCTGGTAAGAGCCCTTCAGCTTCAGTTTGACGCTTTACATCCCTTCTTCTGTGCGTTTCTCGTCTGGGTGATGTGAATTGTGCTGGCTTTCTGGCAGAGGTCATGAGAAAAGTAGGACTGATGCCCTCTAGATTCTCATCCCTTTCTCTTTGAAAGCCCATCTTCAGACTGACCCAGAGATAGGAAGGGCAGTTCCTCCTGTCGTTAGCGTTCCCATAGTCCAGGTAAAATCCCAATCTGACATGATTCAAGCATCTGGGAATGATCAAAGTCATGGCTGGCGTGTGTAGAAGTGGGCAAAGCTTCAGATCCTGAAACAGTGGAGATGCATTTGATAGTGTCGGTGTGGATCCAGACACAGGAGACAGAACACACCTGTTCCTGTGAGTGCCTCTCCCATTGCCAGGCAGCTGCAATAACTACGTTATGTGCAGGAATAAAACATGTCATAGAGAGGGGAAAAGTCCTGCTTTTTAATTCTGTAATACCTCTGAAGTATTAAAGACTTTGAATAATTTAATCTTACCGGGCGCTTGGGAGAATATCTCCTTGCATCTATTTTGGAAGTTGGACAGTTGGATGGGGAAAATGGAGTTGCCTGAGTTTTTGCTAGGCCAGGCAATTATGTCCCGGCATCCTAAGTCTTACAGCATTTGTGTCTACGATGAAGAATGTTTTTATCAGAGGCTGTAACCAGGAGAGAGGAACAAGATGAGAATGCACTGCGAGTGCGGGGCACACGCGTGAGCCGGTGTTCGCGGACGAGTCTTTCAGCAAGGACTGCTGATCTGCTTGGAACTTCTTGGTGTGTGTTGAAGTTATATTGTTTTACTTGAATGAAGCACTAAATATAATTTAAAAAAGAAAAATCACAACATTGGCCACACATCAGTGCTGTCCGAGGGTATGAAGGAAGCAGGGTAATCTCTGGGCTGATAACCCAAGGCACACCACTTCCCTGTTGGAATTTTAAGTGACCTTTAAGGCACCTCTAAGGGAGCTATCGGTGAGGCATGATAGCAGTTATCAGTGAGAGCACGGTAGGGTGACAGTTAAGGGTGCCTTGGGAATCAGCAGCTCAAACTGCTGAATTTTAAGTGAGAGAGCCTTTTTTTTTTTTTTTTCCCCATGAAGGTGTGGTACTGAGCATCTTTGTGAGGTCAGGTGTAAACCCAGTCTGTTTCCTGAGGCTTTCAAAGCCAAACTTGGGAAAAGCAAAACCAAGAAGTACAAAGTGAGTAATGCCAAAGCATCGTGTCCCACGTGGTGAAATGATGTCCCGTGTATCATCTTAGCAACTCTTAGTGGGAATGGAGAGGGGAATCTGTGAAATCTGTGAAAGTTCCTCCAGCGCAGCTCCTGGTGTGGGGGCAGTTACCGCTGAGGTTTCACAACCTGTGAGATAATGGAGAATAAACAAAGCTGAGGGGTCTCGATCGTTTTTTAACGAAAAGGACAGAAGCCTTGCTCCAGGAGCCTTGAGAACCTCGTCCTCCTGCAGCGTCTGGGCTCCCACAGCTCTCTGCCATCGCCGTGCAGCAGCATCCCGGCCTGGCACGGCGAGCGAGGAGATTCCTGCGGGCACCGGGAGCTGCTGCCGGGGGAGCTCGGGTCGCCCGGCCTCTCCTTCGCTTCTCCTCTTCGTTGATGGATGTGAGCCTGGCTGTGTTGCAACTGCCTGTTGACAAGAACGTTTAATAAAGATATAAAGTATAAAATTA
This sequence comes from Penelope pileata, assembly GCA_013396635.1. Taxonomy (NCBI): domain Eukaryota; kingdom Metazoa; phylum Chordata; class Aves; order Galliformes; family Cracidae; genus Penelope; species Penelope pileata. The sequence continues at coordinate 205,000 of WBMW01005152.1, read as the reverse complement.
TTAAAGCCATTTATTAAAACAAAGCCAGGCAAAGCAGCTTGTTTGCCTTAAAGTGACACAGAAGGTCACAAACGCCATCGTTTAGGGAAAATGTTTGCCAGCTCCTCCTAAAGTGTAAAACCAGACCTATCTGACAGAGCTCGAGGAATGCTTTATATCTGACTGTTCGCCTTTGAAGTCGCCCCTAATCCATCCCTAAATGCCTGGAACGTATTCTTCAAAGAAACTGTAGTCATCTCCAGTTTCATTTCGGAGTAGGGTTGCAGGATGGTAGGACTACATTTTTTTTTCATGTTTTTTTGCTAAAAAGCATCACTAATTTGTAGTATTCATGTGAAAGGTAAAGGAAAAATCCTGAATGTTGTTGTTAATCTAGCAACAACAATTTTTGTGGAACGTTATGAGCTGTCATTCAGTGACTTCTTTGACCTCGTTTTCACAATTGTCATAAAACAGCGTGGTCCCAGCGCCTGTTTGTTATGGTCAGTATGTTGGGTAGCAGGAAATGCTGATTTATTCATTATGCTATTAGCATTTGTTGCATATTCATATGTTGTTCACATTCATATAGCTAAACCATCATCCATGTCCTGTCTCGATCCGGCTGGTAGCCAACCCCTCTGGCCACGCCGGCCTCGTGCTCGCCCTGTGCCAGCTTTGTGGTGATGCCACCGTGCTTTACTGCTCGCTGCCGAAACCCCCTTCCTGAGATCACTTTGTAATCAATTCTGTTCAGAATTAATGTCTCATCTGGGGCAAATTATTTAGCCAAACCTTTTAGGGTTACCACTGGCTGAATATTGGGGGTACGCTGTGTTTTGGGCCGCAGGGGCGTGTCTTGTCCAGGGGTAATGCTGCAGGGCCAGCGCGTGTGCACGGTGTGCACGCTGTGCTGTGTGTGTGTGTGATGCAGTCTTGGTGGTGTCAATGCTCCTGTCATCTCTACTGGGTAGGGCAAATGAACGGAGAATTATCTGCAAGCTGCAGTTCACAGAATAATTTGGAGTGCTTTTGGCACTATTTTACTCCACGTGACGTTGAGTCGCAGTGTTCGCAGCCTGCTCCATCCCTTCCCTGCGAGCAGTGCTGCTTCAGGGTCTCAGCTGGCGTCGGCTGGCATCCCTGCCTGAGGCCAGCTCTGCTGGGTGTTTAAGGCTTTGAGGGAGGGACAGCAATAGGGAAGTGTCTGCCTTGTTTTGAGAGGCTTGCTGTCTCTGGTCATTACCTGTCTCCTTGCCTAGCATCACTCTGCTCAGGGCCGGGGTTAATGGAGGCACGAGGTGACGCCCATCTGCTGGTGGGGGAAGGCTCCAGCGTCACGCTTGAAGCATCTCCAGCTGCAGAGTTCTCACAGGGAGTGGGAAGGAGCCTTAACTAACAACCGGCTTGGTTTTCAATTCCAAGGGGTGCCGCCGGTCCTGCAATGACCGCTGCCTTGTTCAGGAGAGCCGAGCCTGGTGAGGCAGACCAAGCAGCACACAGCGTCTGTACTTTCAACTTGGCTCAGCCTCCAGCTGCCTCTTCTGCCTGAGGCCATGAACGCTTTAAATTTACAATTAGGAGATAAAATCCAGAAAGCGGAAAAAAGGTTTTTGCTAACCTTGGAGACCCATGGCATACAGAATCAGAAGCTGTGGGCCAGTGTGATACTGTTTGTTAAGAACTAACCCAAACAGGGATCGCTCCTCTGCCCAGCGTCCTAGGTCCTACCGAAGTCACCACTTTTAGACGTATCCAAAATAACTGCAGCTAATCCAGCAGCAATGCAGGAAATGAGCTTTTCTCTGTGCCATCCTGGACAGAAGTGGCTCTGTGATTCTCTCTGGTTATGAACACACGCAGCAGGCCAGCCGCTGCTGCTATTGTCTGTAACCACAGTGACCTCAGAGGAGATGGGGATTCCCCCTCTTGCTTTACTGCCATCCTCTGAGCCAAGAGGCCCTTTTGGCTTTTTAATGAAAATTCACATCTGCCTAACTTGGTATCTGTGTCGTTCAGCCCTGTTATGCCTACAAGTTCGTGTGTGTTTGTGAAGCCATGCTTTTGTCACCAAATCTTTTTGTTTGTTGTGGACAGACATTGGCTAATAGAGATTACTGAGCATCGCAGCCATACGATGAGCCAAATCAGAGAGCGTACAGAAAGGTGTGTCTGCGGGAAAGACCTTTGAAAAAGAAGGAAACATCAGATGGATTTTATGTAACTTTATTTGCAAGAAGCATTTCGGCTGCCTGCTGATAACAAACAGCTGCACGTGCAGCCTTGGCAGGGGCCGCAGCCTGTCTGCACTAGCAGTGCCTGCCGACTCTTTACATGTGAGTTCCTTCCTAGGGGAAATCTGCTGCAACTCCGAGAAATCATTCTGAACACACAGTGGTCGTGGGCTCTTTTTTTGTCACAGGCTGTGCTTCTGCCCTCTGGAAAGCGCGGGCTGGGACTGGTTACTCATTAAGCTTACAAAGGCTCGTATCTCCTGCCTAGTAAATCTTTTGGGAATAGTTTCCTGGGCTCCCACTCTAATTGCTACAGAGATTCCAGGCAGATTCCGTCATCCTTGTTTTCTGCCTGACTGGGAATCTGAGAATAAAAGGGTTCATGGCAGAATAATGAGATTGCTGGACAGTGCAGTGCTCAGCAGCTCTCCCCAGCATCACATGAGAGGGGAAGGGGAGGGGTGGGCCATAGAGATGATGCTGGGAAGAGAAGGGGCTGTCTAAATCCCTGAACAGCCTCCCTCCCCCATCAACACTGCATCTTAAAAGAAGACTTAGGAACGCTGCAGTCTTCGGGTGGGAGGAATTAGGGGGAGGTCAGGGCAGGGGCAAGCTTTTGTAAACCAAAGTCTCCTATAAATCCCTTTCAGGCCCTAAAGCCGGATGCCTCCACCTTCGTGTACAAAGCGACTGAGGAGCTGATGGGGCACCGAGCTGATAGAAAACCACTGACACAGATTAACTACTGAGTGCGTGGAAGGTGCACCAGAGCAAGGCAAACTTAGCCAAAAATGGGCTGGGATAACGATGGCCTCAATGAGAACGGCTGAGGTCAGCTGAGAAGTGATGCTGTGGTGTGTGATCCTGGCAAATCCTTCCAAGGGAGTGCAGCCCCTTAGAGCTCTTCTCAACAAGCAGCAGCGCAGGGAGGGCAGCGACCACGGGCAGAGCTGTGCGGGCCCCTGGCCCCTTGGGTGCCCGGCCCCTCTCACCTGGAGCGGTGGGGGCTGCCCAGAGACATTCCTGTTGCTGGCTGGCCCACAGTTATGCGCAGAACGTGGCAAAAATGGCAAAGAGCTGTTCGTGCAATGGGATGTAAAAAGGTCAAGTGCTAGTGCTTCCTTGGCTCCCAGTGTGAGGCACGGGCAGGACTGCCCCACCAGAAGCAGCAGCTCTTCCTCGGATACCGTTTGCTATTTCATGAGCTTTGCCTCTGCTTTGTGGCCATTTTTCACAGACATTTCCAAAACACCTGACATAGAAGTGTTTACATCCGTGTTTAGGTATTTTCTAATACTTATGCAGGAGTCAGGCTGAGGTGTCTCTGCCCCACAGCTTCTCCCCTGTGTATCCTGTAATGGGAACCAGAGCAGAACAAAGAAGCCGGTGTCAGAGCGGGATGGAAGCTGAGGACTCTGTCAGACTCCCCTCTGTGTGAGGGGAACCTGTTTGTGCTGCCTTTGTCCCTTTGTGTGATTTTTCTTCTTCTTCTAAGGATACTTAATGCTGACTAACAAAACATCTGTTTTCTCAACAGGAACTTCATACTCTGAAAATGACAGCAGCTGTTCATCATCCCCATGCGAAAATGGTGGGAGCTGTAAGGATTTGGAAGCGGGTTACGAGTGCACCTGCCCCATGCACCCTGTAGCCTACATGGGCATAAACTGTGAACTTCTTTATGATGCATGCATTGAACATGACTGCCCTGCCCATAGGGTTTGCAACGGGACCCCAGGACTCCAGGGATATGAATGCACCTGTATGCCTGGCTTTACAGGTATTGATTGTAGCATTAATATTAATGAGTGTGAGAGCAACCCTTGTAAAGATCCTCGTTTTGAATGTGTAGATAGTGTAAATGGATACACCTGTAAATGCCAAACGGGACTGAATGGAGAAGGCTGCCAAACAGAAAGCTCTGTGTGCTCTAGCCACCCCTGCCTAAATAACGGGACATGTGTCGAGGGTCCTGGGGACTATGCCTGCATCTGCCAGCCTGGCTTCACCGGGGCCCACTGCAAAGACAACATTGATGAGTGCGCCTCCAACCCCTGCCAGAACGGAGCCATCTGCCGAGACAGGGTGGATGAGTATAGCTGCTTCTGTGTGCCTGGGTTCCAAGGATACCACTGTGAAATAGACATCAACGAGTGTGCGTCCCGGCCCTGTAAAAACAATGGCACCTGCCTGAATGAGATGGATCACTATTTGTGCAAGTGCATCCCCGGCTACACAGGTACCTTTCATGCTCGTGTACTAGCCTGCTGGTTGGGTTACCTCTCGCTGTTCGTGTGGTTCCACAGTGTGCCTGCTGCTGACGGGCTTACTGGTGTCAGCAGCTGTCGTGAGAAGCTGTAGTTTTACAGCTATGAGACTAAATCCTTGTTGCAAAACGCAGATTTCGTGAGTGTTTGGTTCTGTGTTTGGGTAATGGCACAGTGTTCGTTGTGGCTTCCAAGCAGTAGTTGAGGCTGATTTCCGTGGTTGGTGTGGATGCTGAGAGACAGGGATCTAAGAGTGAGTGGGGGCACTACCCGAGGCTGGGAGTTCTAGGTATCAAGTAGATGTGATTAGCCTCACTGTGGAACAAAGGGAGATACACAAGAGATCCGGTATCAGGAGGAGTACAGGCAGTGTTCTCAAGTATAGCTTTGTCTGTCTGGCTTGTAGTTCTTTGTCCTGTCCTGCAGGACTGCTGAGGGGAGTGCTCCCTGGAAATAGAGTGGTTTTTAGTTGGAGGCTTCTTTTCCAGTTCTTTGATGTCTAGAGAATGTTTTTGGCATGAGACATAAGTATCCCTTTTATGTGCATTTGTGCTGATGGTGACTCAGAGAGTGATCTCCACCTGTGAGCTATCTGTGCAGGAGGCAGTGGGAGGCTCTCCCTCTCCTGGCTGTGCTTATCAGAGCGGAATGCAGTTGGACTGCGCCCACGGCTGCCTGGTACCACTTAGCACATGAACTTTCTCAGCCTTCCTCACTGTCACCGACTGAAGTGTTTCAGGAGTTGGGTTGCTGTGAAGGAATGCTGCTGATTACCAGTGGAATGAAGAGAAGTTACAACATCAGGAATGTGATCACTGATGCTGAGTCACTCTGATAAAAACAAACAGAGACGAGGGAGGAAAAAAGCAGAACTTCTCTGTAGGCCTTAAGGTTACTACTGATTTTGAGTATCAAACATAATTTGGTAAACCAGTTCCCTTTGACCCTTTTCCTGAATCCTCAGTTAAGGATTATGGGACTCCCTTGCCAAGGAAGTGAGAAAATAACCCAGGCAGCTGGAGGAGTTTGTGCTCCAGGTTGTCCTGATGTTGGATGTGGACCTCGTGACGTAGTGCTTCCTCCTGACCTCAGGGGTTCTAGCACCGTTGACTGCTAAGGCAGGTTGTTTCCTGGTGCTTTCAGCTGGAATTTGGGTGAAGGAAGTTTTGCATGGGTATTGACAGGTTTGAATCAGCAGATTAGGGGGCCCGCATTCCTGAGGATTAGGATGGCCACATCCACTGTGTCGTGAGCCTTTACCGAGAAGCAGAGCTCAGATGGATTGGCAGGTGCCACCGCAGCGACTAACGCTCAGAGATGATGTCAGGCCACAGGCAACTTAAAGTGGTGAAATACAGTATGGCAAGGTAGTTGCATGGGGTTTGCATGGGAGGTCTCATTCTGCCAGTGAAAGCTGAGACTTTGGACCAAAAATGCCTTCTTGCTCCTCTTTGGCTATTAATATTGGAGCTAATGCCTGATTTTTAGTAACATTTCATAATACAATGACTTACTGATATCTAGCATCACTGTAATTAGCGTTCTGCATTGCTTTAATGCTTTTTTCCTAGGTATCCCAAAGCAAGTTACAAACATTATTTAAACAAATGGAACAATGTTTTGGAGAAGCAGGTAGAGATCACTTTTCCCATTACCAAAATGCAACTGCCTGTGATGCAGAACACTGGATCTGGTTGATAGCAGCGCAACACCAGTGAAGAGTGCCATGTCTAACTTAAACTGTAAGAGCTATGTAACGTATAAGAGTTTAAGTAACACTAACTGGTGGTGTGATTCTTCTCATCCCTGTCTCCTCTCCCCCCAAAGGATCCCAACCAAAACAGTTCTCCGTAGATTTTTAAGGAATGCATGCAAGTAAGATCAATATGGCTTACACAGCAAATATCACCTGTGAAGTGCTGACTGGTTGGCTGCTCCCACAAACCCGAATGAGAGAAACTAAAGCTTTGCAAATTCTGGAAGCTATTTTTAGTTTTGTTATAAGACTAAAATCCAAAAGTCTAGACAAAATAATTTTGTTTTAAAGGCCCTTAATTTGTAAGAATTGCATACGGTTCTTAACTCCCTGTGTTCTTACAGTACAATTAGCCAGTTAGGCTGGGTAACGTAGCTTTTGTGATTCCAGCTCAGAAGTGCAAGCAGCACAGATACATTCTGGATTTTTAACACAAATATTTCTCCCTTTTCCTAACCAAGGTGTGAACTGTGAAGCTGAAATAGATGAATGTGATTCACACCCTTGTCAGAATGGGGCCTTGTGCAGTGATCACATTGGGTTCTACACCTGCACCTGTGCACCAGGTTACCAAGGAATCCAGTGTGAGGTGGACATCGACGAGTGTACGAGCCAGCCGTGCCAGCACCACGGGACGTGTCACGACCTTGTTAACAGGTGAGAAGTCAGTGCTTGGGCAGTTAGATACCAGTACTGACCTAACGTTATGCTTTGCGTAAGCGATAAAAATCAGAGTAGAAGTCCATGGAAAGAATTGGATTTCATGTTTTGTACATCCCAGTGGTAGTTACTGAAAAAGCAATTAATGGCAGTCTGTGAGAGGGCTGCTTCCAGTAACAGAACTCCTAGGATGCTTAAAGGAAGGTAGGACATGGCTCCTGTTATTGCTGCCAGCTGACATATCAGATGCAAAGGGAAGTGATCTGCAGATCGTGACCAGCAAAAACAACTGCTGGGAATGTCCCTGTGTGTCTGAATCTGCCTTTTCACAGAGAAAGCCTGGGCTCAGAGACTGCTGGGGTTGATCTGCTCCGTCATTAGCGTGGCCTGTTTGTGCGGTTGGAACTGTCTTTTTCCTCTGCCCACAAATTGGTACAAGGACTAAAGAGAGCTTCTGCATCGCTCTGTTTTGTTTCCCCACAGCTACCAGTGTGACTGCAGTGACACAGGCTTTGAAGGGGACCACTGTGAGCTGGATATCCTGGAGTGTGCCTCGGAGCCGTGTGCGAACAACGCTACATGCGTCGAAGGAATCAAGAACTACAGCTGTACCTGCTGGCCAGGTAGGGCAGAAATCTGTTGTATGTTGGCATCTAGGAAGACTGCAGTGGAGAGCACATGCTAAATTGCCCTGTTGAATAAGTAAGGAGTTAACAGTTGCACTGCATGGTCCAGTGTGATGTTTCATTATTCAAAACGGTGAAGCTGCCACTGCTCCCCTTCATGTTCTGAAGATCCAATCAACCTCTTTGTTGGGAAATGCACGCTGATTCTCAACCATAAAGTTTCCTTTCTCCTCTTTTCTACCTTTTTGCATGTATTTTTTCATCACAAGGTAATAGTTTTTTTTGCAAATTGGTTATCTGGCTCCTGCCTTTGACATACTGGTGAATCTGGAGGACTCTGGGGCTCCCTACCCAATGAGCTACAGTGTCTTTTGGCTCTTATTCTCACCCTCAAGGCAGCCACAATGTTTGGGTGACTTGTTCTAGTTGTGCATGATGTTTACACTGATGTCTCCTGGCAGGTTACACAGGACAGCACTGTGAAGAGGACGTGGATGAGTGTGCAACAGACCCCTGCCACAACGGAGGCGTATGCTCTGAGCGCTCCAACCAGTCCTATTATGGAACACGACCTGACTTCCCCAGTGACTTCAGCTACAGCCAGGCAGCTGGCTTCCTCTGTTGGTGCCAGCCAGGCTTCACAGGTGAGCTTTGCAGTAAATGTTGCATCCCCTCTGCCCCAATAGAGACTGTGGTTTGAGTTGATAGGAATGATGGGGTGAAATACCAGCCACCCTTTCCCCCAGTTTATAAATATCTATAAAAGCCTGGATTTAAGAGCTGGGGAAATTCTTTGGAAGGAGGGACTAACAATAATACTTCATTTTTTTTTTGAGAAACAGATGAGATTTTGCAGATGAGAATGGTTCAGAAGTTCTGATCCTGCCACTGCTCCCTTTCATCACACTGGCAAATCACTTAACCTTTCCTTACTACGTTGCCTTTAATTGTTTCACTGATAGTATGTATTTCCCAGAATGTCTGGAGAGACATCTGTAGTTCACAGAATTCTTCTGCCTTTTAAGATGACAGAAAAGAACTGCAAAGCATTATGAATGAAGTTGTCTTTCAGTTCGTCTCCTTCACTGATGCATGCATGCACTCAAGATGGTTATTTGTATTTTTCACGTTTGTGTTTTTCACTTTGAAGGGGAGACCTGCTTTACAAACATTGATGAGTGCGAGTCCCAGCCATGTCAGAATGGGGGTCACTGCATGGACCTTGTTGATGGCTTTCTGTGTCATTGCCTGCCAGGTTATTCAGGTAACGTTGGCAAAGGTGGGTGGCTGGATTCAGGTCAGTCTGGTTAACTAATGCTGAGTTGCTGCATTATTGCCTGGCTGCAGAACTGGATTCCAGCACTGGGTAACCCAGACTGCTAAGCAGGACTGAGACAAACTGTGGGGAGCTCAGCAGTTTTGCAGAGGGATTTCTGTAGTGCAGGGCTCGCATACCATGGAAAAAACTATGTGTTTTTGGTCAAGCAAGTTGATAAAACTATGATCTAGATTCTGAGACAGAAGATCAACTATGTAGAAGAGTCTAAGACCAGACTATCCAGGGACCTGTATCCTGGAGTGAAAGTTCACTGGCAGAACTGTTTTTTTATACACAAACTACGAAAATGAACAAAACCAGCATTAAAAAAAAAGAATAAAAAAGAGATGCTTAACACCTTGGATGTCACAAGCTACTGACTGCAGCAGATTGGATCACCAGCACATGAAACATCTGTAAAACATCTCGATTCCCTAACACTCCTGGATGATAAGAGCCAGGGATTTTTAGCTGAAGGCAGTAATTTGCTATGTTAGGAGGTCAAAAGGTCTTTGTGATGTGAGCAAATGCAGCCTTCTCTGTTTACAAGGGGCTGGGGAGTCCAGAACCTTACACAAATGCCCTGCCTGACCCTTAACGGGTCTCGGTTTTCTAGCTGAGAAACTAGGGGATAGTGAGTACACCACAGCAGCTCTGTTGGAAGGGTGCACTGCTGTCTGATACAAAACCTCAGTTTAGAATATTGGTTCTCCATCTTCTGCATCTTCAAATTCTGTATGTACTCTCTGTTCTGAGCAATTTAACACCAAAAAGTAATTCATAAGAAAGGTGCTCTCTATCATGATCTTGTGTTCGTGCATTTTTGAGGTGCATGTAACCTTTCTACGGTGTTCCTAGGCTGCCATCTCGTGGGAAAAAGAAAAACTTGAAGCCAGAATAAAACTCTGTCCTTTAACTTCTTGGAACAGCAGGTAGCAGGATTCCAGAGTCTTAGGCCTTTATTGCATGGGAAAGTTTTCTGTTTTCCCTCTGTGGTCATGATTGAGCAAAGCTGGAGTAAGTCTGCCCCATTCTTTCCTGGGAAGACCCATTACACAGCTACTTTCACACCCAGAAGCTCAAGTCAGCTCCCAGTTAACACATTCTGCTACTGGGCTGAGTTCTTGTATGGTTTTGTGGTGAGTTGAGTTTGCTTTGGATTCGTAATTTAGGCTGGGTCAAGAAAAAATTGCTTTTGTAGGCATGGCCTTTGAAAATAGGCTTTTATCTAAGTTCTTTTTGTAATTGCTACTTTTTGGGTTGTTACAGTGCTTGACTCATGAAGGAAGATCTTGTCCAAAGAGATGGTCTACAGTTTATCCTACTTATCAAAATTCTCACTTGCGTATGTGCCCTATTCCCTTTTCCTCCATCAGTGCCCCAGCACCCCTCAGAGTTCAGATTTTCATTCTGCTCTTCCAGACTGCTTGTCTGTTTAATCCTTTCCAATTCTTAGCATGCTCATGGGCAGAAAAACCGTCAGAAACACAGGCTGGTGGGCAGAGGAGTGCTGGAGTTCATTCTGTTGCATCAAATCTGGGTTCATTAGTACTTGAAGGGGATTAGAAGCAGGTTGCTCTTCTGGATATTGCTTTTGGTAAAGGACTTTGTTTCATCTGAGGTAGTTCTGACACATTAACACAGTGAAAGGCTGTGAGCAGTCTCTGTGAGATCAGTGAGTGCATGTGGAGGAGTGAAGCTGACAGGGAAATAATAGCAATTAATCTGCTCTCCTTTGTCAATTAATCCCAGTACAGTCATGCTGGGTAAACAGCTTATTACTTCATATTAGGATCACAGAACAACTTTGTGAAGCTTCCCATAATGTTTCTGCTCAAAACACATTTCTGTGGCAGCTTAGATCTGCCATGAACTTGGGTTTAAGCTGCCTCCGCTGATTAAAGTGAACTTGCTACTCTGAAGAATGCTTTCTTGGGGCGGCAGGGGGTTCTTGCTGTATTTTTTCTTCAGTCTGAGGAATTTAGGGGGTGTTGGGATAACAGTGTGAGTCAGGAGAAATTCATTCTTTGCAAATTAACTGCCTCAGTGCTGTCTCAGGCTGCAGCGTTGCAGGGAGGTGATCAGCTCTTTCTCTGAAATGTAGTTGTCTCACAAGCAGCACCTCATTCCTAGGAGAACTACACAACAGGTCCTGAAGAGTCGGTCCGGGGCTTTCGTTTGTGCTTTAGTAGTGGATGTGCCCTGAGAGGGTGTAAGAAGCGCGAATTAGAAGATTGCGTGGGTACTAACTGAAGTGAGGAGAGTGAGGCTAGCGTGGTCTTGGAAATTGTCAACTGTGGTCTAGAGAAAAAGCATATTAGGAAAAGACAATCTTTTTTCCCAAAAGATTTAGCATTGTACTTGAAGAAGTGGGATGCCTACTACTTCTGTGTAGCTTTAAATGGTTGCTCTGCAAGAGTGCTGGCCTAGATCAAATAAGCTTAAATTTCTGGGTCACGGCTCATGAAATAAATGGGAGATGTTTCTTCCTTCTAACGGCCTTTGGACAGACTTAATTTTTTTTGCAGGTATTTCCTGATGTCAGATTTGTTTTAGAGATGTGGCCTCCACAGAAAGGGCAACAAAAAAGTTAGGATGAAGAGAGTAAAGAACTGCTACCCCTTCAACAGAATCTCTTTTTAGTAAATAGAGCTGAAAGGAGCTAGAGAGTCCTTCAGGAGACACCCACCACAAACACACACAGCCCTCGCTCCCCTTCCATTCCACTTTGCGTCTCCTGGGTCAGAGCTCCATGGTTAATCAGACCTTTTGACTTTCTGTCATCTGATCAAAATGCTGGAAGAGCAAACGCTTCAGCCTAGAGCCTGCTTGTGTCTACGTGCAGGTGAGTTCTGAGCAAGTGTCCTCTGAGGTGCTGATACCTGTGACTGCACAACCTGTTTTAGCTGTCCCTTTACATAGATTTTCTGACTAGTGGACAGCCTGAAGTACACCAGTTCACAACAGTCAGACCTTTGAGAGGATTATTAGAGGTGGAACAACTCGGATCAGTTGATTTTGATTTCCTTACTACTGAAAATGGGTGAAGCCCAGCTTAACTACACCTTTAGAATCAGGTGAGGCAAATACTTGGGCAGTTGTGTCCCAGAGAGACAGAATGCCACTCCTGCGTGGAGGCATGGCAGCAGGTGACACGGCTGTCTTCTCGTGGTGTCTGCCAAGGGGTGACTTGAAGATGGCAGGCAGTAATTAGATTTGTGTTGATTTTTCACATAAAATGCTTAGCAGCAGCAGTTACTGTTCTCAGTGCTTACCAGGAGGCCACCACTAGCAGTATGTGAACGGCCGTGTACACTTGATGCAGATCAAAGTTTCTGTATTTCTGAGCTGTTAAGATGGGGATGGTTGTTGCTGAAGCCTGGAAAGAATTTCTTAAATTTCTGGAACACATTTACCAAGTGAGAAAGTTGCTAATCTCTTTCTAAGAAACGTGTGAAATTTGGAATTTTCTGTCCACAGTTCACATTTCATTTTTTGACATTTTTCTCTTATGAACCTTCTGACATACTTAGTAGTTTTTTATCTTGACCTCCCTCAAGAAGTTTTACAAATGATTAGGAACAAAATAATTCTCTGAATTTAAACCCCATGACTGAGTCTTGTAACTTGCATGGTTGCCAGAGTGTAAGAACAGGGAATTAATACCTCTAGAAAACGAATCATCTGATCCTTCTAATTTCTTTAGAACCCTCCAGTTTCAAGTAATGTTATGAGCTGGTTTGGAAGATACCTCATTTAAGCACTTTGACTTGCATATATATGTGCTATGTAGAATTTTCATGCCAGTGTATCTGCCATCTTCATTACGCATCCCTAAGAGAACAGTAGACAGTCTGCATGTACCCCTAAACTGATCCTGGGAAAGAAGGAACTGCAGCTTCTAATTAGCGATATTTAATGTAATGACTCTGGAAAGACGTAGTGACAAGTAGGGGATCAGAATCTGTGCGGGCTTACGCTACATAGATTTAAATTCCATACCCACAGGTGTATATAAATCAAAATACAGATCTTTCTGAAGGGAAATAATGCTCTCCGATCTTCACGGTTGTTACACTTCATTGTTGCAGCAGACAGCTGAACGAGCACAGACTACTTGCTTTCTTTTGAACAGGAACAGAAGGGTCATCCGAGCCATTGTGGATAGCGTGGAGGTCCTGTGCTAGGATAGGGCTGTGCACACACAACCCAGATGTGACTATCTGGGAAGTCTGGACTCCAAACAAATGCTCACCATGTCCCTCCCACTTCAATGAGATTGACTGGTATGTTTGGACGGAGTTCACTCAGAACAAAGTAAACAAACTGCAAGGGTTCTTGGAATGCTTTCTTTTAATATCTTGAAGTCACACTGCTGATGTAGATCCCATGCTCTGATTTCTGGGAGTTTTTGTTTGCTTGGACCTGAAATTGATACCAACAGAGACTTGGAGTTTGGGAGGAAAGCTCCCAGATAACATTTCTTGTCAGAAAGCACAACCTTCTCTAGGCTCCTCACAGTATGGAAGTACAGTTCTTCCTCCAGGAACCTTACAACATGAAAGTAGCCACATTTTTTTCCAAAACCAGATCCCCAGAGAAAAATAAAATGGCAACAGCTAATTTTATAACGTTGCTACTGGAGAAAGAGAGCTTTGATTCGGCAGTCCCACGGCTGAACCGGAGCACAACGCAGGGAGCTCCCTGCCACTCAGGGAGATGTCAGAGCAACGGGTCACGGCAGTTAAAGCTCGAGACTTTTCCTGGTGCACGTCACACAGGGGAAATGCTCCTGCCCACAAACACACAGAATGGGGCAGATGGAGGAAGGAGACTGCATGAAGTGCAGCAGGGCCGGGGCTGCACGCTGCATTGGGAACCCCCCTTGTTCACATGCTTTGGTGATGGAAATGCAGCTTTGTGTCTGAGCCTGCAGAAAGAGAAATCCGTATTTTGTTCTTATTCGTGGAACTTGGCACGTTCACCTGGGAGGGGGCAAGGGCAAGGGATTGTCTCCTGACTTTCTACTGCTGGAGTTAATGCTGTGGATACTGCAGGGTATTACTGTAATGCACCGAGGGAGAACACTGCGAGCACGCATTCTTTGTGTCAGCACTGACAGAGGCCAGCTGGGAGGGTTAGAGCAGGGCTGGATTAGATCTCACTGCAGTGCAGGTCTCTGCTATATTGGCCAGCTCCATCTCCAATCCCTTTTGGTCTGACGGGCATCGGGGAGCGCTTACACACGTTCTGCCGGCTCACTCCTGCCTTCCTGTCGTTCCCCACCCCCTTCACCCCCCCTTTTTTTTCCTTTACTGTCACAAATGTCCACAAGGAGTCGGCCATGAAATCTGTGCTGGTTGGCGTCATCCTGAAGGGAGTTTTCCTGCTAGCAGGTAATGAGATCTATCCAGTAATTGCAGTGTGTCCTGAATGTCTGCGTGCCTGCTCGGGGCAGGGAGCTGGCTGTGCGATTAGTGGTAGCTGGAGGCATGAGAAGGGCAGGAATTCACTAGAAAGGAAGAATGCTTTTATTTTGAACAGACCTAAAGTTTTGTTTTGGAAACTTTAGGGCCAGGAATTTCCTTGTTGCCTCAAGATAAACGTGGAGCCGTCAGCACGCTCCGTGTGCATCTCTGCTACAGTTCTGCCTTGCTCTGGGAGCTGCCTGCCTGCAGATGGGAAACCTGGGCTGCAGTGCTGAGGCACGGGTCCTTGGTTTGTACTCAGGTGAACTTTGTACACACGTCGACGTCTCCTGTTAGCTCTGGGAAGCATTAGATTTCTTTTGATGGAATCTTTTTGCATTTTTCCTTTTTCCTTTAATGACTTAAAACTCCTTCTTGAGAAGTAGTTCCTGCTGTAGCTCAGGGCACAATCCCTGAGCTGGCCTGTGCACTTCTCCATCTCCTCCCCCACGTCTCCTTGAGGAGCAGTGCACGGTGGGAGAGAGGTCAAAGCGCTGTGTTGCCATGGAAATGGCAGTAATTGTGCAAATGGAATTGTGGCCGGGTCTGTTTGTTGCTGCTAATTCTCTCCCTCTCTCCCCCCACCTCTCCCTTCTCCTCCCTTCCTCCCCCCGTTTTTCTTTTGGTAATAATACAAATCCTAATTAGGATGCACCAGGGAAAGGTTGCTAGGAATTCAGCTGTCTTAAGGGGAGAGGGCACCCAGCGCTGGCCGGGCAGCCCCATTGAACTCGCGTGTTTCAAGAACTGGGACCGTGAATAGACCTCATCCTTCAAGTTTTTTTGGCATGTGACAGCTGAATTAGAATCTTTCTCTTTATGTGTTTTTTCTTTTAACATATGTATCTGTTGAAGAATGACTCTTACAGTATCTACAATGAGTCTTTGCTTATTAATAGCAGCCAGAAATCATTGCTTTCATTCTGAGAAGCTGAATGTGTGCATGTGCGTAAGGCAGCTACGAAACACGGCTCCTACCACATCAGTCACACTCCAGAGTTCAGTGAATAGATTTCCATTTGAAAATAACACAGACTGCTACAGCCTAGCAACTTCTGAGTGGATGTTTCTGACCCGGTCCCTGTGGTTACTGGGACTGTTTGCTTGAACGCTGCTGAATTAGCTGGAACCATGGAGTGGCTTGGGTTGGAAGGGGATGTTTGAAAATAATTGTCCCCAGACAGTAGCCTTTGAAGTAACACCTGCCTAATTCTTTCAGATATTGAATTCCACTGATTTGCATTTTTTAGTCTCTAACTGTACAAGGAGCTCCATATGCATTTCAAAACCTAATGATGTATTGAATCACACTGGCAACATCAGCTGAGCAATCAACAGTAAGAACAATAGGAAACGGTGGAGCTAAGAAATTTAGATGGTAGAAAGGAGGCTCAGGAAGAGTAACTTGCTTTAAAGATACACCTAGAAAAGGATGCCCAAGCTTTCCTTAGAGATGCAAATTAGTTTTAAACTTGTTTTAAATTACAGAATTGTGGATATCCATGAAATGACCTGCACTCCTGGGCACACAGACGGCCTATGGCAAAAAATCTTTGTTTTTGTGAAGTAGGGAAATGTTCCTTTACTGGAATCTCTGTCTTCATTTACACTCAGTGACCTGCAGCCAGACCCAAAATTACATACTTCCCTGCTGAGCTGGAATTACCATCGAGGAAGCAATATCCAATGGAAGTCTCCTTCTGTCTTATTTTGGTGCAACTGAAAAATCTGACAAAAATCATTGGTGATAATGGAGGAGAGAGGGCAGGACAGCTGCTCGAGGAAGGGAACGAGGAGCAGAGATGTAGAACTGGCTAACTGCTGAGCAAGGGTCACACTGGCCAGAAGAATGGTTAGATTTTTAGAGCTCTGGCACAGTCTCCTCTGGTAGGTTTGTTTTAAAAACTGCTTCAAACTCCAATCTGATGCTGCACTGTGTGGTGTTAGAGGTCTTTTCCTTCTGCTTTAGTCACGTGAAGGCTGGCTGCTTGGTGGCAGAAACAACGGCAGTGGCAGAGACGACGCTTGTTGCAGCTCCTCCAGGAAGAGCTGCCCCGCTCTCCACCGCTGAGCACTTCCTGGCGAGGTCAGACAGCAGCGTGTAAAGACCTGAAGAGCCAGCTCATTCCTTTCACCCATTTCAAACAAATAATGTAGAAACCAAACCAGCTGCGTCCCACGGGAAAGCTTGGTGTTTAATTAGCCACCAGCCTGGGGTTGTGCACTCACCCTAGGGACTAATTTGCCACCTGGTGGGAAGCGCTCACCCACAGGTGTCAGCTGGGAAGCAGCACACCCAGGGGTTCTGCTGCTGCTCCTGGGAGAGCTCTGGCCAGAGGGGATGTGGGCAGGGAAAGGGATGTAGGAAAATGGGGCTCTTGCTGCTGCCAGCTGCAGCCCACCCCGCCATCTCAGAAACAAAAATTCACAGCATCTCTCCACTTGTTGTGCAGAACAATGCTGTTTTCTCCTCATTGCCCTGGTGAATATCAACAGCTCTCACCTCAAAGGGGTGGCACCTCGAGCACTCGGGACCATGCTGACCCTAATGATCTCTGTGGTACCACAGCCTCTCCCCTCAAGGCTGACTGCAAGCCTGCCTTGTAGGGTTCTGAGAGCCCTTCAATCCACTGCTAAGTCAGAAAAGCCACTCCAGGTGCTTCTACTGCTCCACTGGTTTCTCTTAATTCCAACAGAATTCTTCCCATCTTCTCCCACACTGGGACTCTCCAGGCATGGAGACATCCCTTATGCTCTATTTATTCCAGCGCTTTTCCTTGAACTGTGGCCGTGGCTTTATGCCAAAATCTCAGTTCTACCCTTGCTTCTGCCGTCGCTGCCTGTGTTTCCTCAGCAGTTAAGATCGCATCCCAGGTCTGTGAGCTGAGCGTCCACTGCTGAAGAGAAAGGGCAGTGCTGAGGTGCTGTACGCAGTTCTGGATCTGTCCATCAGCTGGTCTCTTATTTGTGGCAGATGTTACTGGCCAAATTCAGTGCTCTTCTACAGATACTGCACAGAGCAGCTCTCTTCCAGTTTAAGAGCAGAGGTATAGCCACGTCCTAGAGGGATCTGAGATGATGTTGCTGGCAGAACAGCTCTCAAACAGCTGAGCAGAGCAGAATTACCAGAGCCTCCCGTTTGTGTCAGTGCTTCTTAGAGCACCATGTGTGTTATGGTCGTACATTGACGCTACAGGACGTGCTGGAGCTGGAAGCTGGTGTTGAGTGTTCGCGTATCTGCAGAGACAGCGCTGTCAGCAGCAGCGAAATGCTTGGCCTGAGCAGAGCGCAGCAGCTTGGTCAGACAGCAGGGCACAGATGTTTGAGCGAGGCTGACTGCGAGGCACGGCTGGGGTGTGAGGCAGTGCACATCAGCACACAAGCTGAAGGAACTTCACATCGTTGTTAATTATTTTATCTTGTCATCAAGTCCAGCCCCAGCACTCCTAACGCTCCATCTCTCCTCTCCCTTTTTTCCTCAGGCAATTCTCTAATCTCTTTGACGTGCTCATTCTGTTTAGTGGCTTTTCTTTACAAATGTCTGTTGTGTTTTGATTCCCCTCCTTTGTGTGTGAATTCCTTCTTTTTCTTTCTGCTGTCCTCGTTGTGCTTGCTAGGTAGATTCTGTATGTAATGCTGTTAGATCAGGATAATCCACGCTCGGCTTATCTGTGTGACTGTCTCTGAAGATTAGTGAGAACCAATGTTATGGGCCAGATAAACACAGACTGGTTCAGGGGGGTTCTTCTGTCAGTCTGGAGATGCTCAGGAAGATGACAGCTGATTTTCATTGACCAGATTTGAGTGTAATGGCTTGTAATTTCTTTGAGCCCTGTTGGGATACGTGTGCCCCCAGCAGAGGCTCTGGCTGCCCCATGGCACTTTGCACCCAGTTCACTGCTGGACAAAGCTGCAGTCAGCTTAGTGCAGGTCTGACAGAGTGCCTGTGGAGCATGTTTTGCTTGGTGTTTTGTAACAAACTGAGTTTTGTGAATGTTCTACGACTGGAGGGTTGTCCGGGACTGTTTTCCGAACTCTGGAATTTGCGTTTTCTTACCTGTGGCTTTCCAATAACTTCCCTGGCTGGTGATCCAGTTTGATGCTGCAGCAGTGGGGCCCTGGGCATGCTCCAGTCAGATCTGTAGACTTAACGTGAGTTTGAATGTACCACACCTATGGATGAAGGATGCATAAAATCCTTGTCTGTGCTGTCCTGTCCCTTTAATGTCCTCTGCCTGCTCTCCCTGCATGCTTCTTGGCTGTGTTGTCTGACGTTGTCTGGGAGAGGACAGCAGAGTCTATGGGGTGATGCATTCTGGCTGGCTGAAGCTCTGCAAACACCACTCTCTTTGCAGCATCTGGATGGGCAGCACACAATCACCTTTTTGTTGCTCACACGTTAGTGGCAGGCCACTCTGTGGTGAGCGCAGGGCTTCCTGCTGGCAGCTCTTGGCCTTCTTGTGGCTTCCTGGAGAGGGCACAGAGAGCAGCAGTGCTGGGGAGGTGCTGTGCCTAGCAGGCTGGCTCTGGGGAAGGGAGTTGCAATCCCCTGCAGTGAGCTCCCATTTCTAAATCTCTTCCGCAGGTGTGGAATGTGCTGTTAACATCAATGAGTGTGAGGAGGGTCCCTGCAAGAATGGAGCAGTCTGTGAGGATGGCATTGCTGACTATACCTGCCACTGTGCCCCTAGCCGGGATGGCATTGCATGGGGAGGGAAGAACTGCTCTGTCAAGCTCACTGGGTGCCAGACGCATGACTGCCAAAATGAGGCCTTGTGCATCCCGACCTACCAAGCTGAGAGCCATGGCCACCTGTGCCAGTGCCAGCCTGGTTTCTATGATGCCACATGCTCCACACCAACAACATTTTCCTTTGCTTCCAGAGGGTATCTCCTCATTGAGCTGCCCGTGAACAATCAGAGCAGGAGGGAGGGAGCAGGAGATCAGCTTGCCAGTGTGTCCCTCCGGTTCCGAACCACCTTGCCCAGTGCCATCCTTTTTTACCGAGGCCACGACGGTGAATACTTGTTCCTGGAGCTCTCTGAGGGCATTCTGCGTGCAGAACTGAAGAGGGAGGATGCTGGGTACCTGCTGCTCCTGGAGGGGCTGAGAGTTGACGATGGCCATTGGCATAAAGTTGAAGTTGTTCTGCAGAGCACCGTGCAGCTCAAGCTCTGGCACGACTCCTGTGCTGCAGGCGTCTGCCTGCAGAGCTCTCCCGTCCTACGCAGCGCTGCTCCCATCCCACACGCCTTCCTGAGCATGTACATTGGAGGTGCTGAGGATCCCATGGCCAACAACACCCAGAGCCAGCAGGGCTTTGTTGGCTGCCTGGAAGACTTGCAGGTGGACGCTCACGCTGTGCTCCCAGCGGATCTCCCTGCGGGCGAGGGCTCCCCAGTGACGCTGGGCTGTGACCGCAGGGAGTGGTGCCTCTCCGAGCCCTGCTCTCACGGCGGGCTGTGCGTGGACCTCTGGGCAACGTTCAGGTGCGACTGTTCGAGGCCTTACGGAGGCCCCACTTGCTCACATGGTAAGTGCAGTGTGATTTAGTCTGCCAGCTCTTCTCAGTCAGCACTTGAAAGATACTAGATAAGCACTGGTGTTAGCTCTAGAAGCAATATTTTCTACTTGACCAGAGAGAAGAATAAAGCAAAACCCTCTATAAAGAAAAATTCTCATTGATCCCTTGTCTGTCACTTGCTCCTGCAGGAATGATAATCAGATTTGTGGCACAGATGCTATTCCTTGTTGAGCCAGAGGCTCTGACTCATCCTTGTATCAGATCTAAGTAATTGCAGGAGGGCAGGGAAGTTGTTTCACTGTGAAAAGCTGAGCTTGAACTTAAGAGTGAATAGGAATGTGTTGTTTTGTAAACAAAATACGAAGTGATAAATGAAGCTCCTTGAAAATTCTGAGTTAAAATCATATTCGCTTGCCTTTTTATGTTCCTGTAAGGCTTATATTAATATTGCCCCCTTTTTTTTCTTTGTTTCATTTCTGAATCCTAAAAAAAAACCAAGTACAAAGTTGCTCTGCTGTTACCTTGACTAAGTCTGCTAGGGGAAAAGGACTCTGCCAAACCTGCTTTTCTGTCTTCTGCTGTTAGCTCTAAATTCATCCCCTCCAGAGAAAGCAAGGACACGCTCACCTACTTCCTAATTTCAGACCTGTGTGGGGAGGAAGCGTAATTACCCTGATAGGTGTTGAAAATCCTGGGAAGAAAGGTCCTGCCCCGTTGGAAAGGACTTGCAGTGCAGAGCTGCCACCTCCCTGCGCTAGCTGCACTGCCCTTGTCACAGAGCTGACGTGCGCTTCTTTTCTCTTCCAGAACGCCCAGCAGTAACATTTGGCCTGGAGAATTCTACCAGCTTTGCTTCTTTCGTCCTCTCTGATAGCCTTGGTGCAGACTTCAACATCTCCTTCTTCATTCGTAGTCTGAAGCCTAACGGTTTACTATTGCAAATCAGCAACGAAACAGACCCTTGCCTCACGATATACTTGAAGAATGGCAAGCTGGAGATAGAGATGTTGCCTACAGGTACGGTGACGTTTCCGGAAAATTTAGTTGATGGGAGAAGACATTTGGTAGCTCTGTCCTTCCAAGGAGGAACTGTTGGTGTTCACCAATCGGACACATACGTGGAGCTGGGACACCTGGTGGGAAGACCTCTTCTAGCTGGCCATGAAGCGCACATTGGTGGGCGTCCTGACCCAGGCAGCACTGACTTGTGGGGGGGCTACTTTAAAGGCTGTTTGCAAGACATCCAGCTGAACAGCCACCAAATAGAGTTTTTTCAGGTTGAGAACTACAGTCTGCCAGATGAACTCAATAGGACTCAAAATATTAATCTGGTAAATGGATGCATCTCTGATAACACCTGCAAGGTAGGAAGCCTCCTCTTTCTCTCTACGTGTGCAGTTTTTATTATGGGTGTGTGAGTACAGAGCTCCTTGCTCCTGTGGTATAACTCTTGTCTCTCTTTGCCCCTTTCTTCATAGGACAACTTCAAATCTGAGAGCTAAAACTAAAAAACTTAAAACTACAGTTAAACTAAGGGAAAAACTCCCTTATCTGCCCTGTGGTGTTATAATTTGGGCAGCTGGTTGCTTTGAACACACACAGACAGAAAGAACCAAGAAGCCCATCTGAAGAACAGCAGACTGGTAGATGATTAATATCAGAGGCCATATCAACAAAAATAATAGCGTTTCCTTCTCCCCATCATCAAATAACTAGATACAAATCATGAGTAACATTGCACTGCTTGGTGTGATATGCTCAAAAAAATCCCTTTTTCACAGAAAGCTTTAGGCTAGCGTGCAGACCCTGCCTGCTGCACGCGTATTTTGCAACAGGTTTTGAAGGTCAGCATGGTGGGTGAGATGCTCTCTGAAGTACGAGGTCCTTACAGATGTGCTGCCAGCTGTTTTTCTCCAAGCGAATGGAGTTCTACCTGGAGAGTTTTTGTTGATCAGCAGTGTGGGAGAGGCAGTGTCTCAGGAGCTGCTTGCATAGAGGCTCTTGTGCTTCCTTTGCTGCCATTGATTCACTACTTTTATTACCTTTCCTTCTTCAAACACTGCTTGCAGTAATGTTGTCACAGTTCCTCCTACCTAATTCTCTTGGATCTGAACATGAATTGTACTGCTCCTAAATCGTGCTGTTTTGCTTTACAGTCTGAACCATGTCAGAATGGTGGCAGATGCATTGTCACTTGGAATGATTTCCATTGCAGCTGTCCAGCAAACTTCACTGGGAAATTTTGTGAAGAGAGAGTCTGGTGTGAAAGCGACCCATGTCCTGAAGCTACCACCTGTGTAGATGTTCTAGCAGGATATGTGTGTGAGTACTGTTCTCCTGCTTATGTGCTGGTAGGGTCCTTAGTGCCCAAAACTGGTATCTCCAGTTCGTACTGTTGTGATAAATACAGGCACACGGTGCAGTCAGCAAGCTGACAATGATGCCCAAGCACACACTGTTATGGGGAACGCCAAGGATTTACCACCAGTTTGTCACAGAGCACAGAGGGTACTCAGAGATGTTTTCTCCTGTTTCCCTGTTGCTCAGGGAGCAGCCTGCCCCTGTTACAGTGACTGCCTACCTTACCCCTGCAGTGCAAGGGCCGTCTTTTTTCTGTAATGTTCATCCATTCCAAGAGTCCGAGGTTGCTTCACTAAGTAAGACAATTATGCATTGCAAAAGTATTTTCACCTAAGATAGAACCACAGAGAACGAAGACAACTAGTTAGCTGACGATTCCCTGCTGTGCAGGGAATGGTTTTAGTGGCTACAAAGCGCCCTAGGACGTGGGATGTTGAGCTGTTCCCAGCTCTGACATTTTTCAGCAGCCTTGGATGTATTATTTTCCTTACTTACATCCTAGTTTTTCTCGCAGAAAAGGGTGATAGTTGTATTTTTGTGCAGTGCTGTGAAGTTAATGAGTAAAAATTGCTCCACAAGAGCTGGATGTTATTCTTAGAAGTGTAACTGTAAACAGGAAGAGCTTTAATGATGCCAGCCGCTAGGCCTCTAATCCTACTCACACTAAGCTTACACGACTCTTAAGGGAGGAAACCTGCCAGGAGTTTGCCACTGGTCTGCCTCAAACATTACACCTACTGCCTTCCAAATCCCTGATGCTCTCCCCCTTTATTTACAGGTCTGGCTAATGCAACATTTAATAGTTACGCTGCCATTGAATTTACCACCAACACGTCAGTGACTAGAACTCTGAGCAGCCTCCGTGTGGATTTCAGAACCAGAGATGAAGATGCAGTTCTGCTTCGAGCTGTGGAAGAAGTGGACTCCCTCCAGATAGCCATTAAGAACTCCTCCCTGCTTGTTGATATCAGGAGTGGGAACAGCATTGAAGGTGTCACCTTCCTGAGCCAGAGGGCTGTCACGGATGGTGCCTGGCACACCATCTCTGTGTCTATGGAGGAGCCCTCTGCGCTTTCCTCCAGATGGGTGGCTCATTTGGATGGGTCTGTCAATGGGACTCTGCAGGGAAACGCTGGGAACCTGGACTTCTTAAAGAACAACGCGCTGATTGTTCTGGCTGAAAACTTCACAGGCTGCCTAGGACAGGTGAAGATAGGGGGGATCTACCTGCCCTTCACCTCCCACCTCTCATACCCTCAGCCAGAACAGTTCCAGCAGTCCAGCAGGAGGGCTGTCCAGCTCGGCTGCACAGGGGCTGATGTCTGTGCCTCTAGCCCTTGCCTCCACGCTGGCACCTGCGAGGACTTGTTCAACTCCTTCAGCTGTGCCTGCAGCGCTGGCTGGGAGGGGCTGCTGTGCGAGTCCAACATCGACGACTGCCAGTCAAGCCCATGTGTTCACGGGGACTGTGTTGATGAAGTAGCAGATTTCCAGTGTGAATGCTTCCGGGGATACATTGGGAAGAAGTGTGACATCAATGTGGATGACTGTGTGCGGCACCAGTGCCAAAATGGAGCCACCTGCATCGACGGGGTTTACGGCTACTCCTGCAAGTGCCCGGCGCAGTACTCAGGACCTCGCTGCGAGTAGGTGCCCTGCTGGGTTTGAGTTGGGATAGAGAGGCCCTCAGATAAATTGGACGTTTACTTTGGGACATGTGGAGAATTTTTTTATCAGGTTTATATTTAAAGCATTTGTATTAGTTTGGTAAAATGGCAGCGTATTTTAGTCTCAGAGCGATGTCTCACAGCAGGTCAAGGAAGGAGGAATCAAGGTATTGTTTAGACCTCCCTCTGTGTGCCCATTCAAACTGAACATTGAGACAAATACTTGAATGGTTGAGCTTCAGTTCTCAGGTTGACACAGGTTGAATTTCCTGTTGTTTTACTCCATTTCTGGTGTAGGTAATTATCATCTAGTGCTTGCACTCTTCTTTTTGTGGCCTAGCTGTGGAACAGTTTGGTGTTCCAACAGTATCCTGTCTCAACTTGTATTTCCTTCCACAAGAACAGGCAGCTGTGATGCTACTCCTGCACATTCTACTAGCAGTGCAAACTCCTTTCTGAGGATGCTTAAAGTAATGTTCTCTTACTATGGATACTTTCTGAGACTTCTCCCTTCAAAACTTGCCAGACTCCTTCCTAGAAAAAAAAAAAAAAAAAAAGACTGTGCTTATGACCCTCACCAGCCCAGTCCCTGCTGTATCTGAGTACGTTTTTACCTTCCCCACAACCGACTGCTTTACAGGTGCTCTTTTCTTTTTCGCAGGTGGCCGTTCCCACCGGCGCAGTGCGGTAAGAACTTCACCTGTCTGAATGGGGGCAAGTGCGTCACTGAGCCGTGGGGAGCCAACTGCACCTGCAAGCCAGGTTTCACTGGGAGGAAGTGAGTGTTATTTTTTTTTTTCATGCCTGCGAAGGAGCTCCTGCTCTGATTTTTCTGTCCATGGGATGACTGAAGAGCTTCACATGCTTCCTCCTCTTGTATATCCCTTTGCCATTCATACCGCTCCTCCAGAACTGTAACCTAGCTGTTGTATTTGGAAGAGGTGGGCTCGATACAATACTGCAAACATTAGCAACTTTCACAGCATGGAATGCTTCCAAGTATTTCTTTGGCCTCATGAGGATTCATTAACTGTGCTAGAGAATCATGCTGGCTTCAGTCATACAGAAATGACAAGAGGAGGATTGGTATGAGTGGGTAAAGCTTTCATGTTGCTGGACCCTGGAGAGAGCACCTAAAGATGATGCAACAGGAAGTTTTCAAATAAATGAGGTTTTTGTAGGCTGTATGATCTTGTGTTCTGTGCTGGAACAATTTCATTTAATTCTAATATACCTTTCCTTTTCAGCTGTCAAATTAATATAAATGATTGTGATCCAAACCCTTGCCAGAATGGAGGTACCTGTCAAGACTCCGAGAACAAATACAAGTGTTTGTGCAGTGCCAGCTACACTGGAGAGCGGTGTGACATTAACGTAAGCACTTCCTTGCCTTTGCTTTTGGAAGCTCCTCTCTGTTCTTCCAAACTTTGAGTGGTGAGAAGCAGCAGCAGTGAATCCTTGGGCACTGGGGTATTCGTGCAACTGCCTGCACATTGTGTGTCCTGGCTAACGCACGCTGGTAAGCACACTGGGTGCCAAAGAAACCTGAAATGTGAAGTAATTTTTTGGCATTGCTGTTGTGTGTTAGTCTTCAGCGTGTAATAAGTTACTGCAGCAAACACATCTCGGCAGCTGCACAGGCTGCCAGGTGGTTTACAGAGCTCTCTCTTGGACTTTCCTTAGATTTTTATTTTGGACAGTAATCTAGCTACTGCAATTGGACCTACAAAAAGGAGAGATTCCAAGATAGTGTCTCAAAAGTGAGGTGTTCAGTTATTATGGGGTTAAAAACAAAAAAAACCAACCTTTCCCCCTCTCCTCTCCCCTTTCTATTTAGCACCCTGCATTCCCTCCCACAGTTTCCTGAAGAACGGAATTAGAGCTGGCATTTTGGATGAGCTAGTTACCAAGCAGCTTCTCTCTCCAAAAATCATCTGGGTAGAAACGGATGTGTTTGGAGATGGGAATCAGATGAAAACAAGCTGCATGTGATTCAAGGACAAGGGAAAAAGTAGCATGCTGCTGTCTGCTGAGTCTGCTTCTGACTGGATGGGCAGTTTCTCCAATGCTTTTCTTTTTCTGCGTAAGCAGAGTGCTGCTGTGCGAGACTGGAATGCTTCCTGTGCTGGAGCTGTCAGGGCATACGCTTGCTTCTTCTCTGTACAGCCACTGCATGGACAGGTAGCTCGTCTGGTAACCTGGGAATGTACTAACCCGTAGTGCATGGGATAGGCTGTGTACCAAGGGGGCTCTGCTGCTGTTGCTGTTACCAAGGTCTGTACGATGCATGTGCCATGAGGTCACTCCTGACATTTCCAGTTGCATGTACAGCCTCCTTCAGGGATCTCTCTCTCCTATCCCAGGACACTTCTTGTAGATTCCTTGCATTCATTTGCATCATCCCCATCACTTTTCTGCAGAACAGTCTTTTCCCTCTTAAAATGACAGTGCCTGTGGTGAGCTCCAGGAGGACAGCCTTTGGCTAACAGGTGTTTGCTGCTAATGGTAGCTGTAGAAGTGAGGGAGTTCGCTGCGTTCTCCTGCTCTTTCTCCCTCCTTCCAAGAGCAGCAAGGGAGGAGCATGCACCAGGCAGCAGGGCACGCTCTGGAAGCTGCTGTAGCATTGGTACTGTGCGACTAACCTGCATGCTTGTGCAAAACTACAACTAACTGCTAGCACGTGGCTTGAGTTCTGGCAGTCTCAGCATCAGGTTGAACTTCAGTCATTTGAAAATGGCAGGAGGGGTTCCAGGCCGCCGGGGCACAGTCCTGTCCTGTATTGCTGTGTGACATGGGCACAGACTGCATGGCACCCAAAAGCTGTACATAATTGAGCCTGAATTCTTCTGCTTTTAACTGTAAGATGGCAGATACTATCTTTAACAATAAGAAATATTTATTATGTATGTTTAGGCTTACTGTTAAAGATTCCTTTAATGATAAGTTTAAAAAGTTCTTTGTTCTGTTCCATGTCATCCTTAATTCCACCAGCATCTGAAGAATACTCATCTGATTACATTTTTTTCTGCTCTGTACTTGGGCCTTTTATCTTCTCCATCTCCCATTTGTGTACTGACCTTAACGTCTCCCCTTCCTGTTGCAAGCTGTATTCAGGTCTGTTTCGTAGCATTTTTACACAGTGTGGACATTACAGTAGGCGTCTTCGTAACTTCAAAAGTTTTGAGCTACAAATTCAATGGATTTAATACTCACCATTCGCTATAGCATTGATGAGTGTCACTAGTTTTGAATTACAAGAACATTTCAGAAGCTGTTACTAGCTGTTCTTGGTATTAAAAGTGGTCCACTTGAAAAAAAAAAAAGTTTGAATGTTTTGCTGAGATTAAAGAATGAACACAAGCATTCTCTGTGCAGGTGCCTCCAAGCCCTGTACTTGTCCTTTTCCACTCAGGTACAGATCTTCTGCTCTTTTTTCCCCTCTATTCTGACCATTTTGAGCTCTTCAGCAAGTTACTGTACCCACTGGAGTTTCACTGTTTCTCCATTAATTTCTTTTACAGAAAGGGACTCCAGGTGCTTTCTTCCCCTCCCCACTAATCGAAGTAGCTGTCCCTGTAGCCTGTGGCTCTTTGCTGCTGCTCAGTATTGGTCTCATATTCATGATTCTCACTGCAAGGAAGAGGCGCCAGTCAGAGGGAACCTACAGCCCAAGTCAGCAAGAAGTGGCAGGAGCTCGGCTGGAGATGGACAGTGTCCTAAAGGTGCCACCCGAGGAGCGGTTAATATAGGCGCTGCCCTGGCAAGGAGACCACCTGCAAGGTCTGCTTGACCTTGAGCTTCTTCCAGCACTTGCAGCAGCAGATCCACTCTTATCTCAAGTTTCCTTAGGACATGGCAATGAAGACCTGGACTTAGAAGTACTGTGTATGCAGCAGCTGTTCCAGCTGGTTTCATCTGATTGAGTCAGTTGCACACCGCTGGCTCACAGTGAGCCTCTTCGCTCCCTTCTTTCCTGCCCCGGGGGCTGCCCCATACTTTTACCTCAGTAGGAGCTGTTGAAGGGCATCAGCTTTGAAGTTCCTCTGGCTCCATTCCACTTCTCATGCAGCAGTGGCATATTTAAATCTGCTTTAAAAGGTAGGGTTAAAGTAGGTGTTAACTTACAGATGAAGATCTAGATATACTTGTAAGGAGAGCTGGATGGAGGGTATTTATGATTGGTTTATATTACTGCTCTATTTTTGTCAGCAACTGAACATACTCAAAGCTTTTCCAGCTCAGGCATACGAGGTTTTCAAATCTGTTTTCACAAACCAATGTTCAACAGCAACAGCAGCTGTGACCTCCTGCCCCGTGATGGACACAGTGTTACAGGGAATCGTCACAACTTTCTGAAATCACCGTACAAATCAATGTTTTATGAAGCAATGTTAGACATTCCCATGGGTACCACACAACACAGGTGCAGTCAGCACTCTGCAGGTTTGTGAACCCGTGCAGGAGCTCTCTGCAGTGTCTGTTGCCCAATGCTGAACTTGTGCCTTGCGTGGGGGGAAGCGGTGAGCAGGAACAGCCACCACGCTGCTCCTGCGCTGCCTGGACTCGAAGGGGCCTACGGTGCCTAACCACTGGGAGTGGGAGAGCACTGCTCTGGTCGCTCTGATGGTAACGGTGTGGCTTAGAGAGAGGCAGTGGGGACTGGGCTGGGGGGGGTGAAGCGCAGCCTGGCCCCTGGCTCTCAGTAACACCCTGTTCTACCGCAGCAGCCAGCGTGGGCACACCTCAGCAACTCCTCTGTTGTGGGAGCAGTCGGGGCCGCAGGAGCTGCCCTGCTCCTTGCAGTTGGTGCAGCCACAGTGATTGCCATGAAGAGGAGGCGAGCAACTCAGGGAAGATACAGTCCAAGCCGGCAAGAAAAAGATGGGGCTCGAGTGGAAATGTGGAACGTAATCAAGCTGCCACCAACCGAGAGGCTGATCTAAGAACTGGGGTCACAGGTCGTCCTTTCACAGTCATGGAACTGCTGCGGTGTTTCTGTCTTAGGGCTTGAAATGTATTTTTTTTTTTTTTGTAGGACAGGTCTGTGCTGCTTTAAGCTACTTCACAGGACACAGGTAACTGCCTACTGTTAACTTGGCAGTAAGATTCAACTGCTTGAAAGAGCTCGGTTATTTTAAGTTATTGCAGCTCATCCCATAAAAGCTTTGTATAAAACTGGTCTGCAAGCAAGAGCCGTGAACTCCAGGGGAAAAAAAAACTCCTGGAGGGGCTGGCAGAGAAGCAGCAGGAAGCAGTGGCTGTGGGCCAGCAGTCGGGGTGTGCAGAACCCCCCCCAGTGCAGCACTGTGGGGCAGGGAGGCGGAAGGTCAGCGACTGCCTCTGCCCTAGTCATCCACGGGCTCCTCCCTGTAGGAGCTGTCACTGCTCTGCAGTCAGCACAGACTGCACATGCAGGAAAGTGAGAAGGTCTCCGGGTGGGCAACAACCCGCTGTATTAAGAGCTTCTTCCAAAACTCGTGTGCCTGTGCCACCTCTGCAAGTCCAAGGCTGGTGCCTGACTGACGGAAGGGAGTGCCCCGAGCTGCTGCTGTCCCTCAGAACAGGACAGAGTGAAGTACCGTTGTGCTGCAGTAGATACCCTGCTGAATCTTTTCCTAAGCCTAGACTGAAACACAGGAATATATTAAGTGCCTTTTTAAGACTGAGTGACCAGTTACAGAACTAACTTTCCTGAAAGTAGGATGTTTCTCTGCACAACAGCTGATCGCTCCTTGGATCAGACTTTACAGCAGGGTTGCTGTTCGCAGGCTGGGTTTGCTCCCCATCTGTTCCTAACTGCAGTATCTGCCATCCACACAGAGCAGACTGTGCTGAGGCAGGAGCTGGCGTTAAGCAGCATGGCCACGCAGCAGTCCGCAGCGAGAGCTAACATGACGTGATCCTTGTGTGAGAGGAGGGACACAGGAACTATTTCAAGATCCGTGCCCTTCTGGACAGCCAGGTTTGGGCTTGTCAACATAGAAGAGTGGAATCCAGTGAAGTAACATGCTGAACTTTAACAAGAAACTATTTTCTGTGGTTGTAGTGAGACACAGCATTCATTTCCCACTTTGCTCTAAAAGGGATATTTGTTATGGGGCTTTGTTACTGTTTTAGCTGATGAATGTGCTATTGTTTTCCCTTTAGCATTATGTGGCAAACCCTGCAGAAACAACTACAGCAGAGCAAGACAAGTAAGGTTTAAATCAGTAGGACTTCAGGATAATTACTACAAATATCAGTGAGAAATATTTAGAATATAGTGTCTGCCTTTTAATCTCCAAAATGCTACTAATAAGCAGCGTGTGAAGCTGCGCACCATAGCCAGTTGCCATTGGAAAGAGAATGCTATCCTGTTTTACTCTTCTTGCTCTTGGAATAATTTTTTTTCAAACTGTAGTTAATTTTTTTTCTGTAATTCTAAGCAAAGGGAAGAGACAAAGCTACTGATCAGGGCTGTCCGATTCAGAACAGGTCATCTGCATGTGTGCAGCTGCTGATGTATGGTGAAGGATGAAAATTTTGGAAAAACAGAACAAAAGAAACCGTTAGAAGGTGGGACCTAACATTTGGCATGTAAAGTCACATTTCCTCTTATTTAGGAAAAACTGAAAGAGCGTGTGGTGATCCCACCCTGGCTGTGGTTGGGGAAGGAGCTGGACACAGCACCGATAACTACAGAAAGGAGCTCCCGTCAGGCCAGGCAGCTTGCTGTCACGTGGATTTATTTACTGCAGTAGCACTGCTGGTACTTCTAACGGCAATGATTTGCTCGTGCATTTCCCAGCTGCTCTTTAGGAAGGTCTGATACACTTCTAGAACAGAGACGGGCCTGCTGGCTGGTCACCTTGCTATGGGAACTAGTAACCCTGCACACCTTCAGAAAATGGGGAGCGTGATTTTGGCCAGCAGCATTTGGGCAACAGGGGAATAAACAAATGAAGCAGGCAGTGCTTTCCTGGGAGCGGGTGTGAAGGGAAGGCCCCACTGCAGAGCTGGGAACTGTGTCTGGGGAAACGAGAACTCAGGCCTGGGCTGAGACTGCCGTGCCTTGAGCTCAGGGTGAGGCTGTCTGCTGGTGAGAAAGGACCCCACACGGTGTCTGGGCGCTGGCTGCACAGCCTTTACCGGAACTGCAAAGGTAGGAGTGGTTTTCTTCATCCCATAAAGCTACAGCAAGCTCAGGATATGCTTTAGGTTTCCTGAACCAGGCCTGGCTGACCTCCAGGTCAGAGCCAGGAGAGCTCTGTCACCCGTACCTTCCAGGTCTGCTCTGTTCTTTTCTGTTAAAGTTGTAGAAAAATGAAGGCAGTGAAAGGATGCAAATGAACCAATTTTTCTCTTACCTGAATTATTTTGAGAAGAAAATCCAAATTGTGTTGTAAGAACTATTACTAAGCTACAGAAATATCCTGGAAGGCAGTAAGCAGCTACAAATCCCACAAAAGCAGACACCTAAAATCCCAGCACACTGCAAGCAGTGAATGTGCCTGCACCCCCTGCAGCTCCTGGGCAGGCAGCAGGAAGGCTGGGCAGAGCACACGGCTGTATTTATTTCAAGCACCCAAAGCCAGTACTAGTAAAAAAAGTGTTAAAATACTTTGTCAGTGTCTTGAGCATTTCTGCAAAATAATTTATGAAAGCTTTTTTTTCCAATAATGAACTTAACTTTCTTTTGATATTTAATTTTTAAATATATTTTTTCACAAAACTGGATTTGCTGTAGTTAATTGTTGTGATCCTGATTTCTTTTGTAATTGTAAATTTTATAATTTGTTAAAAAAAAAAAAATTAGAATGTCCCTCAAAAGAAATTTACAATAAAAATGGATAAAAATAGACCTAGTTACCATGACCTGTGGTTGCTTTTTGGTGAAGTTCTTTGGTTCCTAGGTGGCTGATTTTGGTCTGTAACAGTTTGCACAGCCACAAGCTTCAAGGCCGCGCTAATTATTACATTTCTGATTATTATTTCTACCACCCACCAGAGCTCTAAACACAGCCCTGAGCCGAGCAGCACTTTGGCCCAGCAGCCAGTGAAGCTCTGGCCCAGCAATGCACGGAAGGGAGCTGCTGCAGCCCGCTGCACTCAGTTCCCTGCACTGAAGCAGTGCCCCTGCTACACGGAGCGGGCAGTGATGCTACAACCCTTACGGGTAGGAACAAAGACCAAAAGCAGCCTGACCTTGTGGCCTGGGGCAGGAGAGAGTTCTGCAGCAGCAGAAACTCTCTTCTGGAGAAATGGGGGACAGCAATCTCCAGCAGAAGGGAGCAGGGATCGCACTTCACCAACTTCTGCAGCTCCCGAAGGACACTGGGGGACTGGAGCAGCTCTTGTCATCACTGGTTTACAGTGCAGAGATTTTTTTTAAAATACCTAAATGTGTTAACCTCAAACACTTGCAAGCAAAGTGAAGCAAAGATTCCTCCCAGGCTGGCTGCTGTGGGCAGCAGAAGCTCCCAGGCTTCTCCAGAGTTCACTACTGAGAGATTCAAGCTGCTGGCGTTGGAAAAATCACTCTGGTCACAAAGCCAACATGGTAGGTGTATAAGGAGTTAGTGTATAAGGAGCACAAAACCCATTAAAAATTTACAACTAAACTAGAATAAACCCTGTAGTGCCAACGGACACAGGTTAGGAAGCATTCAGCTGTCGTTTACTTACATGCTCTCCTCAGGGCAGCATGCCCCCTGCTCCTGGTTAACTAGAGATGCTCCCGCACACGCTTCCTCCTGCAGGGTGCCACCGAACCATGCCTGTGCTTGGTTAAAGGGACGTTCATTTCCCCTGAAATATGGCAGTTGTTTGTTACTGACAGATCCTAACCACCCCCCAAACAGAAAGAAAATCAAGCTCCTGTTTGATTTTTCATAAACACAGAAAAAGCAGAAAAAAATCTACGCAACTCAGACCATTCACTGCAAGTTAAGAAAAAAATCAGTGTGTGATGAAAATTTTGTATGTGAAATTCAACCAGAATAAGACATGCAGAACTGCCTGGTGCTTGTCCATAGCCATCGTAATTGAGCAAGCTTTCCATCTAGCTCACAGTAAAGGAAATCTGAAAATTCCAGACCGGATTTATATATAGTGTTGGTATTCTGAACTGAACTGTATAAAATGAAATGGAGCTATTGTCTTAGACTTTAAATATTTTACTATGCAATACTAAAACCATCTGTCTTCCAACACAAAAAGAAAATACAAATTCAACTGAATGGCTTTGTCAGAGTAACAGTGCTTTACAGAAATACGGCAATGCAACACGACGGTCTTCCTCAAACTGTTTGCATCTCGGATAGCAGGAGTACTTCTCTTTTGTATTGCACAGACTCACACGCATAGACAGCCATTTTCATACACTAGAGTAAGAAAACCTCTAAGATTATATGAATAAAATAGATACATTGGAAATAATTCAGATAAAGCTTACAAGAATTTCCCCACGTGTCCAAAATGATTTCCTTTATCATATCAAAGGCTTAATGGTGACGTGATTACCTCTACTGGAGTAACGTTTTAAATCGGACTGTGCCCAAATACAAAACAAATCAAAAAATAAAGCACCACTTATGTAAAATAAGAATGATCACTGCAAAGACAGCAGGTTTTAAAGGAGTTGCTAGGATTAAGATGAAATTTCTTGAGAATACTATTGCCGCAGGTAAGTGTCGTAGAAAATCAGGACGAACGTACCCTTTCACCTTTTCATCACATTTTGTACTTCGTGACCTCGCAGTCCTTGCCATGGTCCAGTTAGTGTCTCGTTATACCAGCAAACGCTCCTCATCAAAAGCAGGATAAAGACCGTGGGTTTAAGACAGGCTGAGGGAAGGGAGAGCCTTGCAGACCAGAATGAAATCCCATTGCTTCAAGGCAGCAGTCAGCACTTGTGAAGTCCAGCAGTGACAGGCAGCTGTCAGGGATCGCCCTTCCACCATCACATCATTACTTACTCAGCTCGACTCGAGTCTGATTCCTGTCTGTACAGAGCAGCACTGCTGCTTTCATCTATCGGCACTTGGGCCAGCCTGGCAGCACACTGGTATTTAACTTGAACTCATGAGCCAAGGACTTTTATATCCCAATTCTTTTCTCTCTTTTTTTTTTTAAAATAATCAAGACATCGTTGTTACATCCCATTCATATACTGCCATCTATAATGTTTATATATAATATTAACGTACACATACATAAGAACTAGGATACTCTTTATGGACTCTATTTTCTGATGCATTTAACAAAACAAACAAAAAAAACAAACCAAACCAAAACAAATAAAACACAAACAAAAAAGAAAATCAATTGCTGGTGTTTCCAGTTTCCCAACAGAGATGCAGGACCAGACCCTGAGCAACTGCTCTGTGCTATGGTTTTGTTGCAACAAGGAATTATGACACTTCTGCACCAGAGGTCCCTGTTACCTCTCAGTGTCAGAGTACTGGGGGAGGGAAATCAAAACTGCACCAGAAGCTCACCCAAGAGGATGACCTGAACGAATGGCTGACAGGGCAAACAGAACCTAATGGGTTAACTCCGGGCAGCCCACAGGCCTGGGGTTTTTTGCTGCACTTTACATGCGAAAGCAAATTATTATAGCTACGTATGCAAAGCAGGAAAAAACTGAACACCATTCAGACAGGCAGCAAGATAACACTAGGACGCTGTGCTGTGCCGTGCTCCTGGCTGTGCTAAGGGCTGGAAATGGAAGGAAGGAGTAACCTCTGCATCAGTAGTGTTCTCTAAAAAGCTGTGTGTGGAAAACCAAGCCGAATCCAACCAAAACCCAACTACCTTCATGCTTTGGTAAGTGCAAGAGTCACCGGTGTTTTCAGTGGCAGAAAGTGAGGAAACAGTTGCAGGGATCAGGACAACATGGGGGCTCCCCGGCACAACAAATTCTGGGCAAAAAGCAATCGTGTGCATTGCAGCATGGCGATGGTCCTGCAACCATCCTGGCTCAGCCTTCCATAAAAGAAATGCTTGGTTTTATGCTGGCTCAAAAAAACAAAAACACCCTCTGTCGATTCCAAAGGGGCACCAAAAGGCCATTGGGAACATTACTCAAAGGTTTCCCATTGCTTTCTGAGCTGCTCAACCTTACCTGGTGTGGATGACACATCTTGCTTGGTCTTTTTTAACAAATCTTCAAATGGATCTTTTGTCTCCTCAGATTTTGAGGATAGTAACACTGGCTCTAAGCCCTTAGCTGGCCTGGAAGGGATCAAAGTGGGTTCATTAGACAGAAGATCTAGTGCTTGCTTGGTATCTACCTTGGAACTGGACTTGCCCACCTGTAACGTTCTGGTTTTAGACAGACCACTTAGGCATGCTGGCTGTACGGAGCTCGCTGGAGAAGGGCTGTGGCTCTGCAGCAGCAAGGAGCTAGCTGGTGACACAGCCGGAGCCTGGCTAAACAAGTTTGGCATGGACAGCGTTGAAATGTTTGGTTGAGGTCTGTGTGGTGGGTAGAAACTAGAATTAGGTGTTATAAAGCTAGAGCTATAAGCATGACCTAAGGTGGGGGTGAAAGAGCCCCTTGGGGGTCTAACAAGAGACACTGAAAGGGCTCCTGGCACTGTCTGTGTAAATGGATTAGGAGATGCCTGTAAAAAAGGTGGCGGCGCTGGGGAAGGATAAGCGAGTAACTGGACAAACGGTGCAGCTGGGGGAGGCACAAGGTCACTTGCCACTGAGGCAAAGCCAGCTCTGGAAGGTGGAGTGGCTGAGCTCTGCCTGCTGCGGGAGCCTTGCTGTGGGCCACTGCTTTGCCAGGTGGCTGTTTTTAACGGATCCAGCAGATTAAGAAGGTAGTCACTTTCATTACCTGCATTATCGGTCTTCACCTTGACAGGCTGGAGCATCTCTGCAGTGCTGGTAGCACTGGGCAAAAGCTGAGATGAATGAGAAGAATAATTTACAGACTGCTGGACTTCAGGTTCTAAGGACACCCTACCAACTCCAAAGGGCTCTGGGATAAGATCTGAAACCAACTGGCTACGTCCCGCAGCGTGAGCAGTGAGAACTTCTGCCGGCCCAGCCGGAGTCTGATGCTTGGAAGCCCTGGGTGCTGGCGGCGGTGGCACTATCCCCAGTTCAGGAGTCTTTCTTCCCTGTGGCCTCGGAATGGTGATGTTCCCTTGAACGGCAGGGTTTGGGTCATCCTTTCCTGCAGGAGCCAGAATGCTGTCTCTGCTCCGGGGTCTCCTTGTGATTGGTGCCACGTTACCAAGTGCAGTCAAGGGCCTTTCTGGTGAGCTTTGGGAGTACTTGCTAGGAATCGCCATGTCGTCATGACCCATACTCCACAGCTTGCTGTAAGGGTGAGACAGCTTCATGGGCGGCACGATCCTGTTCCTCTCAGACACACCAAGATCCATTCTCTGCAAGAAAACAATGTTAGCTTTCACTGAGCTCCTCGCAGCATGGATCAGCCTGAAGAGAGGCTGGTGAGCTAGGAGTGGAGGAAGATCTGTCAGATCTTAACAGAGCGTTAACGCTGGAAGGAGAGGGACAATTGCATGCAGCCTAGACAGACAGGCAGGAAAGCAGAGGCAGGGCTCTGCAGTGGTTTTTATATCACAGCAGAGCTGGAATTCTGTGGCATCTGCTGTTAGCCAAGCAAGGAGCATGTATCTGTATCTACGGTACAGACGTGGAAAAGCCTTAATTGTTGTACAGAAAAAGTTGCCAAATGAAATACCCAGATGTAACACTAAGCTAAATATTATTTTAAGGTAGAAATGACATCCTTTCATGTCAGTTTGTCACTTTCTCAGCTGCATATATTCAGGGAAGTTCTTCATAAAGAACAGTCCGCTTCAACAATCTAGATTGCCCAACTGATGCCTACACCAAAATGGCCAGATTAAAAGCAGCTCATTAAAAAACATGCAATTTCAAGGAGACCTGAAAATTCCCAGGTATTCCTTCTCATTGTTGAGCATCAGCTTCAAGGATAACTGTGTGACAGCCACAGGACAAAACAGACTGTGAGGAATACAGCAGTATTTCATGCTTTAAAGTAAAGGTTGTAGTTTTGGTGGGAAAAGTCACTGTCTTATAACTGAGTCCCTTTTCAATAATTTCTTAATTCAGAAATAAACTTCAAAACACATGGACAAATGGATGCACTTTTCCGATACTATCAAACTATTACTTAAGAAATAATGGCAGACAGGCAACCCGAGTTCTGTGCAAATTTCCCCAGGGTCTATGAAGCCCGGTCCAAACCTGGTAATCAAACGTGCATCGCTGATCTCCCTCTTCTTTGGGAGTCCGCAGGTCTTCCAGGCTCTTTGCCTGGCTGAGAGGCTGAGGCTGTGTTTCTACTTCTAAGCTAGGGAAAATGTCTTCAAGGAGGTTGATTTCTGTGGCATTGCTTGAGACGAGAGGGCTTGGAGGCAGAGGCTCTTTCGTCTTTTCTGGACTGCCAGCCTCTTCCCCATCAGCACTATCAGATTCTTTCAGAGCCCGGTACGGCTGAGGCCTACGAGACAGGAAAAAAAAAAAATCACGTTGCAAATGACTTGTCTTTCTCATATTTTTAAAACAAGTATTTACCAAGGAGCTGTATGGCTTTACAAAACGTTTTTGGGTAGCAAAATACAGTTTATAGTGTCTTGTGGACAGCAGACAGGTGAACAAAGTGACTGGGGGCAGGCCGCACAAAGGTGACTTGGCACTCGGGGAGCTTTCAGAAGGGAAAAAGATGTCAGAGGGAAGTGCTCGGGGGAAAGATGCGGTGATGCAGTTACAGACAGGCTGACAGCCAAGTCTCCCAGAGCAGGAGTAACGGGACGGCAGCAATGGGTGGTGCCAGCCTGGCCCCCACCATGCAGATGGCTGCTGCCCGGCTCAGTGCTGGCTCCTACCAAGTCCGAGCGAGCACACCGCAAAGCGCCCGGCTTCTGCACGCCCTCACATTCTCTTCTTTCAAGCTAACTCAGCACAAAACATAATTCAGTGTTTTCCTGCAATAATTGGGAACACTGTGCAGAGTTCCAATGATTGTACTGGTGTCATCTTATCAAGGAACAACACAATCCATTATGGAGACACCTATTTTACATTTACAGCCAAGGCCGAGTTAGCAAGATGCTTTTTCTTGCATGTACCTCAGCAGAAAAGAAAATGAACAACAGCAGATTTGCATATTGGTTCTGTGTACAGAGAACAGCAGCATAATGCACATCCAATTAATAACAAGAAGTGACATACGTAGCTGCGGTGATTGGCGTTTGACTGGCAGTCAGTCTTACTGTGGCATTTAAACAAGGTTTCAATTAAAAGAAAATATTTTTGAGACCTCCAAAACCAAAGATTATACGGAAGAACCCTCCTCTTCCTTCCATTTTTAATACATCTTTATCATGCAAATTTATAATCAGTCTTTACTTCCTGCACCAACACGTAAGCAGCAGGCATTGAGCTAGCAACACAGGGATGGAACAGCGCGGTACCAGCCAGAGAGCTGACGGCACGCGTCCTCGGGGAAAGGGGAAGCTTGCAAACCTCGGTTGCATCTCTAATCTCTCACATTATTTGTGCTCCTCTGCTAAGCATTAGATCACATCGCAAAAATACCGGAACTCTGAGGGATCCTGCACACAAACCCAGCAAACTGCTTGCTGCTGCTTGTATAATTCTAGGTCGGGTTGCACTCCAAACCCTTGGAGGACATCTGCACGATGACTCCGAGTCACTGAGGATCTGGGACTTGACAGCACAGAGAGGCTGGGATCAAGCAATGAAACTGGAAAAAGCTGATGGCTGCACTGAAATACGGCGCCCAGGACAACCCAAAACGCACAGCGAGCACTGCACGAGGAAGAGTGGCAGAAGGTTTGGACAGGAACACCAGCAGCAAGGGCAAGGGGAAGGGCTACCTCCCCCAGAGCTCGAGCTGAACGTAAAGCCATAAGCTGCGCATCACTGCATAGTGCTTCATGCAGGAGTGTTCTGTTGCATGCCTCTAAATGCCACAACAAACAAGCAGGAGAAGGGAGGAACATTCATCAAGTGCTGCACAAAGACTGGGGAGCATTTCCAAAATGCTGAGCATAGGAGCAGGCACCCTGACCAGTGCAAAAAACATTGTTTAAAGACTGAACTGATACAATGAAAGAATAAAGGATAGACCATTCGAAAGGAGCAGAGAAGAAAAAGTTTTCAGAGAAGCCAGATACAGGATCCTCTTCCTGCTGAAAGTCATCATCAGAAGAATCCTCAGAGAGGAAGACCGTATAGTGTCGCATGGGCTTTACAAGGCTGAAGGAAACAGGGAGAGAAAAGGAAGTTATCAAGTTGTCACATTCCAAGCTGCAGAGGAGAGAGAAAACCAAGTGATTCGCAGGCTCTAAATAATTTCTGAATGTGACTGACTGCCACTGCAAAGGGCTCTGCAGACACGGGCTGAGCTCTGCTTTCCAGGCAGAAAATAAAACTCTTCTAAAAATGCCCGGGCCGTTACCTGGTCGGGCAGGTGCTAAGCCTGCAGTCAGACCCCTGCTGCTACAGAAGCCAAACAGAAACCCACCACTGCCCACCACATTTGGTCAGCCACATATCACTGAGGGTATCATCACTATTGCAGCGAACCCAAACACACACTGAACGCCAGCTGACACAGATGGGAGCCTCACTTGGCTGCTGCTGAGGTCCACAGCAAAGTTTGTTCTTTCAGGGTACGCACAGACAGGCTCATCGCGTGGAACACGGGGTAGGTCCTGACCCAGTAAACAACACAGAACATTGCCAGTGTCTCTCTCCACTACGCACATCACAGATGAGAGCACGCTGCAGACCAGGACCAAAAGCACAGAAAGAAAGAGAAAGGATTTGATTTGTCAGCCCTCCAGTACAGATACAGTAACGAACCACCTCTAGCTGCTGCTCTCCCCATAATCAGCCTTCACGGCTGCTTTTGTCTCAACTGATAACAACTATGTAACTGTTAGGAAATCCAGTCCCCAGCACTGGGTCAGGAAAAGAGAAGTCGGACACTGCAAGTGACAGCTCTAGAGGGCTCAAACTGCCGCTGCAAATAAATATTTATTCGCAATCGGGTCAGAGCTAATTAATAAAAAGTCTAAAATAGTGGTGGCAGCAGATGCAGCTGATGGCGTTAAATCATAGTCTGTGGTGCTCCAATTAAAGCTGTTGCATAGCTGTTCTTTTCCTCTCATGCTGTAATAGGCATGCAGGGAAAGTGAGGAGCTGCCACTGCATTAGGAAAAATAGGCTCTAACGTGTTGTTGGTTTTTTTTTTTCCAACTTTTTTTTGCTTTTACTAAAGGCCACTAGCCAAAGGTTCCAATTTACGTTAACAAAGGGCTCCTCCTAAAGCACTTCTAGAAAGCAAAGGTGCTTTAAAATAGATATATATTTATCTATCTGAACTTGTATATATGCTGTCTTTTTCTCTTTGGAAAATAAATTAACATTTGATACGATTCAAACAGATTCAGCTTGTTTTCCAGAAACCAAGAGCAGCACTGAATCGGCAGGCAGCCCGCAGGTCTGTCCTCAAAGCACTGCACCTGTGCTTGCCTTCAGACCGTGCTCTACTCAAATGCATTGTGTCTGTGTGCACGGATTAGGAAATGTGGGGACTGGCTGTGAGCAGTGACACAGGATCTCTTCCACAAACCCATCAGCTGCACGTGGCTGCAGCTCGGTGCACGGGGTTACACTGCAGTACGACAACGCGCCGTTTGTGTTGCTGTTGCATGATTCCTTAAATGAAAGTGAGATCTCCTAATTAGGAAAAAAGAAAGCACTTCAGCTTCACTGTCAGCATGCTCTAAAACAGATTTTGGTCAAAGATAAGGGATGAACAGCTTAAAATTGTCCAAGTTTAAATTTTTTATTAGCTGGAGGCAGTAGAATCCAAAAAAAGTACCTATTCCCTCATTAACCCAATTCGCCAGCTCTCCTGCAGTCTGCCACCCACCACTTGCTCGGATTGCCTCCACAAAGAGCTGTCTCTGAAAGGCAGGTCACAGCGAGCCGGGGACACGGCAGCGCTGCTGCAGCCTGCGAGGGAAGAAAGGATGTGTCCGTCACTGCTACAACCCTCATCATCTCCACATGACTGCACCAGCTCCTGCCTACCTAATCTCTTAGCTGAGTTACCATGCAGATGACTTGCTGATCTCTTTCTAATGTTTAGTTTAACATGTCTTCGGTTAGCACCAGCATATGACAGTACTGACAGCCGTGGCTGTTCCTTTTTAAATATCATGTCAGCAACACAGCGCAATAAAGCCGGGGATGCGCTCCATGGCTCCGCGCACCATTATGATCGTGTGGGCTTCTGTTTTAATGAGGAAGATCTGCATCTCAGGAGCTTTTTTCATGTGTCAGGATGCATGGACAAATCAGCAGCACATCACACTGGCCAAAAATGAAATGCTGACAAATGTAGATATTTCAAATTTAATTGACACCTAAACGTACTTGAGATAGAAAAAATACAGAAAATGTGAGTACAGGATTTGGGCATTAATAAGGAGAATTCTGTAATAATTTTAAAAGATGGTTCAGTTATGAAAAAAATTACATCTGCGTATTTTATCAACTGTTTTGCTTTTTCCTGATTACAGAGATGATGATATGAAGGGGTAGCGTGGATTTGTTGCCATTGTTCTCCTAAAAAGGGCTTCCCAAATTTGGGGGAGGATTTATTCTTTATATTTTAAAGAACAGCAGTGCAGCTACTCCAGGGAATTAAGGAATTTGTCCCTCTTAGACTGTAAAACGAAGAGAATGAGGGATTTGGATGCATTGGCTTTTTCGTGCCAGTCTGAAATAAGAGGTGTGGGGCTGAGGGATCACCTGGCAACTGCTCCGTGTGAACAAAGAGGGACGGACCCCGCGCTGGAGCTGCTGCTGGCACATTCTGAACACTCAGTACACCTGAGTGTGAGCTGACACAAACATCAAAATATTTGATTTTTCAAGTGATACTTTGCATACTGTGAATTTTCACAGGAGTAGAACAGTCTAAGACAAACCAAAACATTAGCATAAAGCGTATTTTAAATTACAACAATAATAACTGTACCACAAGTTATCCAATTGGGTAACAGAACTAGAGCTTGGGATCTCTATAGCCAGTAAGGGCAGGTAACTGTTTCAGAGTTTTCCTGAACTTTTTGCACATTTTCTAGAAAGTTGGAGATGGGAACAAAGAATTCAAAGTGGGAACAAGCTGGATGACACCTCTGCCTGCTCTGACAGATCTAGATGCAAGACTCTACAAAGTCACCTCTCATTTTCGTCCCATTTCTCAATAATAAGCACACCTTCACCAATTTCCCCTACAGATAGCACTCCCATATCTCTTTACAAAGACAAGCTGCATGCACTCACTAGGTTCACTCCAAACTAGATGACAGAAATAAGCTCCAGAATTAAAGTTTCTTGCAAACCATCCTGTTGGAGCAGTGGGAGAGCCAGGAAGGAGCAAGGCTCCCAAGGGGAGCCCAGCACGAAGGCTCTTGCTTGGCCAGCTACAAAGAGCACGAGTGCTCTCTGTCAGTTTCTTTCCCTCTTGCTGCCCTTTTGCCGGGCCATCTGCGTTCCTGGCACCACCTGTATTCTATGGAGCTTTTTATACACCAGTTTTCTCGTGGTACAAGAACCAAAGCCATGCAGCAAGTCCATCTGCTAGAGCTTACAGTATTTTCTTTTTGATTCCAGCCACCCTTGTTCAAACAGGGACTTGTTGGCTTTGCTTTTTTCCCAAGTAGAGATCCTTGCTTCAAGTGATGCCATAAAAAACCTTTACCATACTCCAATTCTGTGTGGCAGAGCTTCAAGAGCCTGGTTACAACAACTGGGATTTAATGGGGTTTATGAGCCTGCATCACTCAACGCAGCCATCACGCTGATCCCACGCTAACTCCACTGTAATAACCCAGCACTGCACTGCAGCCTACTTCCACTCACGTGACATAAGGGAAAACCATTAGCTCCTCTAAGTCCTACATGAGTTCTGGAAAGCCCTAATGAACTGCTGCAGCACTGACATGGGTTTAGCCAGCCCAAGAGCCTTTGACACGCTGTTAATTGTGAGCCTGACCCTCTGATTTCCTATTTTAATTTCCTCCCACTCTGCATGCCCGAGATGCCAGCTACTCACTGAGTCAGTACTTACAGAGACAGATCCTGGAGCACTCTGGAAGCCTATTCCACATTTAATAGGAAATCTCGCTGTGGTGTAAAAGAGAGCTCTCAAAAAACTGCTTATCTGTTAAAACTGCAACAACTTGTTTCTGTGAACAGCTAATTTGTGTTCAAGGAGACCTATCCCACACGTTTAGTATTGCCCAGGTGGTAATCCAGCATTTCCTGAGCTCTTCCTACTACCTTATAAGTAAAAAAAAAAAATTACAAAAATTATACATTTTAGATTTAATGACAATTTTGAAGAATCTTGGTTATGTCATAAGCTTTGAATTATTGATCAAATTGAAAAAAAAAAAAACAAAAACCACCCAACAACAACAACAAAAACAAAAAATCTTCCTATTGAAACGGGAAAAAAAAATCACTGAAAATTTTAATGGGGGAAAAATAATTCTTCCACCAGCTCTTTCAAATGTGAAGGTTTAACATAAAAGACTCCCACCCTCCTGTGTTTTAATTAAAGACTAATTAGAAAATGAGCACATATATGCCCAAATTAATGTTTTTTTGCACAGACTAAAAAAACCTCACTCATATAACTTAAGATACAAATTTCCTAATATCCTCAGAAATGCATTAATAAATGTAGCTGTGAAAGGACAGCCACGTGACGGCTCACGTTTCGGAGATCACGGGCAACAGCACAGAAGGAGACGAGGCGGCTGGGAAGGGGCTGGCTCGCGGGCAGGAGCCACGAGGAGCCCCCCCGGGCGGGAGCAGGGTGCCAGCCCCGGGCTGAGCGGGTGCACCACACGCCTGGGAAACGTCTCCAAAGCTTTCATACAATCAATCGTTCGAGACCAAGAAGGCAGTGTTATTTTAAATGTAAAAAAGAAATTTCTCCTTGAGTGGATGCTTCCCTCACAACTGGATCCCACGGGCCATCTCCTGAGTATAACTGGCTAATAATTAGCTTTGGAACCAGCGCAATTAAGCTAAATATTTTGGTTAAGTTTAGGTCAAGAAAAGCACCCTCTCAGTGCCGCCACTTTCTCTGCATCTCCTCTGACCTGCAGTGAGGGTCCTTGAACACCACCAAGGAACAACAGCAGGAATGTGAACTGCCGTGTTCTCCCTCATTCGAGTATTATCCAAGAGGGAGAAAAACAATGCCAAATTTTCAAAGACACAACAACTGCTGCTATATTTTTACTTTAGAACAATAAACGAACATTATTTCTGAAATGGATAGATACTAAATTTGTGAAAATGTCACTATAATCTTTACTTACTGTTTTAAAAAGACATTTCCTTTATTCAAAATATCATTTTGA
This sequence comes from Penelope pileata, assembly GCA_013396635.1. Lineage (NCBI taxonomy): Eukaryota > Metazoa > Chordata > Aves > Galliformes > Cracidae > Penelope > Penelope pileata. The sequence continues at coordinate 160,672 of WBMW01005152.1, read as the reverse complement.
GGTAAACAGTAAGGAAGGAGGTAGGATTAATGATTCCTTCTCTGTTTCAAAGGCACTGCACTCAAGTTACTTCTCAGATAAGCCATTTACATGATCTTTCTTTTAGGTATTTCTGCCACAGCTCGTTCTGGCTGTCTTGTGATTTTGCCAACAACAGGACTTCAGAGTCCCATACACTATCTTCTGTGCTGAAAATATGCATCTGTCAATGCCTTAAAGGTTACATCTCCTACACCTGCACACCCAAACCATAGCTGTTTATTTCTGTTCTGATACTGTCAGGAACCGAAAATAAATGTTAGCAGGAAGTCACGGTGAAGTATCGAGCAGCTTCTGAATCAAAACATATTTCATGAGAGACATAAATATTGATCAAATCGACTCAGTTATCGTCCACTTAGGATATCAGACATGCAGTGAGTCATATTAAATATTAAGAAAAAATACTTATTTAAAAAACCTCAATCATCTTTGTGCAGGGACGGCTACCACCCTGTAGCAGTCCTGAGCCCTGGTGCATGGTTTGCAATCTACTCCACAAGAGGGCAACCAAATTCCACTGGAAAAGGAATAAACGAACCTGCACAATTTAAAGTCACCACTGGTTTGTAGCTAAAAGCCAGAACCCCACTCCCCATTCTAGAATGACTGGGAAAAAAGCTAGCCAGGCACGTAACTTGGAAGGGTGCTGGGGGTGGAGAAAATACCCAACCTCCAACTCTCCTCCTTTTATGGGATTTTAGTCCCTTCAGATACAACAAATACCTCAGAGTCTTGGGCATCAGCTAAAGCATTTCACTTCACTGAGAATAAAGCCACCGCAGACTGGGACACAAGCAAGTCATTCCAAGTGGCTGTGACACATGCAATTACTTTGTGCTGCAGTTAAGAGATGAGTGACAAGGAAATCTCCGTGACACTTCAGATCAGTGCAACCATCTTGTCACCCTTAGCCCAGTTCCAGTGTGATTTCCTGTGCTAAGGCTGCACTGTCACAACACTGGACATTTTGAAAGCAATGGTGCATGCTTTCTCATTCCTCCTCTAAAACGCTCCAAAAATTCTAAGCTTTGGTTTGCAGCTCATCGTGGTTTTTTTTTTTCAGTTGTCGTTTTGTTGCCTTTTTTTTTTTTTTTTAAATACACAGTCTGTAAACTATGCAACCGGAGAGAAGCAGAGCTGCTAAGTACTTACTGTTCTGGACTAGAAACTGAAGTCCTTCGTCCTTCCACAGCAATGTTGCTCCTGGGTCTCTTAACAACATGAGGTCTCGGAGGCCGAACCTATTACATACACACACAGAGACACTTCATCAGGTACTTCAAAAGCTGATCATAAAACAGACACAAATGGCAAAATACACATAACCACCATTATTTTAAAGGCATCTTCCATTCAGAATTGCTTTTAAACTTTTGTGCTTCAACAATGTTACAAATCCATCCCTTTGAATATAAACTGCAGTGACTCACAATTTGCTGAAGGACAAAACCCACAACTTGAGTTGCAAGTGAAACATACACACGGGTCACTGCTGACTATCAGCCAGTCACTGAGAGTTTGCTCCACTGTCCTGTCTGGTACAGGCTAATTTTCTGATAAAAAGGCTTCAGCTAAAGAGCTAGTTGACAGAGTAGAACTGGAAAAGCCTGAGCTGTTGTGCGTTATATTGGTAACTGGAGTTCAGCTCTGACATCATGGTCCTTTTGTCCACTTGTTCACAGGAAGCCAACTCTTCGAGTGAATACTTCTGTGTGAGCACTGAAACAAACTGTACTTAAGAGTACATATTGTAAATGAAAAACACTGCTCATTTTTCTTTAAAAACATGGGTCCTTTCAGCAGCTGAACAGAAAACCCTGACAGACACATTATCATTGTCATCGCTGATGCACTACTAGCGTGTCTTTTGTTGTCTGTAACAATATCCAGAGGTTTTCTGTGGAAGGTGATGTTGCTGCCAGTCCAATCTTAAATGACATATCCATCACCTTCTGATGTTCAGAAGTCAAGCTCAATTTACTCACATTAACTCCACAAGCAACCAAGCTAAGCTTCAAGGAAAGGAATAAGCACACATCATCACTATACAAAGTTTATGCGTGTGCCTACCTCTACTAATGAGTAATCCCGCTGATGAATTTATCCAAAGAGGGAATAAACACTTGCAGCGTCAGGGTCAGGCTGTACAACTGAGCTTTCCAGTTTTGGGTACGTACCACCCTACCTGAAATGGAGTCTGACTTGCTGGCTTTGCTGCATGCTAACCAACAGGAATCCCCAAAGCTCTCAAGTAAGCTAAGGAATACAACTCAACTCCTGTCTTCCTGGGCTTGTGCTCCCTTTAACAGCCACAATATAGCAGAAGCTGTTAAAAACCTACAATCCAAGCACTCTTCAGATGAGTGATGAATTTGTTTGCGATGACAGCGTTGGTTGTGCCCCCATCTCTGCAAGGTGGTTGGGTTGTTTTTGTTTGTTTTTATGTTTTAAGGAACATATAAGCTCACATTTTCTTGCCAGGAAAAAGCCACTGAACTGTGTACTGTGTTTCTGCACTACACAACAGTATGCAGAAGATAATAGCAGGATTATGGTATTGAATTTTCATTTCAAAGGAAATGGTGTACAGCAGATACAATGAAGAAATCCGGAGATGTACTGCCAATATTTTTTAGGAAAAAGAGTTTATACAAAGGTCAGATGTTAAGGTCTTGAAGATCAGTCCCCACACAAGGCTGTTCCTCTCTACAATAAAGACAGCTTAAGAATGTGAATTTATGGCAGGAATGGAAGGATTAAGTTTGTGGCAACTTCAACTGAACTTGCAACGTGGTGAAACATGGGGAAAAGAACAACAGAGCTAATTAGACGAGCTGAGCTGTCAGAGTGCGGCTGAATGGCTCGGTGCCAACAAACAAAAGGAATGGGCTGGCAATCAGCAGGATCGATGAAGAATACTGCTTCATTAGGGCTGATAAAACAGAGAGTGAGCAAGAGAAAGAGCGTGTGCAAGGGTGGGGGGAGAGAAGCATGAGGAACCGGGGGAGGAAGAGAGCAAGAGGGAGAAAAAGAGAGGAAGAAAGAAACCTGTTTAATTAAATTTAAGCTGAAAGATGGTGTGTAACGCTGGCTTGTCATCATGCTGTGAACACTTTCACCTTTTGGGTGGTACCCTGGGGGAGTGATGGTGATGAGCGAAGGAGATGAGAGTTTTGGATGGCTCCAGGGGGCCACCAGACCGGTAAAGCACAGGGTGACATGCTAAGTAGGATTTAGAGCATTGTTCATGGGGGGACTGCAGGGAAAAACCAGGAACCAAGCCAATTCCTTGCAGGATTATTTAGCCAGATAGGCAGGGTTAAATGCATATCAAATGCAAAAGAAGGAAAGAAACCCAATTACATGAGCACACAGCCTAGAGAATAAAGGTAAACATCCAGTACAGGGTTAAATGTGCTTATTACTGTGTCCCCATCAACTTTATGAATAATTATCATATTACAACTTTTGCTAATTGAATGAAGTTTCCAAACAGCCACTATTAATTCAAACAGATCTCTATTAATTATAAACAACCACCCTCTCACAATATCACTACAATTCATTTCCAAAACAACAGAATGTAAAGAACATATCTGTTCTGCTTCTTTAACCTTCTTTGGTTTGTGTTTTTGTTCTCACTATTGGTAATGACTCATATTGCAAGGACCAATGCCCACGGATTCCTCCTTGTAACAGATATAGCCTGGCAACAGTAAGCATTTCTCAGCAACTCTGGCATGATGTGGACTTGGTTGGAAGAGCAGAGAGACCTGGCCTCCTCACTCAGGGCTTCCTGTAAAAGGCTACGACGAACGACTCGCTGATACCCACCTCTGTAGTGCATGCCAACACCATGAGAGGGAAAAAGCAGCCTGCACAAAGTATTATTTACACACACAAAAATGTGTTTCATCTATTAAAAGCCAAATAACAGTCCTGAACAACAACAAATTTATGTATATTTGGTACAAGCATAGTTTTGGGAGTGATTATAATCATTTATATTTATCTTGAATTTCCTCTTGATGAATGAAGCATTTCTGCTCCACTTATTGACACAGCTAGATGAATGCAACAGGAGCTTTTGTGATTACATTTCCAACCTTTTATCAATCACGTTGGGAGCAAAGACAGTTGACACAAACACATCATAGTGAGGACTATTAATGCACTACAGCGAGGAGATTAAACGCTCTTAGCAAGACTTTCATGTAATAAATTACTCAATCTGAACAGTACTGTTCAGCAACTTTTGTATAGAGAAATTGCAATGAGCCCTCATGAGGCTTCACCTGCCAAGCACAAAACAAGAGGACTAAGAAGCAGTATGGGAACCCCTTGGTACCAGGGAAAGTTTGTTCCCAGTGTAATGAAGGTGGGAGGGCCTCCCATACAAATTACATTTAAGAGAACACACACAAGCATAGTCAATGCTACCTTTTAAACACAGAAAACAGAAATCTTCAGTGCACAAATCCATAACAATGACTCTGTTAAGTTAAACACCCAGAGTTAAAAAGAGGGAGGAAAAAGAAAAACATGCTACTGAAATGTAACATAGGAACATGCATCAAAGATCGAAAGTTTACACGCGCCCAAGTGCACTTGTTAACCAGTTGCCTGCTCATCCAAAACTACCCATTTTTAACAAGTTTTAGCAAGATTAGATTTGAAAACTTGCATCTCTCTTTTTCTTATGCACCTACATTTCTGCACAAGGAAGCACGGAGTAAGATCGATTTGCCTTTTGGTGAAATTACATTCATGAAGCAAAAGTCCTGAATAGAAACAAACACCTTTCAAGGCTGCTGCAAAAACAACAGCCCTCTAAACCGATACCACTTTCCTGTACCCAGAAGTCACTGAACCAGACCCAGTACAGTTACAGTCTCCATCCTTAAAGGCACCTGGCACAGTTAATATGTAACAACCAGCCTACAGTCAGTGCTTTGAGTGCAAAACTGCTGAGATGAAGTATCTCTGCCTAACACAGCTGCTGCACTGAGGACAACTTCTGCGTAGTTCTTCTGAGGAAGACTCACTTCTTAGGGCCAACATGTTCTGCCTACACTACTTATTCCAGGTACTCACAGAGACTTCCAGTTTGCACTTTAAATGAACATAAAGTATATATGTATATCATCCATAGTGCAGTACTGATATTTTATTGTCCAAGGACAGATTTCTCTTTTTTTAATGTATATTCACTCATCTGTTCCATGGAGAAAAATAAAGTGTCCCAAATTAACTCAAAACAGAACTTGTGGAATCTCTTCAGACTTCTGCTTCCTTTTAGATTTGAGTTTAGTGCAAGTCTTCAAAAACTCACTGGCTAAAAACTTATCCCAGCCTAGCAAGACTTTTTGCTCAAGAAATCACCACAAAAAGTAAAAACAAACGTTGCAACAGCAGCATCAGTTACCTGCAGAACTGACTGAAAGCTGCAGAAGTCGTCAAAGAAAAGCAGAATAAATGCAGGTCCCAGGGCTGTGCCGCAGCAGAGAAGAAGGGAGTTTAGGTGCATAATTCACACATGGCTTTTTTGCAAAGTTTGACAATCCAAACTACCAAGGTTTAGTAATGCTACTACGAGAGCAATTCAGGCAGTGTTAAGCTGTGGCAGTGAAACAGAACTCCCAGCTACTCACGGGCCTAGACGAACGCTGTATCTTTGGAGGCGGAGGCCGAGGCGGACGGAGTCTTTGCTGCTGTATCAAAGTGGAAACTTAAGTCATAGGTAAATAAAATCGTCACCTACATGAAAACACCTCTGATTTTGTGGCAAAAGCAGTTTGAGTGGATGACATGCGACTTTTCTTAACTTTATACTCACCTTACAAAATGCAATTATTTTCAAAACAGTGATAATCTCATGACCTACGAAGTGCCACAACAGGAAAGGCAGCCACAGCTTCCTCCCTGACACTCCCAAAGGCAGTGCGATCAGCGCTCCATACCATCACCCAAAATTTACTGAGACAACACAGATGCTTAAGGTGGATTCTAACCCATAGGTCCAACTGTTCCATAGGCAAATGGAAAGAATCCTGTAAAGCAGGATATTCAAAAAAGCTTTCACTAAAATCCCCAAAGTGATTTCAGTACTTGCAAAAACTTACACTTAATGGCCTCAAACCAGCAAAGACATTTAAGACTATGGGGAAAAACTCTTAAGTCAATTAAACCTTTCATAAACTAACAGATGTGCACATGCTTAGATACTGCAGTGGATCAAGGTTTAAATGAATTGCCTAGAGCCAAGTATGCACTGTCGTTGTAAAGAAAACAAATCCCCAAATCACCAACAGTTTAGTGAAGACAGAACAGTGCACTGAGGTGCTTATTTTGGTCTCCCACTTTTAAAATTAGCAGTTGGCCAACTCGTTGCTTTGTAATGGTGCTGGAGCTATTCCAATTCAGCTGCTTTTGAGTGAGCCAGCAGCACGACTCTCCTCACACAGATGGCATCGCAAGGTATGCTCTGTTAGACAAGGAACCGACTGATAATTAATGAGATTCTATATAAAATCATCCTAAAGTACAACTTTGATATTGAGAACAAGATCAAAGTTAACACCGTTTCTGCAGCAGCTCGTGTAGAGGTATTAGCACTTCAGGTGAGAGCAGAGCCCTCAGCCAGGAGCACCCAGGAGCACCCAGGAGCTCCTCCCCGCCTGCTCCCAGCCCCCCGAGCAGCGTGCGCAGCGCAGCCCAGGGACAGCAGCCCCTCAGCCCATCAGCCACACAGCGCGGGGACGGCAGCGGGAGGCGGGCTCTTCAGACAGAATAAGAAAGCTTACAGAGATTGCTGTTTCTCTCTCAAAAAAATTCCAGATTCCAGTTACCAGCATAGTTCTAGATTGCCATTCTCTTTCTGCTACCCTCCTGCTGTGTACTGGTCAGCTCCAGCCAACCCTTTCTCAGACCATTTTCATGCTCTTCTTGCATCTCATCAGACTTTCTCATTAAGACATGATTTGCATCCATGGGTTTATCCGTCCTTACTTGTGTGCCAGGAGGAGTGCCAGATTGCACACATGTACCCAGCTCAGCTTTTTGGGGCGGGTGAGGATAAAACAGGCACTGGTGATGGACAGCCGAGGCCAGGATTTTTCCATGTGATAGCTTCCAACCATATATTCCAAGAAAGCAAGCATGGAAACAAAGAAAAATAGAGAAACGGCAGGGTGGAGAGCTGAGGTGGCTGTCAGGAGCCCTTCTGCACAGTGCTCTGTTGCTCCCCTTCTTACACAATTCAGACACAGAAGCTGAGCTGCAGGGCTCTGTATCTCCCCACCTTACCTGCTTGGGCTCAGCGCACAATCTCACGTATTTAACTTTTGTTATGTGACATAGCATACTTATTTTCCATTATGTTTCAGAAGCATAATGGAACAGCTGAAAAAAATCTGAAATTTGCACTTTTCTAGTTACTTTAAAGACATCCACTTACTACACAGCTACTCAAACTATTTGATGAAGCAGGAAAGCAACATGCAATTATTCTCTTTCTTTCTTTGTTTAATGCCTCCTCTATGTATGCTTCAGTTTGCTATTTTTTCATTTTTGGTTACCTAAAAACTGTGGACATTTCTACATTACAAAATTCTCAAGTAAATTATTTAGTTGGATTTTTAAGCACCTTCCTAAAGCCATGGCTTGCAGCTTGAGCACCACCTATTTTCAATGATTTTTTAAATCCTAGACAAATATGTCTTTATCGATATAAGAATTACAAGTTATCAAGAAGTTGATGTTATCATTTCCTCAGTATCAGTTCATACCACTGAACATGTTTGTTTGTTTCAAACACCACAGTACAGCCCAGGAAGCTTCTTTGATTTGGGAATCAGTTTTTCCTTTCCAAAGCAAAAACCAGGTAATTTTTCAGGAAGCACTGCAAGACTGCAGCACCAGCAGTATTAACTGACAGAGCAGTGATGATACTGTTAAAGTTTCTGAAATAAAGTGTGACAAAGGCCCTTCAGGTGCAAGACAGACAGACAGCACAGCAGCTGAGGATGACCTCCTAGCGAGACAGTCCGTGCATCGATTATAGTCACTGCCAGACCCACAGAACTGAACTTCACCTGCCCACCCACACACATGCCGGAGGAATCTGACAAAGTGTGTGACAGGACTCCTTCATTACCTCCCACATCATTATTAGACAACGGAAATACCAGCAAGTATTTGGGAAGATCTGAAAGCTATGCTTTTTGTTAAAAAAGCCACCAGAATTAGTACCCGTTTAAGTCTTGTATGCATTGCACTGTCTGTTACTTTTCTGAACCTTAAGGAGATAGAAGAATGATAAGGCAGACCTCCATATCCACAGCAGTGTGTGCTCCCAGCTCTGTCTGGACAGCGAGACAGAGTGGCTTAACTCAGCCACGTGAGCACAGAGAAGAGCGCAGGCAAAGGGCAGCGAGGAGCAGCCGGGATGGAGGTCCACCAGGAGGGAACAGCTGCTGTCCTTCCGCTGAGCTGCACTGCTAATGGCGATGAGAATGCATGTCACCAAAATGCGTTAAGCAAGTAAATGTGAATTACATGAAGACCATATTCACTGGAAAAGTCACTGATTAGAAGTTAATTTGTTAATGCAGCAAAACACATTGTTTCTGAAAGGTCAATAGGGGAAGCTGTGTTGGAATAGCAACTTAATTACCTGTGCTGTAAGGATGAAACAACACAGGGCTACGCTGCTCCAAGCTGCTAAATTGCTATTCGAGGTATGTTCCTAAACACGTATATGGTAGTTTTTTCTTCAAAGAGGAGAAATGTCTAAATTAGCACTTTCTCACCAATAGCTGCTTACCAGCATACCTTTTTACTCTAGATATTTCTTAATTGTTTTATTCTAAATACTTCTGAAGCAACAAGACACAAAGAAAATTTGCAGGAAGCCAATTTTATGACTGTAGATCTGGCACTGTTTTACTAATTATGAGACAAGCAGTTTTAAGCCGCGAGATGCTGGAGGAAGGGGAAAAAAATCTTATGTTCACTTTTACACTGTAAAAATCCTATTTAAAAATTATACATACCACACATCATAAAGTACCTATTATATATCCAGGGAACTTTCACAATACAGCTATTTAGTTTTTTATACTAGAGAAAAAAATACAAAAAGATCATTTTTGTTCTGTGAAGTAAGAGCTCGTGAGCAGAATACAATCTCAAGCTAGCTGGATGTCTGCTGAGATCGCTTTAAGGTGGTATTCAAAACAGAGCCTTTATCAGTAAATTAGAGGTGCTAGTTCACATGCAGCAACAAGTGCAACTAGAAATAAATGCTTTAAGGAAACCCAACGAGATGAAAACGGGTTTGTCAGCACACACAGAAGGAAGTGGTTCTCATTCTCCAGTTAGCAGTGAGGGGCGTTTCTGATGATTTCTGAAGTAAGGCTTTTCTATGCACTTATCTTATTTTTTTCAGAAATGCAGGACTGGTTTAAAAACTGCTTGTATGCTTTAAAGACAATGAGCCATGGGATGAAGACGCACTGTCCTGAAGGTACCCAAGCTCAAATACTTTGTGCTGCAAAGGATTTGAAGCGCTGACTTCGGAAGAATTTGTTGAACCTCAACTCAACACTCAATGAGGGGGAAAAAAAAAAA
>WBMW01005152.1:32500-150958 GCA_013396635.1 Penelope pileata | reverse complement strand
AAAAAAAAAAAGAGGAGGGAGAAAATAACAACACTAAAAAATGTATGGTACCTAAAAAGATTCAGTACAGAAAGCAGATGGAATCTATGAAGCAGCTGTTTTATTACCCACCCAGATCCCTGCACAGCACATACACTGCTTTTTACATACTCCCATATGCACAGCTCACAAACTGGTACGACAAGAACAGCGTATGCTTTACAGCATATATTTTTAATTTACACTCTGAAATACTTCAAAAGAAATCTGCTGGGTCCTGTGATAAAAAAAATCTCCATGTTTTAAGAGAAGTCTCATTCCTCGAGCTGTATTTGTAGACTGGGAAGGTAGCACGAATCTGGCAAAAATGTGGCAATGCCTACAGCTATGCCAAGAATTTACGAAAGGGGAGACAATCTGCCACACTTAAACCCTCTGATTAGTTTAATGAGAAAAGCAGGGACTATCCCCTTACCTTTCCAGCCAGGAACCTTCCATTACATAACAGACGGAGACATTAAGGGAAGGAAATGAAAGGAGCCTATAAGCTCCTGGTTCCCCTAATGCAGAACGTAGATCCTTATTTCAAGCATCTGAGTCACACCCAGTGTCCTGGGATACAGCCAAAGATCCACCCAAGGTCAGTGAGAAGAAATTCACACTTTACAGAAGGGAAAGAAGGGTTTTCCTGAAAGTCTACTTTTGCTACCTAAAATATTAAATATTATAATGTACATCACACAGCATTTGCTTTAGATGCAGTACTTGCAGGGTACCACCCAGATCCTGATGGGAGGAATAGCAGGTCGTAGCAGTTAACTTGTCACGGTATCTGGGGCTCAAAGACTTGTCAAGATTTCTGATTACTTCCTAGCTGCAGTGACAGAGGAGCTCATGTACAATACAAACAAGCAATACAAAAGCCATGAAAGAGGATACCAGTGGAGTTTCAGACTGTGACCACGTAGTTCTTCTCTTTCACTTATCTGCTGTGCTGAATAAACCTTGAACTTCTCCCACTTGTACATACATTCAGTTCTTCTAAAATACCGTAAAAACCATAACTGTATTACACTGATGTTTTTCAACACTTTACAGTTTGAAAATCTGTCAACAGCCTCTTACTTCACTGGCAGAGATCCCAGGAAGCTGCAGACCACAGTCTGAAAACCACTGTAAATTAAGCTATACGTAGTGAGCATCTCTTCCCATGGAAACATGCCTACAGAACACGGAATATTTCCATCAAATCTAGAGTGGCTCTGGTTCAAAAAGAGAGCCTCACTCATTTTGTTTCCTATTTTGTTTATATGTATTAAGGACTCAGGTGAATAAGAACCACTGCACAGCTAAATACAAAACCCAGGAGCAGGCTGGCATTATTTAATACAGTTTGTAATAATTCTATTCTGTTTCTGTAGTGCTTTGACATGAGTATTCCTCAATGCAATTTGCTTCAGCTCTTTGGCTAAGGGGGTAATTTGCAACAATTCACTAGCTTAAATGCATACATCATGTTTTTGTTATTGAGAAAATACCAGATAAAAACCAAAGAGGTTTCTACTTACCAGCTGGACTAAGTACATTTCTCTGAGATACTCCCTTTCATATAGACCACGGCCACCCACTTTATTTGCTCTCCCTGTCCTTAGGGCAACCACCAGTGACTGTACACCATTTTTTTGGTATTTCTTCTTTGCACCAGATTTTCTCCTCTCCCTGCAATAACGGCAGAATCCCGCGTTGACAGTCTCAGTGCCTCAAATCCCGGGTGGATAACTTGGTGAACATACAGGTACGTGCCTGGCAGTAAGACAAATCTAACACCCAGGAAACAGCAGACCCCATGCACTCTACATCACACGATACGTGTTAGCCTGAAAGCAGCGTAACTTTCATTTGTGCAGAAATCCCAATCACTTGTTACATTACTGCAGGATGAAAGGACCGTGAGAGCAAACTCCCGTAACGTACTGAGCCGCACCCGTTCTGCACTACCAGCAAAACAGCAAGGAGGTTTTTCAGAACTATTCACAGAGATACAACAGGGAAGGGTTCTGAGAGAGAATCTCATTGAGCAGACTTTCAAATTTCCAAAGGTCTTCTACCAAAATTAAGTGTGCTTTGCAGTGGCTTCTTTTCATTCCATCTGTTTCTCAACATACATGGATGGAGAAACATGTCGTAAAAAATCCCAGACCCCAGGAATATATTTATGCCTATGTGTTAAAGTCTATCCATCTACTATCTCAGCAGAGTTTAAAATCACAGCTAATAGGTTAACAACTGTTTTTCTTCTGCTTCAAATGAAGAATATCAGAAAGCTGGGGGAATATTCGGCTTCCCAATTTGTACTGACTGCTCACTGCTACCTGCAATGTCTGTTTGACAGGACTGACATTTTGTACTGCTGTGAGATGGGAAAACGTGTGACATTTTTATTCATGGTGGCGTACGCCCTTGTAATGATCAGCCCTGGTCGATGTGCTTACTGCAGCAGCCCCGAGCCCTCGGAGAACAAACAAGAACCGGAGGTGCCAGCAGTTCGGCTGCCTTATTAAACACCACCAGGATTCTAACGAAGAGCAACTGCTGGAAAATCTCACTGTCAAATCCTCAAGGACATTGTCAACACAGAACTAACTACATATATTTTTCATTCAAAATACTGGAAAATACAGCAATGTGATTTTAAATATAAAGAAAAAAGCCACACTTTTTATCTTTTCTTCTTAAACCGGTCATTTTGTCACTTTTACACGGGCCTTTCTGTGGGCCTGGTACTGGAATTCAAACCAAGCAAATTGCAGAATCCACACCATTTAAAGTGTTGAAAAACGCACGTATCCCTTCTAATCTATCTTATTATCCATTAACAGCCACTCCTCTCTAGCAAATAGAACACTTGTATTAAAAAAAAAAAAAAAAAGAGGGAGAGCTGGTCTCTCATTTAAGGAGTTCTGCAAACGGCAGTAACTACCTGCTTGGTTCAGCTTCACCGTTCACTTAGGAAGTCTGCATAACCAGAGCAATCCTCTTCCACATCAGCACACAGAAGTACACAGCTCCTGTACCTGCAGCACGGCATCGTGCAACCATTCCACTCAGTGTTAATCAGGCCAGCTCTGAAGAGCAAATCCAAAAACCGCCTGGCCAGCCAGGCAATCACAGGGGGCTAGCAGCTGGAAGAATCCTAGGTTTCACATATTCTCTCCTTTTAATGATCTAGTTTAATTGAGGGGCTTAGAGGTCAATTCAGACAGTTCTGGTGTAACTGTAAATATCTACTTCATAAGTAATACATAAGAAGCTTCTGGATGCTGATCTACGTTGCTACACCACGCAAGTCATCCATGAGACCCTCTGAGCTTTTTCTCAGGTTGTCAATCTAGATGATTTGGTTAGCCTTGCATGCGCTGACGTATTTATTTTATACGTATGTATTATTTATAAAGCACAGTTCTGCTTCCACATGCCAGCAGTGACGGACCAAGATAGTCTCTACAAGCTACTTATGGGTTCCTCGATATAACAGGACTAACAAGGAAATTCTGCACAGACATGTTACAGCTGCTACTGCTTGTCACAGAGCCCTAGGAGGTCAGCTCAACCACAGCACTTCCTCCATACATCCAACCATTATGGCACATGACTTGCACGTATGCAGGGCACTAAATTTATTCTGAACATCCATGTTTAAAAAGTGCTTGAAAAGCCAAGACAGTTGGCAAATACTAAAAGCCATAGCCCAGAATGTGCTTTGTGGATGAACGCGTCTGCTGGATGCAGGACTAGAGCCACAAAATCTTACTGCAAATTCTGAATTCCTACGTAGTATAAGCTACAGGCATGCTACATTGCTGCAGCAGCCGGAGACACACCTGTCTGGTTGCTCATTACGAAACAGCGGCAAGTATGTGCCTGAGAGGCTGTAACCTCTGGGTATGCTCTGCAGGTGGTGTATAGATCTTCCTAAAGAGAGAGCCAGGTCTCGCTTGTCAAATACTTACATGCATGACAAGAGTGCAAGCCTTTTAGTTAGATAATTCCTACCCCATGGATTGTCATTTCTGCAAATCTTGCACACCACAAAGCAGAATTTCAATCAAATGAATTACTTTCTTGTCGACTGACGTTGTTTTTATTCCCCTAAGATTACTGTAACCTAAGAACCTGATGAGACAATTGAGTGGTCTCAAACAGACATGAGATGGACAACGCATCGTCGCTGCTAGTAAAGTGACTTCCACTGAGCTACAGTGAACTCCTTCCTGAAAGGAACAGTCAAAGGAGTGAGCAGAAATGAGGGTGGAAAATATGTGTCCTGAAGATAAAAAGAATTTTAAAGAACAAAGCTTACACTTTTAATAAATACGTGAAGAATCAAATGGAGAGAGGGAGGAAACTCCACATGGTTGAGCAGAAAGGAACAGGGAAGCCATATTGCTCATCAGTGGGGAAGAGCAGAATGGAAGCTCATTTTCTTAATGAAGGTATCTCTATTGTCAGAACAGTTCAGAGTGGCAAGGCGAAGGGGAGGCTGGCTTTGCAATCACAGCATACAGTTGCATGAATACTGGAAAATGAACTTGTTTTCCCCTTTCCCCTTTGGTTTCTACCTCAGTGCCACACAATGCTTGCTGTGATCTGGGGGAATCTGCTATTGTTCCAACGCACTTGGGTGTGAAGGGAGTCACAGGGTCTGGCAAAGCAGCCTTCCTCCCTTCCTCGCTTGTTCTCTTTTACACTGGAGATAATCCCTCCTTCAGCTTGCCTCTGTCTTCACCGATCCAGTTTTGCATTTCTGGAATGTAGCTGGCTGGTTTTCTCCCTATCCTCCTCCTGACCTCTTAATGCTGTTTAATCTTCCTGAAGAAGAAACCTGCCCTACAAAGCACAATTCTTCATTTTGAATGTATAGGTGCAACAGGAAAGGAAAAGATGAAGATTTCTGCGCAGTTCCTTTACAGCCAATGAACAAAACAGCAAATAAGCTGACAATTTCCATTTGATGGCCCACAAAAGTTTAATAGCAAGCAGAATAGCAGTATGCTTAGCAGAAATTTCATTAGAAGAAGGGTGTGTAAAACCCAAGTATATTTTTGGAAAATAAAGTGCTCCCTTTATTCCCCAAGAAGAGAGGTGCAACTGCCGAACAGAAGCGCTCTGTTAGACCACGTGACGCCCACAGTGCTACAGGTTCCATGGAGCCGTATCTACACACACCAGGACACAACTGCTGAAGTGATCAGTCACTGTGTCCTGAGTCTCAAAAACTTAAAAATCACACAGCATTTCTTCTCATGGCACCCAGACATGGTAGGTGTTGACCACAGCCCTACTCGAGTATTGGTGGCCTAGTAATAAAACTGTCTTCTGAAGGACACGGCTTCTAAAACATCAGATGTGGATATTAACCTACCTTTTCCCCTAGCAAAATCATCAATCTTACATATATGTATATATATATATGTATTTTCCCCCTTTAGATAATGCAAAAATAAATGCGTAAACACGCTGAGAAAGCCTGCTGCTCATCAAAAGCTCAGCAAGCTCTCGTGGAGAGCTGTCTGTGCTACCTGAAACAGTGATACTGCCATCATCACTAAAGAGATGCCTGCATTTCCCAGACTCTGCTTTTTGGGTATCACATATATAATACGCATAAATATTTCATACCCAAATACTTAAAGCAGATATTTGAGACTTTTGCCTCTAAAAACCCCCCAAAATCCAAAAAACCAGAAGTGCCTTATCAGGATAGCTAAATATTGTAAAAAGAAAATGAAAATGACCTGTTCTACTTCTTGTGTGATTTTTTCTTTCTTTTTTTTTTTTGGTGGCGTAAAGGCAGCTAATACACAGCCATGTTCATTTAGGGTGTAGAGACATTAAAAGCTCCCCAGACAACACTCACAATGCAATACAGATCAATCAGGACATGAAAATCACAGAGTGGAAGAGCTCTGAGGCTGTTCTGTGTTCTGCTCTGAGCAGCATCCTTACCACTGTAGCTTGCCACCAACAACAGATCAGTGATAGAAGCTGAAATTTATAGCAAAACCACAACTTCTGCAGCGCTAATGCAAATTCAGTCTGAAAAAAATATCATGAAAAGGTATTTTGAATATAAAAAGATAAAATTTAAGAACAGTAAAGAGAACTAAAATCTCTGTAGCCATTAGGGTAACATCATTTAAAACAAACAAAAAGACCCACAAAAAAGCAGACCTGCAGGATCCCAGCAGACCTCAAGGCTTCACGCTGGGGGTCCTGTCACAGTAGCCCCTAACAGCTGCTTGCATGGACAAGGAATGTGTTCAGAACAGCCACAGTGACACAGTGCAGTATTTATTTTCCACATAGGCAAAAGATGACAAAGATAAACACGTGTATACTGCCTAAAAAGTGGGAGTGTATGCACGGAGCACGAGCTGCAGAGCACTGAGCCTCCAGAGGGGCCCCAGGTCAGCACAGCAGCGGCTGCCAGGGCTGGGGATGCAGCATGTGCTCGGCTCTGCCAGGTATGTTTTGGTCAGGTTGTAAGGCAGAAAGCAGGAAGAAGGCAAGCAACACTATGATATTCACACAGGACATCCTCTGTAGCAGCATATTTTCTACTAAAACTAACCGCAGTGCTCCCCAAAGCACACAGATCGCTCGGTACTCCACACTATTCATTGGAATCTTTTCAGGGATTTGAAAATTGTTCCCCCTTCTCCTCACTCCCGAAGCCCTGGCTGTCTCTACTGCTCTTGCTACTTGTTGAGTGAGTGCATTGCCTCAGAGTCCCTGGGAGCCCCTTGTACCTGCGTGACCCAAGGGCTCAGGTTAACACTACACCCTGAGCGAACCCAGGGGCACGCAGAGGCAGACAGGAAGAGCTGTGGTCACTTCCACTCCAGTCTTTTCATGCAGTCTTAACAAGATTGCTTTTTAAAAATCTAAATTTCCTTGTCCTAGGCTATCTGGCTAAGATCTTTTGCACAATGTCTCAGTATTACAGGAACCAGTATCAAAACAGCTCCGTGACAAACCACCCATTCAAACAACGCCTGACAGCCCCTCGCCAAGATGAGCTACAGCACTCCAAAATCCCACAGCCAGGTAATTGCTGCTAAATGCTGGAGAACAGCCCGCTGCAGTGCTATACATTCAAAGGCATTTTAAGATATTTTACTGGTATTTCTTGTACTCTAACAACTGCAGATACACAACTGTATTTGGAAAAGCCAGAAACTAACTCACTATATGGTGAGGGATAATGAGTTAAAATTAAAGGTTGCTGCTGGCTTGCTAGCCCATCCCCCTTCAGCTAATCTGTCATGTAATGAAGAGAAGCACCTAGCACAGGACAGCTAGCTGCCGGCTCACTTACAGCGAGCTGATTAAGAATGTTCAACCAACAGCAGACTGCAGACCTTTCCAACGAAAATAAATAGACTGTATGCAAATGTGTTTGTCACTTTGACAGCATGTCTCAATTAAAGCATCTCGCTGCTGTTGGTAGGCTCTCTCACTGCAGCGCTATGGACGAGGCTTACTGCATTACTGATACACAGGGCTTGACCCTAATCCGCATGCATGCATTTTAAAAAAGTCTGCCTTTACCATATATACCAGCACAATACTAGCAGACATAGAAAGCAAGTGACAATGAGAAAAAAGCCTCTTTCATCCTCTTCAGTTTATAAGAACTGTGAATGCACAAACAGCCCTTATTTCAGAGTTCTTGTGGCTTTTTAATTGTTCCCACCTACTGTATTCCAGACAGAGTTAAAAGTGACACTAAAATCTCTCCCTTTAATCACTAGTTAGAAGCCATCTCCCATTTAAACAGTAAATGCTGCTTTTTTCCTCCCAAAAGCCTTAATTTATATTTCATAAACCTGAGCATCTTTTCCTTTTGAATGAAAGTATGATTTAATTTCCAGTTTGGCACGGAAGGACAAAGGCTGTAAGCAAGATAGCCCTACAACTGCTAAGCTGCATGAATTTTTGGAAAGCAGCACTTGCAATGTAATGTCAGCGACAGGCATTCCGCGAGCGAGACGCTCACCGCAGCCAGGAGCCCACTGAAGCTGATGTGTGCTCCTTCAGACACAGAGAAAGTGACCATTAAAAATCTCATGAATTTAAATTCACAGCTTCCACTTGATTATTCACTTCATTAATTTACTAAAATGTTTGAACCATCCATCCTTCATAAAAATCTAAAGGCAAAAACTGAAAATAGATTATAATATTATCTGGATTTTTGGCTGTTTTAAACAAATTGTCATGTTTTCCTGCCAAGATGAGATGGCTACACTTCTCCAGTAGCCCCATCCCTCTTGGCTGCATTGGCACAGCAAGTAAGTGACAAATAAATTGCTACTGCAAATATTTAATTGGAAGAGAATCTGTTTCTAAAAAAGCCTGCAAGAACTTACATTGAGCACACAGGGAAAAGTTCTGAAAGAAACAAATCAAATTCGAAAATGATACAGACAGCATTGCTCTGAGCGATGATCACATCTATGTACCTAGCCAGTCAGTGCAGTTTCTATTAATACTTATCTAAAAATCTGGTTTGCTTCACAGTTCATAATTATCATTCATTTTACAACTGTTTTAAAGTCACACTACGTTTCCTTAGGAAAAATCAAATATTAACTTCTGTTTCCTGATGACAATTCAATAAAAAGTATATACAGAGAAAGAAAAGAATCGCAAAGAAAAATAATGTTATTTTTGAGTTAAGCAATACCTAATAGGGGAACACTGGCAAACTAACAGTAAATATTGCATGCTTTTCCATGATAATCACAGCAAATTCAACATTTTCTAAATAATTAGCTCTTGTAAAGCACACAGCTAAACCCACTCTTCTGCAAACATACTGAAATAAACATTTTAAGAGTAACTAATGCACACAGCTCAGTTGTCAATACTGAAATACAGAGTACATAAATAAGCTATTAATTGATTTTTTCATCTTAGTTCATCACCTTTAATTTTCAAAGAATGTTAAAATGCTTTAATAGTTGGATGTTCCATATTGACACTAATGATCTATCTAGATAACATGGAACATTTTAAATTATACATCCTTGGTCCTGAGGGCTATAGTACTTTGCATGCTAAAAAGAACTGCAAAATAGCTTATAAAATTGCTATAATAATTATACTTTTTTTTTTCAAATTGATGTAGGATTTATTTTTCTTCAAATCATCATAGGAACAAAAGGAATCAGTAAGCTCAAGACAACCAGATTTTTAAAATCCCATTCATACAGATATAACAGAAATAAATCTATAACAACATCATCCAGTTGCAAAAAACAAAAAAACAACTGCCATCTTTGTTCTTTTGAGCTTTCTCTGCATTATTTTTGCTCTTCCCTGCATCACACAGCTTAAGAGAACTAACACCAAGACATACCTGACCAAAATGTACTGTGATTGGTCTTCTGTCCTCTCTTAATTTAGGGTCCTTCTTTTCAGCCAATGGAGAAAGTGCTGGCCTCGGCAGAGACTGCTCCGGTGCTGCCGAGCACCCATTCTCAGCAACGTCCTGTATGGTAGGAAAAGGTGAACAGCATGGCCAAAACACTCCTGAATTCTTGGTTAAGGGTAAGAGGCGCAAAGAAGGGCACTAGAAGACAATGCTGACTAACCATTCTGATGTTAGGAAGAAAAAACAAAGTACAGAAACGAAAATATCATTAGAATAAAACAATTCATTGCACTTTGTCAGTCAAAGGTATTGCACACAACCACACCGTCCTTCAAACACCAATGCTGCATGCAGATACATGCAATAAAATGTCTGACTTAAACACGAAAAAGCCAGGAAATACATACTGAGAAGAAAACATAGCTCAAAATTTCCCTTCTACGAACAAAGTCAACAGAAACCTAGGAACAGGGATATTGGTTGTTGGTTGTTGTCTTTTTTTTTTTTTGTAAACCTAAATGAAAACAGTAATTCTACTTATGTACTTCACAGACTGATCTGTAATAGAACAATTACTTGTGGAAATGGCAAGGAGAGATCAAACTCTCAGCTTAGTTAGCTTTGTATTTCATCTTTCAGTCTGTGTATACTGAGTATGCCTTCAGGAGATTGTATAAAACAAACTGCTGCCTAGCAGGATGCTTTCTTGTTTTGTTTTGCTTTTGACGTTACTCCTCATCTTCAGAAGTAAAGTGACCCATCAACCTAGGCTACAAGACTTGGCAAGTGTATGTACGGTATGTCTAACACAGGTTTTGAAAAAGACAAAGGCATGCAGACACAAGGAATCAGAGAAGGAGAAAAGAGTTTGAAAGTCCGTTGAGAAGCAGTCTGTAACGCAGTGGGCCCCAACCTTAAATCTCTTTGCAACAATGTCAAGGAAATAATGCTTGGTAAATATAGAGAGAAACCTGCACACACTGTAGCTCTGCAAGACTGACCTAAGGTTGGCTGCTGACACAGACATTGCTTTGATTCACTGACCTTTGACATGCCCCCTCAAGTTTCCGTCTTGCCAAGGTACAATAATGAGACATGTAAGCTGATGGCCAATTAGAAATGGTTCCTTTGGACACAGACTGACCTAATGTGTTTAGGTCAAATGAAACAAAAAGCTGGATGGACTTTCTAAGGGGCTTTGTCTGCTCCACAGAGAAGCTGAGAGACCTTTTTAGATCCAGCCGGTAGAGCAGTGGTTCACCACTATGGGCAGAAGGATCATGGGGAAATTAACAACTTCTTAAGGTCAAACTGGAGAGAAAAACTTTTTCCTCCCCTCTCCCCCCACTAGCAGTACAATGCTACCTTGTCTTTACAAAATACATCCAAGTACACTGAATTAGTAACAAAAGAGCCCCAAAACATCTCGGTGATGAGAAACGTAAGTTCCTGTCAAAGACGTACTTCTGCTCCAAAACAGCAACGAGCTACCAAGGGGTCTGCTCAGCTTTGGAATCTCTTAGCCTGAGGCAGCAACATGACTGTTCTGAAACGCAAGGAAATGAAATAACTTCATGTATGTCTAGATGAGCCTAGCCACAGTAAACGGGCACCGAGCTTCGGGCCTGCTGTGCACACGCCAAGCACGTGCCCGGCACAGCTGAAGCTGCCTGGAGCACACGGAGCAGGGAGCGGCCCCACCGTGCCCAGCTTCCCTGCAGCTGTGGCTCCATCCAGGGCAACAGACAGCATCAGGGGACACTGATTCTGAACTTCTGCACTACATCAGTGCTTGCAAAATGTCTACTGACAAAAGCAGCTCTTCAGCTTGAGAGCAACGAATGACCGAGGAACTACAGTGAACCACAGTGAAGCAAGGCCCTGAAAAAGCACTCGCTGTTCCCGGGACTAAAAGAAAAGCAGGGGAGGCCTGGGCACACCACCTGAGAGAGCAGATTTCCAGCTCCACTGCTGACTTGTGTTTCCACATTGTTCTGAGAACAGCGCTGGGACTTCACCCACAGCTGTGCAGTGTAGGTGTACCTGTTTGGTACAATGCCATCCACCATTCTGTGCAGATGATGTCCTAAGTCCAACTGCTCGCTTCTGACATGCCCCAACGTGGAATGTTGTGTAAGCCAGCAAGACATTCCTGAAGGAGCTTAATTCATATATATTATTCAAGACAACTAAAAGCCTGAGTTCTCTCTCCTAAAATAGATGGCAAAAAATTGAAGATGATAGGGTTGTTTATTACTTAAACAAAAACCTAGCGATGCCTCAGTGTCTTTTTAATGAAAAGAAAGCATAGTTTAAGAATATTATTAAAACCAAAAAGACCTTTCACTTCAGGAAAAAAATACATTTTATGAATTACTGGATAGAGAGAATGATAACTCTCTCTCACACTCTGCAGTTTACTCCCCTAACAACCATTTGTGTCCAGGGATGGTCTTTGCTACCCATTTATTTTAAAGGAGGAACTTCAGAGCAAAGTAAGATACATCTAGGCAAATGTAGTTTCAGCTGAATAAGGTTCTCATCTGCTTAGATATACATTATTAATTGTTCTAGGGATCTTATATAATGGAACACAAACACTGTCTATTAGAAGCGCAAGAAACACGTGCCAGAACACCTACACGGGTTCATGGGGTTACTTTATAAACCTCTAAATGAGATGTTTCCAGCTGCACTGATGATAAAGCAGCGACAACAGCCCATTGATAACAGACATTAACTAGAGCCACACAGGGCTCTGGCCAGTAAAATAATGTTGAATACATTAATGCCAAGTGCCCTACCATTTATACAAATTGTCTTATCCATAAGCTTTCAGTAAGTCACATTCTCCTTACTGAAAGTTGAGGATGGTACCATTTGCATTCCTCCTTCTTCCTAATTCTATGTAGTTAGGCTTCAAACGAGCCAATAACGGAGTGACTTGACCACCATGGTCCATTTGTGAAATGGAAAAAGCAGCCTTTACAAAAGAAAAAGAAAAAAAAAAGAAAGAAAAAGAGAAAGGTACCATAGCAGATACGAAATAAAGCTACCATGCTGTATCTATTAACAATTATTTGCTATCACTCATAAGAATCCTCTGAAAACTATTTCTGTTGCTTTGAAATACTGTACCACAAATGAACAAGGGATGGAAATAGAGCCCCATTCAATCTCTACTATCATATTAAAGAAGGACCTTACACACACCACAGTGACCTCTCAACAGGTCAATCCTGCATTTCCCATTTGCAATTCAAACCCAAGACTGGAGCAGACCAAGGGCAAAATGGGCTCTTGATTATATTTAAGAGGTCATCATTGCTATGCAGAGTTGTAGGAAGCAGACCTCTAGCTTTATTGCATTTTTACATTCTATCTTGTACAGAAGCTGCTCATATTTGGCAGTGAGAACTGGAAAAGGGATGTTTATATTTGACTTTTCTTTACCAATGGTCTTCATACTTTTTGTATTAATAATGGAAAATAATATTTTAAAATGCAGTGGACAGTAAGTTCAGTTCAAAAATAACCTTGGGTTATCTGTAGAACAGGAAAGACTATCACCCCAAATTTGGCAAAAATTTAGCACATAACAACATCAGAATTTCAAAGACAAAACATCTGCACATACTGCAAATAAATACATGAAAAATACAATGTGCATCCTTGCAATTTTCCTCAAATAGATTTAGAAACAGAGCAGCACAGGCATTTAGATTATGAAGTTACATGAAAGTGGCCAAACTAATTTTTGCTATTGTCACCTTAAACAGAGCAACATCTCTTATCAGAATTATTTTCTTACACTTAAAATGGAGAAGAAGATGGGACAGAAAAGATTTCCTGAAGAAATAAGAGGTAGAGCAGAACGCATCGCTACCCATAGAAGTCTTTTAAGCTCCTGTGAAAGCGCACGCTGAACAATCATGTTAGCCATCCTAAGAACTGCCACATAGCAAGGAAAGCACAACAAAACTGGGCCATTTATTTGTAAATGTTATATGTGTTTTTTAAAAGAGAATGCTTGCTGCTTGAAGGACTAGGAAGACAAAAATAATAAAACAAAGCAATAAGGAATGTTTCTCAGCCTTTTATACAAATGTCACAGAATAGCATACAATTATATTAGCATTTAAAATACAGGAAAACAATCTGGTCATTTTACACACCACCAACTGCTTCAGAAATGCACATGAGAAGGGCAAACATTTTATTATTCATGAAGGTTATGTCCAGAAGTGAAACATGGAATTATATATAAATTTTCACGCACAAGAAAACTGTTTCATGTTTCTATTTAATATTTTTAAATTATACCATAAGTGGTCACACACAAAGAGGTAAATGTGATAAAACGAAACAAAATTAAAATCATCTGAAGCAGTTTTATGTTTTCCAAAATCTCTAGCAATCTGCTAGAGTATTTCGAGATTCTGCATTGAAAACATTAATTTAATTAATTGCCTTGCTACAGAATAATCCCTTTGTATTAATATTCTGTGGACATGTTAAGGCAAATTTCTATCCGTGCTATATGAAAACTATCAGTACTATCTTAGGGTGATGGTTCAGAAATTTAGTGGAAAAATAAGTGATAGCACAGATTACACACATACACACACTTATTATGCAACAAATTCTAAATAAGAACTTCAGTTATATTAATGAACTAGCTATCTTGTTTTCCCAAAACACTCTAGGAGCTCTGCTTCAAATACAGTATCTGCAACAAACCTAAGGCAGAATTAACCATTCATCCATAAGGCATCTATCAAAACGACCGTGCTTCTGGCTTAAAAGGAGCAATGAGTACTGGATAACACTTCCCTCAAACACAATTCAGCATTCTCAGAACTTCACTGTTTACAAACAAAAACAGATTCAGAGAACAGCAAACAGTTTGAGTATTTTTTGCTGCAAAAATTCAGATTTAAAATGAACATAAACTCTAAATTAATTCCTTTGTACCTAAACTTTACAGTATACCGTCATGAAATATATAAATCCTTTGCCCAATAAGAGACACCATGCTATTTTCCCCGAGAGATTATTGTAGAAATAACAATTTGCCATTTGGAAAAAGTTCACTGCCATTTCTGCAGGACAGATCTCCCCGTTCATGCAAAGTCCTCTTCCACAATGGACAGGAGAGGGACCACTCCAAATACTCAATTTTCTGGCTTTTGTGGGTTTAAGTCAGAGTCTTAATGTGTTTGAAGACAGGTTTTTTTTTTGTCTGTGAATATTTATAACAGTGTGAAAAATCCGGGACAGCTGGTAATGCATTTTGAAGTGCACTAACAACACTGTATCAAACAGCTTCCTATTGATCACATAATGCTTTTTGTGGCTAAGTGTTTCATACATGGTGCTTATACATTTTAAATAAGAACTTCAAGTACCTTTTGCTTCAAGCGGTTTTTCACTTCTTTTATTCCCATTTTTGCATGATCTTTTGCCTGCATGAAAAATTAATTTAAGTTAAAATCCCCTTCTAAGTCTAGCAGTAACTATGTTTGATTTCAGTGCATCAAGATTCACCTTCTCCAGTTACTAAAAACAGCAAGGAAAGCATTGGAACAGGATATTGAAAACATATTGAAACAAACAGAAAGCTAAAACAATAATAAAGTAATAATAAGCACATATACAATTCTACAGAAATTTTGCTTTCTGTTTCGATGCAAGAAACATCTTTCATCTCTTCACATTTCATGCCCTCTGTCCTTCCCCCTCTGTACTGATCTTTGCTACCAGTTAACCATCAATAGCAACAGTAACCCTGCAAACTTCCTCCTGGATGTCTGTTCCGCTTAGTAGAGCCAATCTCATCCTACTCATCTCTCTCAGGATGGAGAAAAGGAGGGAAAAAAAGTAACAGTTATCTCAATGCTTTTTGTAGCATTATTTCCTAAAATTGAGCTTATAGAAATCTGCACTGGTTTCTGCGCTGCTTTAACTTGCGCAGCGAAACCGGCGGCCGCACCTGACAATACAGTCACATACCAGCTGTTTGTTAACAACAAAAACATTTTCATTTAAAGAATAACTCAGTAAGTTGGGCTCTAAATAAGTAGGTATAAGAAATCTCTAGGGAAAATTAATTGACATTTAGAAAAGATGGAACAATTTGGAAAATGAGAGGATTCCCTTATTTCGATGAAGCGGCAAGCAGAGAAACCTGAGGTAACAATGATTTCCAGCTGAGTAATGATGAGATGGTAGAGCTGCTTAGTAGAGCATACAGGCACTATTTCCCAGAAATAGTTCTATTTAATAAATAGAATGTATCATCTACACTTACAAAAGAAATCACAAGTTCTCATTCTCCTTTGCATTTCAATTATGTTTAAATTTCAAAATGACTTTTCTATTTCAATTTGAAATTGAAATGAATGCACATTTTAAATAATTTTGTGCGTCCAAGAAAATGAAATTAAGTCTTGAGTTTCATTCAAAAGGTTAAACCAGAATCATAATTAGACTCTTATCTCAGTAGTAAGCCAGTACTTGATACTTACAAACTTGTAGACGGTCTTCATGGCAGGGTTAGCCTTGGTCTTTACTGTATTTAAAATGGCTCCACTTCCTTTCTACAATTATAGTAAAAATGGAATAAATTTTACCAAAGCTCCTTAAAGCAAACAGCAGTCCATTCTTCACACCATTCTCAACTCTAATAAAGCATTAACTATGTTTATTAGCAGAGCTCAGTATTACAAACTTAAATTAAAAAAGAGAGAACAAAATTAAAGCATATTCAATCTTTCTTTCTTTTTTTACCAGAGCAGCCTGGATTCTGATTGCTGTTGCTGTGTAGTACCTTATTTGATAAATAAATAAATGGGTAAAACTGAAAGAATAAAGTCATAGGAAACTTTAAATTTTCTTATTTTTTTTGCAAAATTATTCTTCAAGACATCAGATGCACAAGCAAACAATTTCAAGATTTACTACTTACGTTACTACAGAACATTCTTCAACAAGAAGTTAACTGTCAGCCATTCACTCTCCCTATCATTTTAAAACTACTTCTCATCCTATGTATTTATATATAGTAATGTATGTAGATTATCCCATCTAACTACACGATGAGATTTTTTACATGGCAATTACAGTAACTGTACTCAAAATTATCAAGATAATACTGAGCCCAGCATTCAGTATAGGGAACATAATTTCATTCATAATCAGAATAAAAGGCAAATGGAATGGTGCAAAAACCAAGTCTGTCAGGAAAGAAATCAACCTTTCCTACTGACTCCTATGCTTAAACAAAAACTTTTATCTTTTGATACATTGTACCATATTTGATGCATTAAAAGAGACTTTTAAAATCAGGTGTCAATTGTTAACTATGGTAACATACTATTCTCTAAAATTATTTACATCTTAATTTATAGAACTAGAGCAGTAAACAAAAGAGATACAAAAAACATCCAAACAGTGCTTTCCTCATTCAGCAATTCACACCATGTAGCTTTACAAAAGAGCATGTTGCTGTGGCAAGGGTCCTTTTTCTTTCCTTTTCTATTAGAAAGGAAAGGGAAAACAGATTACTTTCTCAAATGACAATAACTTATTCCTACCTGTCTCCAAGACAGGTAAGAAAGTGGTGTTCAAAAACACAAGAATTCCTATGATTTTAGGGTAGCGTTTCCCTCTTTTCTTCAACTGATGAATGCATTAGTTTCTCACTGCTAAACTCAAATTTGCCACAGCCAAATACTGCAGGAAACAGGCTAGTGTTGTTCATGAGGGTAGAGTTTAACAGCCATGGCCCAGTAAAAGTCAGAACATCAGCTGGAAGAATATCATGCTCTTACCCTCACTGTAGAGAGCCACTGGTGGTACAATTTGTCACTACCTGGAGAGAACCACAAAAACAAACAAACTGTAACTCCACCACACATAAAACAAGCCAGACATGCACAGTGTTAGCGCTCAGTGGTTCTAGCAGCATGAATACCCCAGAACAGGACAACCATCCTTTTATTTTAATGTAAGCAACAAACAAAACCAGAAATGGAACAGGTATTTACACTTTTTCTTTTACTTGCTAAGAGGAACCTGGATTTTATCTGGGTTGTCTTTCAGATATTTCAGAATGCTGAGATTTTTAAGATTGCCAAAGAAATTTGAAGTGATTCTGGGTAAAGCCAAGGATTTTTTCAGTATCCTGCACTGCAAAAACTCCTTCAGTTTTCCTTTAGCCAAGTGGTAAAGCTGAGGGTTTGTACAGCCAAACAGATTTATCACCGCTGGCTGTTGTTTAGGTGAGTGCCAGCAATGATCCACTACGTCACTGTGCCACAACCAGTAAATTAAGAGCAATCTCTGAAATTACTTTAAAGCACTGCATTGCTTACCTGCGTATTCTCCCATATTTATCTCTTCTTCAAAAACATCACTGAAGCCCTCTCCAGAGTTAAGAAGATCCAGACGGCCATCTATGAACTACAACACCAGCATTAAAAGAGACTAGTAAAATCAGGTGTCAATGATTAACTACGATAACATATTATTCCCTAAAAATATTTACATTCTCATTTACAGTGTTTTCAGAAAGATTTCATTCAACATTTGCAACAGTAAACACAATGTTCTCATCAGAAAGGGACTCCAAATAGAAAGAAAATACAAAAAAAAGACAAAATGTTTACTAATGCAAAAAGGTATATTACTTCATTAAAAAAATAACATTTTTCTGTACATATGTTTTCAGATTTTTGAGACAGTAATATCATATCCAATGATGATACGCTTTCTGTACAAAAAAGAAAGCAACAAAAATCAGTTGTACTGCAAAAGAATCTGCTTCTACATTAGAGCAATCAGAGCAACGAGGCCAGTACCTGCTTAAAGAGCTGGAGCTGAATGGCATTCTGAAGGAACTGCCTCATGACAGCAGAACGATGGGACACAAATGTTTCTTCACAAAAAGTGATGGGCTCGCCCTGTAGAGTTCAGAGGATTAAACACTGAAGAAGCTTGGACTGAATCCATTTGAATCCACTGTCTCCATTTTATCTACTTCCTTTCCAAAATAAATAGATAAATAAAACTTACGTAAAGTTCAGCAAACTGCAGCTTATTTCCAGGTTTTGATCTGGTTACTGAGAAATGAGTTGGAAAGTGGCAAGTTGTGCGTCACCAAAATAGAATGAGTACGTTTCCAGTCTGTGCATTTTGGTAATGCTGGTGAAAGACCTTTCATCATCCAAAAAAGGTATTTTGACTTCATGTTCCCAAAATATCACACCTGGTCATCTGCATTTTGTGCACTCCGCTCACCCTTTCCCCAGCAGGCCCAGCAGTTAACCTGCACAAACAAGTCAGCAACGTCTGCTCCGCTCTCCCCACAGTTCAGAAAGATTAGCCTTTCATATATTGAATTGAGCAAAATTTCCCTTTTTCACAACCTTGCTGGCAAAAAAGAGAGATTGTTTTGCAGCTCTACTTTTATCTTATTTTAATGAGTTATGTTAATGCTGAAGTCTGCTGTGCATCTGCCATAAGAGCACAAATTTCCTCCACACTTAAATCGACAAATACTCAGTGCAGCAAGCAAATATATTTACTGAACTAAAACCAAGAAAGTAGCAAAGCATGATAAAATTATACTGATGTATAATTAACATGGAGGCTTTTTCATAACCATATTAAAATGTATTTGGACTTTTCATCTGTTCAGAGTTTAGAATCAACATTAGATAGCAAAAAAAACCCAAAAGCACGCCTTTAAAAGCGTGTTATCATTTCACTTCTGAAAGCTTTTTGTATGTGAATGTGGTTTACCACTGGCTGTGTGAGGTCAGGCCAGCAGGGCCACTGAAGGGCTGCTCGAAGCCCCACAGCCCAGCACTGCCGCAGAGCGCGGGGCTGTCCCCACCGAGCTCTGCAGGAAGCTGCCACGGGGCCGCCGACCTGATCCCGTCCCTGTACCTGAACGGTGCACACAGTGCTAGAAGTTTTTAACACAGTTCATGAGGAAAGTGAAGCATCTATTTGGCTTCAAATAATCAGACTGTAATAAGGAAATTGTTCCTGACCCCAAGGAATTGGAGCACCAGCACCACCACGATGCTATGTTACGTATCTCACCCCTAATCCAGCAGCCAGCAAACCCCAGGGGTCACAGGTAGCTCTTAGACCAAGGACAAGGACCCATCCCAGGTGAGCGCCTGGACTTAGGAGCATGGCTGGGTCTTTCCAAGAGAGGAGTCACTCTTCTAGGACAGTTCACCTTTTCCAGGAGCCAAAGAATTTCCACGATTTTGGAGAAGAAAACAGGTTTCTTACGTGACAACTACAGTTTCAGAATGATTAATCTAATTTTAAAAATAATGATCTGTCTTTAATTGACATTAGCAGGTATTTACTTGATCAATGTGAAAAAGACTTGCCCAAATCCAGCTATCAGAGCATAATCAAGGCTGCCCAACATATATTTGTGGCTAACTGTAAAGGACCAAAAGAAACATTTTCCTTGCAAATCTCGTCACCAATTCCCTCCCTTTATGAGCAGGAGGTGACATTAACCCAGACAAAACCTGGAGGGCGTGCAGAGCAGGAGCAGTACCATGAAGAAAAACAGATTTAGTCCATGATCAGAGAAGAGGGATACGAGCACTGTGCACAGAACCAGGCTCTGGCAGCAGCAGCTCCCGCAGCTCCGCTGTGCATCTCCCGGCCCGGCAGAGCCTCGCACCGCTCCTCGGCTGCACGATCAGGAGAGCAGTACTGTTACAGTGCTAACACACTTCCTTCCTCCAAGTACTAATGACTGAGTTTGTTCATTAGGTTGATTAGACCTTTAGACTTCTTAAGAGTCAATTCAGGCTCAACTGCTGCTGGATGATAGGAAAAACTTCAATCATCAGGGTCAAGCGTGAGCTTTGCAGCTCAGAATGCATTAGTGCCTCCCACCCTCCACGACCTCCAGAAGGGTGAGCACACCGTTGCCAGCCCCCATCCACTGCTTTATTACAAAAAGACAAGGTGGACAATAAGACCACTTCCCTGGCAGATTTGGTTAACTGTAAATTATGAAGCTAATCAGCCCTGCTTTTACTGACAGATGACATTACATAAGAGGAGACACGCGACAGATCATGGATGTTTTGTGAAATCAATGGTCTTGCTCACAGGTAAAATAATTATAACAACTTCTCCTAACAAATCCATCAATGCCTAAACTTGCTACCTCCAACAATTAGAATTTAGGGAATTCAGGCCTTGATTTATCAACATCTTAAATTTCCATTTTTCTCCTCTCAACCATAACCGTGGGACCAAAGCAAAGCTCCAGCACTGCAAATGCACAGAGTGACCCAGTGAGAAACTGATCCGATCTGCTAAGTAAGATCGAGACACACATCTCAAGCTTAGATAACAGATTTTTTTTTTTAAAATATAGAAGTTCACGCATTTCAAAAAAATACAACCTGCAATCTTAAAGCAAATAAAAGTAAAGGGATTTTCAAATGTAAGATTAGAATTTCAGACTCCTAGATGCACTGAAAAACGAGGTGCCTTTGCACACCTTCCTTTACATGAATATTTTATATGCATATGGCATAATGAAGTTCATCAGGGCAGTGCTGCTAGCATGTGACCCCTAAAAAGCTGAAAAGTTTCAGCAGCATCCGATCAGTTGCCAGCTCTGTTTTAAAACTGGAATTCTGTTACATTCTAAAATAATGTTTAAAATCTACTTAAAGCAGCAAGTGAGAAATGAAAGGAGGCTCAGACTGATTTAAGCCTGTCCTGCAGTTTCAGGAAACTTGCTGTTATATATTTTAAAAGCCACAAAGCAAACTGAAAGATGAAGCCTGGTTCTGGTTACCTAGGCTGTAAAAAAAACTTGGCGATGCCATCCCAGTCTTGCAGGGCAATCCCTTCTCCTCGGAAAGCAGGGCTTTCTTCCAGGGGAAGGCGCAGGAGCTCGCACAGCTACTGTCTGTGGGAGAAGTACCAGACCCGATTTATCACCCTGCAGACAGGCCAGCTACCTGGCTCTGGCACCAACCTTCACAGCGAATATAAACAACTAAAAATCTGTGTGACAGAGAAGACAGCACAGGATAGAGAACGCCTTGGAGGAGGAGACGAGGGCAGACATGAACAACACTTCTGGAAAGACACACGGCGCTCAGGTGAGTCACAAAGTCCAGCTGTGCCCACTGCCACCCCAGCAGGGACCCAACGTGCGTGGGACCACGGGGTGCTGAAGGCCCCGCGCGCCTGCTGGGAACACCTTCACATAACCAAGACAGCTCTTTGCTCTTGCACAAGCAAAGATTTCAAAAAACTAATTCTAAAGATTAAAAAAATATATATATATTGAAGACTTTGTTTAGAAAACCCTGAAGTTATGCCATGGAAGATATATGCAATCTCTTCTGCATTATCATGGTCAGCATGTGGTGCAGGGTAATGAATTTTGTGCTGCTGTATGCATGCCTTTAAACCATGTAGGTGCTCTTTCAAAACCTCTCTAATAAATACACAAGCCATTAGAGCTGCTCTGTAAACTACCCATGAAACGAAAAAATGTGGGTGGAATTTAAAGGTGCAGAAGGAGCTGACAGCGCAGGAGCTGTAAGCCCGGGGTCAGTACAGCACGCAGCCAAAACCCAAACACGCAGCGAGAGCACCGACGTGTAAGGGATCCGTGCATCACGTTTCATTACTAACCAGATGTTGCAAATAACCATATCCCCTACCAAAATTGGCTATGTGGCAAGTGACAAAGTAAAGCCTGTAGAGATATTCTAGGAATAACCATTCTTAATTCCATCATAAGGAATCATAAGGAATCTAAAGATGCGAGAGCGATCTCACTGGATACACACATCGGTGTCAGATACAACAGCAACCAAAGGCAAGCAACTGCTCTGCAGACCTTTCAGGAATTGTGATTACAATGTCAAGGAAAGATTAGCTCATCACAGCTGAAAAAGGATGATCAGTCAGCCAGCAGGATTCCATAAAGAAAATCTGAAATTGGTGACAGACACCTGATAGGACACTGGCTCATTCCGCTTGCATTTGCAACGACAAATAACCTCCCCGTAACTGGTACATACGCTCAGCACAAGAAAGCTCTTTGCATCTGCCTCAGTCATAATGGAATCAAGAAAGCATAGATCAAACACACAGCATTAAGCAAATGGCACCACAGCTTTATTAGCATTTCAAGATGCTGCTCAGGAACAAAGAAACCACGTGCTCACAGATTTGACCACACTTCTAAAGCAAAGTAAATTAAGACTGTTCAAAAAGAGACCAGTTCACCAGGTCTGATAAAATAGGATTTCTAAGTATAATCTTGAAGACTACTTAAAATCATGTATTTAGCAATGCAGGCTGTACTGTTCAAACACTTCCTGATCTTATTAAAAGCATCTATAAGAAGTATTAAACAAAACATCACTTTTCCCTTAATTCCCTTGTAGTTAGCGGTGAATCGGAATTTCTCTGACAGCTGTCATTCTTCTGCACGTGATCTGATAACTCCTGTAACAATATCACTGAAGGACAAATAAAAGGGAGAATGATGACTGCAAGGCTGGCAAATCGCTGACATCAATCCTAACAATCACATCAACATCGCCTTCCAAACGCCGTATGGCAAAACTCCCCGCCCCCCCAGGCAGGGGATCGCGGGCACAGGCAGGAGCAGCAAGCTGTGCCCAGCGGCAGGGGCACCGGGACCACGCTGCGAGCTGCCCGTGCAACACAGTGCTCGGCCGACCACCCCCGAGAGGCTGAGACAGACGAGCTCGGCAGTGCCCGACGTGATACTCCTAGCCTGGACTGAAGTGAATAGTCACAGAAGTTTTCTCCTGATTGTACTACAAAGAAGTAGAATCCACCCTGCACTAACAAAAGGAAACCAGAAAAATTTCTAGGAATATAGAGGGTTTGTTTTCACTTAATGCTTACATGACAAATGCTTCCTTCAGAAAAGTGGCAGTAAGCCAGTATTTGCATATACATACTGGAAGTTAAATTCCAAAATTCTGCCTTGGAAGCATTCTCAATACTCAAGTAACTCCCTTTACAAAACCAGACACCAGCTGGGTCTCCAACTGCAGAAAAAAGCAGGACTTGAACCAATAAATGCATTCTTGACCAATCCTCAAAACTGAAGTGTCCTCAGAAAGGACACAGATCTGTGTCCTACAACCACTGAAGACACCATTATTTACCAGCAGGCTGCCAACTAGGACGATGCAAATTTAAACACACAATTCAGCTTCAAAGGTAAAGACATAACGAGAGTCGTGTGGCCAAGAGTGCTTCCTTTATGCCTCTGCTAAAATTATTACAGTATTATCATTATTATGCGTTTTTAAGCCATAATCAATTCTACAACATCCAAAATGCCTTCAGATCCAAAAATGTTGGGTGTATTAAAACCACTGTGAAATCTTTGTAGGAAGAATACAAATAACTGCTTTCTAGCACTGTAAGAGAAACGAGTTCCGACAGTGACACACTCAGCAGAAGCTCAGCACTACCCCTCCACATGGCATGGCAGCCCAAACCTTCCTGCACTATTAAGGGATCTGACAAACCTGCACACAACTTTAAATGAAAGATGAAACTAACAAAAAATGTCACTGGAAAACATTTAAATCCCTCAGTGACATTTTTGCTTCTCCTCTTAACCCTTTTTAATTTATTAGGATACCTGGCATTTTCACCTTAGACCAAGAACAATGACATATTTAAATTCACAAATTTGGAAACTACTTCCCCTAATAGAGCAAGCTCTTTTTCCAAGCGTAAATACGGGCTTGCCTCCCAATTTCTGGTTCACCTCCATCAGCCAGCTGTTCTCTCCCCCAGCAAATAACACAGCCTCATGCCTCCAGAAGTCAAGCAACAAACCTGAAAGAAAATGTGCAAAGAAGCCAGTAATAAAGCATTTAGGGCTGGGGGGGGTAGAGAAAAGGGGGAGAAAAAAATATATTAAAAAAAAAAAAAATCACCATTTCACAGATCAAGAATAGAGGCAAGAAAATAATAAGCAACTTTTACATGGTCACAAAAGTCTCTGGCAGAGACAGGGAAAAGAACCAAAATTTCTTTAATCCCTGTTCAGTATCTTAAATACAAGGCTATTCTTCCTCTTCCTACTTGATACTGTGTCAATGCAGGAGTGTAGGTGTTGAAAGACTAACAAAAGAAAAGTAATAGTATGGCATTATGAGCTGAGAAACCTAATCTTTATCAGATACAGCAAATCTCTATGATGCTGCCTGCACCAGGAACTCTCTCTTTGTCCTGGCTATGCTTTAAATTACTGGTATAATGTGTACTGTATATTGTTCAACTCTTATATTTATTCCACAAAAACCCCTGTGGCCTGCATGCGATTTTATCATTAGCTGGCAAGGTAATTTCAGGGCCTAGTTCTGCAATCACTCCATGAGCAATGCTCCCATTGAAGCCAGTATGTTCTGCATGCAAAGTGCTACCAATTCTCTATAATAAAAAAGTCTTTTTCTATTTTAACTACTGTAGAATGTTAGTGACAACACAAAAAAGGAGAAAAATTACAGAGCAATTCTATATAAGAGTTACTTCATACTATGACAAAATATAAAAGTCAGTCTACACAAAGTATTTCCCAGGAGATGCCTGATGAGCGTTCTTTGTTTTATTTATTAAAATTCAGTAGGATACAAACTGCATTGTTGAAGAGGAATAAAGAAATCTCTGCAAAAATCACGGACGATTGGCCATAAGTAAGAAGTGTCTGATAATGCCCAGAGGTGACAAATGATAACACCGATTTCTTTTGATTCCTTCAATATATAAAAATCCCAACACCTATCCAAAACAATGAAGCTTCCAGGATTCACCCACTGAAAGATGTTGAAAACATGTTTTTGTGCATTTGACTCCTTTGTACGATGATCCCAGAAATCACATTGAACCAAATGGCCCGTTTGATGGTGGAAATACCTTAATACACAGCTAATAAAGATGCAGAAGGAGAATAAACTGCTTTGAACTTCAGCAATGCAGTGTAAAAGAGAAACTTTGGCCACACAGGTTCATCATGAAAATCCTACCTGGTTCAGTAACAAAAAAAACCCCAACCCCCTCTATAAAAAAAATGGATATAACAGAATTGAACTTTACATTTTCACCGAGTTAGCAAGGTCTAGTCTCTGGTAGTACACTAATGCACACGATGCCAGACAGCATGCTAGACGTCACCTCCTTCACACAGCTTCTGGCAAACTTAGTGCTACTCCTGCAACAGACCTGGCTGAGGTTTGGTTTGTCATCGTGTTATGCCACTTGCTAATTCGGTGTGGAAATCTCAGCTATGGTCACAAAAAAACAGCGAGAAAAGGAACCACTTTAGACTGGATTAGGAACACTGGAAAAGGTTTCATGCCTTTCTGTTCCAGCCCTGTAATGGTCTCTGGGGAAACCTAAGTGGCCAGCTATTAGCATATAAATGCACACACACACGCTTGCTGTTAGTTACCGCGGGATGGACTGTACACCCATAACTTACATCACTACCCCCAGAGATGCACCAGAGTCCCCTCTCGGCCCCGCTGGAGCACAGGCACTGGTGCTGCAGTGATCGCTGCAGGGTCCCGGTGCGTTCTGGGTCTGCACAAAATGGCCTGGGAAGAGCTAAGACACCAAGTCCACACGAGCTCAAGATGTTCCTCCTCACAGGTGGAAAAGAGCAAAGCGAAGCACGCCCTTTTAAAGTGCTCAAGGAGAAATCTTTATTTTCCTTTTACCATTTGCTTACTCTTGGTTTGTCAGACTGAGGCTCTGACTTTACCATGTGAGAATGCAACACGCTTAGAGAAAAAGCCGCACTGGTGCAACCACCCCAGGTGTGCTCCTTCTCCTTTACTTGAACAGAGCTCCTCCATCATTTGCACTGACTGAAGCCCTTTCCCCTGAATAACAGCCAAAGATCCTGTCAGATGAGAAAGTTCCATTTCTTGTAAGTTAGGTTTGATTTTGCTTTCCCAGAGTCTCATCTACATCTCAAGTTCTGCAGCTTTATTCAAATACTTAGGAAAAAGCAAAATCACAAAAAGCTAGCCTCAGAGACTGAGAGTGCTGCCAGCCCGGACTGCAGCCTGCCCCAGCCCTCCGACTGCTTCCTACGAGGAAGCTGCATCCAGCGTGAGGATGACAAGAGCAGGTTTCTCCTCTCACCACCTCTGTCCCTCAGGGTTTGCTCAGGCCATGACGAAGCAGCCGAAGGGAATCTGTCCTGCGTCACTGCAAGCATGCAGCCCGCGCACGCTGCACTTTGCGGCAAGAGGAATTATTTACTGTCGGGCCACACTACTCCTCCCAACTCCATTACATCAGCTACATATTTCTGACATGTAAAACTTCTGAACTCTTCTGTGAAGGGAAAGCTGCCACCTAATTAGACCACCTGTGCAGAGCAGCATCTGGCTGAGCACACAGCAGCGCCCGGAGATGTCCCAGAGACAGCGGCACGGTGCCTGGAGCCGGGCTGCGGGCAGGGCCCGGCCGCACTGCTAACGTGCTCTGACAGAGAGCAGCTGGGCAGCGGCTGCCGGGCCAGAGCTCCCCTCGGGACCCACACCCCCTCAGTGATAACTTCTATTTCATGAAAGTCCTTCTCACCTGCCCCACAACCTCAGGTCTCTCACCCAGGAAACAGATCTGGGCCTGCCAGGACTTCTGTCGGAAGGCTCTGCAGACCTCCATGCCATAGATGTGAGGGCTAACAACTGACAAAACATGATCCAAATATTTGCAGGATCATTTATTGTGATGCTTTGTTTTGGCATTCCATTCAAATTGCATTCATGAAATAATGCATGTGAATTTCTGCAGCTCTCACACTGCAGCACGACGAGCGCGGGGGTGAGGCCTGGTGCTGTTCTAGTTATTAACAGAGCAACACAAATTTGGTTCTGTGTGCTCGTAAGAAGAGCTAATAATGAAGTCCATTATCATGGTGACCTCACAGCTCTGAGACTGCTTTCAGCTTCTTAACACTCTTTCAGCTGTATGAACCCATGCTTCATGTTCCACATTCCTTTTTAACCTCGATGTCCAGCTCAAAGCAGCTCAGCATCCTGCTGAGGATACCTCCACAGGAAGCACAGCTGACTAAAACGTAACAGTCTCACAACTTCGGTCCAAAAGCTCTGCACCAGCACCGACAATGAAGGCACACCAGCTTCTATTCGCTTTCATTTCTAGGAAACAAGGTTCCAGGGCTCAAACCCCCTCAGAAAGAACCATGGCTCCTGACCACAGCTGCCTGCAGGCTGCGTGTCCCAGGGCACGAGGATTTCTGGGTGATGGCTTCACCCACCCAACGGCTGCTGCCAGGCAGGAGATGCAGCAGGACCCAGCAGCAGAGCACTGACACGTGCTGACACGCACAGCTCTGGGCCTGGGCTATGCTCTTTCCTGGTGCCACTGAGCACCCGCACCAGGGCTGCTGGACATCCTCACCGTAGGCATTTCCTGCTGAAAATTCAGGAATGCTGGCTACTGTGGAAAAAGTTAGTGAATAACCAAAGTACCTGCACTGAGAAATCAGCACTTTGAACTTCCCCAATTAAAAAGCAGAACCAGTGCTGGCATGAGCTGCCTGCTGAGTGTACCTGGGGAATGGGAGCACGCGTTTGCTGCACATGGGCCTAACTGCTCTCACCCACATGCACACCCAAACTGTCACACAGCTACTTCAGCACTAAAACAAACAGGAAAACAAAGCTGAAATTTAATTTCAAGAAACAAACACTGCAATTTAGCAGATATTTACCAACCATTGCCATAGCTAAGAATCACACCACAACACTTCACGAGCTCCGTCAGCTCACCGTCACTAAACCAACTGGTTTCTACTCATGTTTTTTTCCTGTTTAATTCTCAGCACCATAAAACTGTATTTCCTCATTTGCAAAAGCTGGACATCTATGGAATGAAAGCTGCCTAACAGTGCTCTAAGTTCTCACAATGCAAGATTTGACACTCAACAGCAATTCCAACTCATTTGTCAGGGTAAACCAAAATGCTCAGCAACTTTTAAAACCACTTTTTGTCACTGGCCTCCCCTTCCTCACCATATGCTCAACTTTAGTAAATATAAAATCTTCGTACACTTGGATTTCTACTCCACACAAATATCTTTCAAAGCTTAGAAACAATTGCTATGGTGCTAAAGAGTTAATGCTTTGTAGCACGGCCACCGTAAACAAGCAGGATTTCAGCTAAGCAATACTGCAGTCAGACACAAGGCTTTGCAGGTGTGGGCAATAATTAAAGGTTTCAGCACATCTACCTGGGTGAGGTATTTTTGCCTCCTATTCCAAGGAGGAAGCTCTCTCTGTGGAGAGCAGAAGAGCTCATTAATGAGGCTAATTAGGTGTAAAGGGGGTAGAGTCTGGCATCAGCTGCAGCTTATAGTAGCTAATCATTAAGCTCTGTAATCTCTACCCCAGAACAGCAGATGATCATGTTCCTAGGTGACTGATGTTGCTAAGAAAATTTCCAGCACCTGAGTACCTGACCAAATACTTTTTGGTGATGCTAAGAATTCCCTTAACCCTCCGCAAACCAGAAAGTGGACTCAGCATGGTTTCCTCACACCTCAGGTTTCTCACAATGAATATCCACACAGATCTGAACTTTGCATGAGGTCTGTAACGCGACTCCTCTCAGAATCACCAGCAGCAACGAGATAACAGCATACAGAAGAAACACCAGAAAATAATGGGTGGTGGAGCAAGGTGCAAGAACAATGCAGATAAGGGCAATAACGCTGGAAAAAGAGCGATCACATAAACGTCCTGAAGGTTTGCAAGTTCTGCCTGTAATTTCTTTGCACAAAGCAGTGGAGATGGTTACAATACCACAGGGAAGAAAGCCTTGTTAATAAATATGTAAAATAAGGATTTCGTTGTACTCATCTAATTTGAAATGAGAAAAAGGACATTATTTCCATGGAGAGAGAATACATGAAAGCAGAGCTCAGTCTGGAACTTGTTTTGTAAAATGAGCTGCAAGGATGGCAAACTATTCCAGCACCTCAGCAAGAACGCGGGAGTTGAACGGGCAGAGCGGGCTCCTTCCTGGCAACCTTCAAAAATGCAAAACTTTTAGATTCAATCTGAACTCAACAACAACCACAAAAAGTATTTTTATAAATGAATATAAATAAAGTGAACCATGCTGGGCTTACAACGGCACCCCTTCAGTCACCTGGGCCCCAGCACTGCAGTACGACCCCGAATGGCTGCAGCAGATACATCACCACATCTATTGCGTTTCTTGATTACCTTTGCAGTAACTCACGTTTGCAGGTCCCTGAATTACTCATGAAGGAATACTAAACCAAGATCTTTGAAGCACATTAGTTGTAACTCTTGGGTTTTCAAGAAAAGCTATACATTTTAAAGGGTGCATTTTCATACTGACCAAGAAACTAAGCTGCAACTTCGTACAGGTCACAAGATTACCAAAGTGATTAAATCAGCGTATTTGGCTGACCCTTATTGTCAATGGAATGTAAAAAACAACTCGTTTTCCTCTGTTTGCCTTTACTAACTGAAATGGTTAAGGATTACAAAGAAAAATGCCTTGCAAAACCAGAGACACAAGCAAGTGCCGCTGAGGTCATAATGGCTGGAGCATATTTAATACGAACTCCCTCGTCTCCATATTACCTGTGGACTTGGAGCTGCACAGATTAAATTACAGGAGCTGCTCAGAGGTGGCACCAGCTCTCATTATAATCAGGGGATGGCTGAACACATCAAGGTAACAGACACTGGTGATCCAAGACTCCTCTTGGCATGTATGAAAAAAAAAGTCAATAGTATCTAGCACAGTCTCTTACAACAATGCAGAAATCGATTGAATAGGATGATAAAAATGCTTTGTAACTTGCACCATACTGTTCTCAATAATTCTGCAGGTATATCATAAAGACAAGAATACATTGTGTAATAAAGGATTTACAAAAGCCCTGAGATAAGCCCCTTCCCCAGCACTGAAAGCACTGCAGCTTTAGCTTCTGCTCTAAAATGACACCTACACAAGAAGCCTGGAGATGGATATGTAAGGAATTCAAAAACAGCCCCTCCATCCCTCCCTTGTTTTTCATAGCGCAATAAACAATGACAAGTCGCTCCCTGTCCACCTTCTTCAGCTTGTCTGGGAGACCTTTTCCTGTAAATAAAACTGCAAAATTGACTGACATGCACAGTCAGTTAATATTCAAGTAATCATATTAGACATTTTATGGGAAAATGTGCAAAAATTACGTTGGTAAGGAAAAGGTGGGTGCACTTAGCAATCCAGTAAGTATGTGCCAGTGTCTGAGTTAAAGAGAGGACATGGAACCAGGCCATGCAATACAATACTGACGTGTTTTAGTCAGTGACGATAAACTTTGTTCCCCCAAGGTGTACCTCAGCACCCCAGCTGCGTGGTGCATGTCCCAAGCTTGGTCTTCAGAGGCAGAAAAAAACATACAGAGGAGTGACTCCAGCATTTGGCACTATTTCTGCATTGTTTTACTGTTTCTGACAAGTGCTCCGTTGTTTCTTAGCCATGTACACACTTCATTTCAGTAATTAGCTGTCAGAGAAGGCCCAACAGCAACTTGGTATTGTCTGCTCAAATCATATTAATGAAATGCAATCCACTCAAACGTCCTGAATGCACATCTGTAATTGTGTTAAATGGAGAGGCTGGGGACATCAGCCAACTTCAACTTCCGAACAGGGCATTACGATCGAGTGCATTAACCCATTATTTCTTAGGGATTTGACAACCAATTAATATTGCAGAGCTTCCCATGCAATGATAAGGACTGATGTTCCAACACTATTTTCATTAAGTGTAAGAAGTGATTTTTGAGACTGAACTATCGAAAAGCTGGGCATCATGTTTGTGAGTACAACACCCTTTAAGGCAGAAAAGCAACAACTGCAGGTTGCAGCTCTGCAGAATTAGTTTTTATATTTCGGGATTCAGTATCTGCATGTTGTAAACTAAATGCAGGATACTCAGTGTACACATTACAGTGAACATAAGTAAAATTTAATAAACCCCAAATCCTTATCAAATATACAGGTTTTTAAGGCTTCTCATATAGCTATTAAAATCAGTGTTCCCAAAGAATACAAAATGCAGCTGATTCTTCTGTTTGCAAACTGCTACTTGCCAGTCGAATCACTGTATCATTTTCTCCATTTTCTGCTTCATGCATCACCAAAGACTTTTCCAAAGAACAAGATCTGGACAGGATGAATAGCAAGGAACAAGATGCAGGGCAACATCCTGTAGGTACAACAGACTTTGGAAAACTTTTGTGTGAATTATGACTGCAAAATAGCTACTCAAATTGAATGAAAATTGAGCACAACATAAGCTATGGCAAAAGAATGGATGGGAAACATAGTTTTAGTGTAGTTACAATGTCTAGAACTCTGGCTAGGTGTAATGCTTTTGGGGAAAATATTTACATACATGTTACAATTAAAAATTATTTACCTTAAGCATGAACTTCCTTGCTGAGATGCAGCTTCTGCAACAGTTAATTTAAAAGAACACACCTCCTTCTGAGTGATGCTGGCTCAGTGCTTTTCATTTCAGATAATACAGTGAAAAAAGCATCAACAGCACAGCTAAATAGCATCAGTCACTGTCACTCAATAGAAACTAACTTTCTCACAAGATCCCACTACAAGATCCACATCAGTAATTTATTTACTTACTAAATTTTAGGCCAGTAAATAAGGGCAGTGACAGCATTCCTGTTTTCTGACTGCCTCCAAGTGTTGAGTACAGAACGTTTGTGTATGTAAGAAGAAAAG
Organism: Penelope pileata; assembly: GCA_013396635.1. Lineage (NCBI taxonomy): Eukaryota > Metazoa > Chordata > Aves > Galliformes > Cracidae > Penelope > Penelope pileata. The sequence continues at coordinate 118,660 of WBMW01005152.1, read as the reverse complement.
CATCTCTGACAAGAGCATTCTTTATTTCTTATATTCTTAGAGGAGAATTTAGTTGACAACTGCAGGATGAACTTTACCTACAGAAGTAGAGACAGATCCTTAAGGAGGGCAAATTTAGCACGCTTGCGATCCCTCCGAATTGCCTTCATTTTCACCAGCAATCCTCCCCAAGAACACACGGTCTAGAGATACAGATTTTAACAACTGCTTTGAGAGCTTCACCAAAAATTTGATACATCTTTGATTTTCAGTGAACAGCAGCACCAAGGAACATATGCACACCCTTCAGAGCCTTCAAAGTGTGTCCAGAGCAAAGACATGCTGCCTTCACCTCTGCATTGCTGGGAAGCCTGGGGTGTAAGTTACTGCCTCTGAGTAATGTGCAATGCCAAATCAGATGCTTCAAGAGAGCAATGTCAGTAACAAGCATTTCACTTTCAGAATGAACCACATCTCTGTTCAGATATATACAACAGGCATACGGTTCCCACACAAGATGTACTATAAAATTTCTTATTATATAAGTCATATAGCCAACTACTGTCTTGGAAATTATTCAAATAAGAGCTACGCTAGGGACACAGAAGTAACCTTTAAGGAGTTAAAATGTCCTCAACTACAAGTCAAGTTGAAACTTATTTAATTAGGTTCTGTATTTGAAAAAATGAAATAAATTCTTTCATTAACTAAACCAAACTCCCTTAAAGGCAACAATATGTTCCCTCTCTGTCAGGACAGAGCGCAATGAAATCTTTATTTTAATTGGGGTTAGCTACGGGGCCATTTGGCTTCAGATGCTTTGTTTATCAGCCCTAAGCTTTACAGCTTAGCCACTACTTGAAATATTTTATCACAGAATGATTTCATTTAAAAAAAAAAAAAAGAAAAGGAAAAAACCACTCTTCCGAGTGGTTCTATATAGAGATAATTTTAAATATGCATGTCAAAAACTGGAAGTCCAAGCCAAAGGTTTCTCAAAAGAAAACACTGATTTCCTTTTGCATTACTGTGATACAGGTGCCTGAAAATGCCCTATTTTAATGATATCTGCATCGTGCTCTTCCCTCCACAACCCAGCAAAGATGCAGCTGCAGAACAACGGTCTCTCCATGGTGATGAGGCAATCAAGCACACCCCATTTCTGTATTTGGTCACAACCACATTCCTTTGTTCCCAACAACATTTCAGAACCCCTTACACTGTGTGGATATACATTTTGCACCTTCCCCATGCTGCAGGAAACAAGGCAGACCCTCTGCAAAGCAAGAGAACTCTGGGGGAAGCCTCTCGTAGGAACACAAACCATGCTTCATGTAAAACACATTCAAGTGTGCAGCTTGCTTTCCATTTCTTTCCAAACATCTCTGAACTAACGTGAGGACCTTGTGATCTGAAAGGTCTGAAGTTGATCATGCTTATTTAAATTCAAATTTAAACCAAAGAAAATTAATTCTTATTTGGTAGATTACACCTTTTTCCGATATTAAACCAATTGACAAATATCATGCATCTTCAGTAACAGCTATTGCAAATATTTTGGAAAAGAGTTATCTCAAGAACGGGCAGTGAACAGGAACTCTACAGAAACACAGCACCAGTTCATACCAAAATGCTGCTAAAACCATGGAAATAATCCAAAATTCCTGTTTTATTGTGAGAATCAAGTATAGACAATGTTGGGTTTATTTCTTTTGAAAACTGTAAGCCCTGGTAATGTTACTAAAACTAAAATAAAATGGAAAAACAAACACAAACCTCCAAACCTAATTTCCACAAATTAAGTATTATGATATTTTCAGGTTCTTTTCTCCTGTGCTATCACTGAAGTTCACTCCATCAACAGCAGACTTCCTCTTTTCCAAAGTTTTAAGAATCGTGTTACGCAATTCGTACCTGTTTTCTGGAAGATTTTGGTATCAAATTGCTAATAGCTATAAACATATTATATACTAAAGCAAGATACATAAATTATGTAAGAAATAAAAACGATGCCAACATTATTTTACTGAGTCCAGTTTAAGAAATTTCCTTGATTTTTAAAACCAACTTACTGTCTTACTTTCGTTCTCAGCAATAAAAGCATCGTTGCTGAATCTGACAGAATAAAGCTTCATTTAAAGAAATCACTGAGTTCTGTGCTTCATCTTTATGTTACCCTAAAGAAAATACAGCTATTCGAAATTAAATGTATTATTCATATTTTTTTTAATATTTAGTGTTGACAGCCACACCTTTCTCTCCAGACAGCTTTTTGCATATCTTCTCGGCACTGCTCCCTCGTGAGAGCCATAATGAAATGAGCTGCTTCTGCAACTTCTCAGCAGGTATTTTGATTTGAAAGTAATCACAGTTTTCTCTACAATCTTTATACAATTTATGTCGTGATCATCTAACAAATAAGTAAAAGACTTAAATTGGCATCAATACGTATACTTTCCTCTAACAATGCACGCTAATTGTACATCTCTAAACGAGAAAAATGTTTATTCAAAAAAAGAAAAAAATCTATGAATATACCAACTATTGAGTTCAAAGCAAAAACACCACATGTGTCTAAATAAATATCAAGAAAGTGTCAGAGGTAAATGAGGAGAGACCAGGTGAAGTGTGTGTGATGTGTTAATTGTATTCAAAAAAATAATAGAGGCAAGACAGAGAAGCTGAACTTCCAATTATCATAATGGTATCTACTTCACAACACATTTTCAAACTTGAAAGAGACATTTTAAACCATAGGAATTCTGAGCAGAATACCTCCAGCTGTGTTCTGCATAAATCTTGCACGCCGTACATACACAGTTTATTTAAATACCAAGTAAAGTTATGACTTACAAAATGCATATTTCAGTCACAATAGAGTATCTGTCATTGCCAAAAGTTACTCATCATTGAATGAAAGGAACAGAACACAATGAATTAAATTAGAAAGAAATATGAAAAGGAGGAACCTTTTCATTTGATGTGTTACTAGACTGAAGTTGTTTGTTTTTTAAAGAACAACGCATTCACCAGCCCTCTGCAGGGTTTATGGTTTAGACACAGGAAGAAGGAAAAGGTGCTGGTCCTCACAGCTAGAATAATTGTTGCCTGTATAGCTTGCTGGTCACGAGCCCGAATTTCTCCTTCGCTATTGCTCTGCCCATACCAACCCCAACATATCTGGGAAAAAAGTTGTCTAGTTCTCTGACAACACGCACAAGCCGAACCAGAAAAGAGCCTCAGTCCCCTCCCACAGCCCCTCTTCCAGAAGCCTTAGGCCAGTAATGAGGAGCTGACGAGCACCCAGGACAGCAGTGCCCACGTCCCTCCCCAGGACTGCGGAATGGAGATGACAGCGCGCACTACTGAGGCTCCATTCACATCTGATTTTGCTGAGCCCCAGGGCAGTACCAGAATACCTTAATGTGATGCTGAGGAGCAGCACAACTCTGGATGAGAGCAGGTCTCCTTCGCTGCCTGCCACGGAAATCAATCACACTGAACTGTCAATTATGTCACGCATACCAATGTCTCATTCCGTCTTCACGCCCGTATCTTTTTAGGCTTTCACTGAACGAGCTCAATCATTTACCTACGCAAATCATTACAAATAATTTTGACTTACTGCCTTTCGCTTTACTTGAATACTTCGTTTTGTACTGTAAGTTTATGTTCAAATTGTACGCAATCGGTAACATGCATGGTGAGAGGCCAGAGCAGCATGATTTCTGTTATTGAGCTCCACTGGTTTGGTTCTAATCTGTTTTAATATCCTAATTTCTGTCATGATTTCATCAAGTCTGCCTGCTACTGAAAGCCTTTTCTGCCACCTTCCATGGGAAGCTCCACTTTCTGTTGGGCGTACAAGCTGCTCACCCAAGTGAGAGTGCAGCCTCTCCCTCTTTCTCTTCCCACTGGAATGGAACGGTCCTTTGTTGCTTTTGGTGGTGGTGGTGGTTTTCATTTGCTTTGTGTTTGTTTTTGTTTTCGTTTGATTTTTTGCTTTGCCAGTACAAAATGCAACTTATTCATAGCTCATTTGAAAAACACACAGACACTGAGTGCCTTCCACAGAAGCCTAATACAGCAGTGCTGTTATTTTATCCTCGGTGTTTGTTTACTTGCTTCATTGTCCTCCTCTAAGTCCCCTGCGCTTTATTAGTTCAGGAAATATCTTCAACTTCTCCTGCCTGGCAGCATTTGCACACTGCTTCATTGCTTGCTGAGGCTGTGCACTCTCAATTATAAGTAAAGTATCAGGAGAAAAAGCAATAAAAGCAAAGGCTAAAAGTAAGTAAAAAACAAAGGCTTGAAACAAATTGAGGAGAAACAAAAACAAATGTATAAAATAGTACAAAAACCAGAGAATCAGGTGTGAAAGGCACAGAGGAATAATTTATCAGTTGAATGTACAAATCCTCCCCCAGTGAAGCTGAAATATCATGGGTCTGCTCCTCACTGTACAACCTTCCCGGGTAACAGGAAGATTTAGAGGGTTTTGAACAAAAGACGCTTCTATTTCTCCAGCACCAACACAGAAGACGCCCAGACTGACCCTGCCCAGCCTGATGGCTGAACGGGAAATTTCTACTGCGTTAACCATACAGTGAAACACAAATGCTGCTTTTGGCATGCTCACAGGTTCCAACACAGCTCACACAAAAAGTTCAGTGCCAGCACGTAGCAGGTAAACACCGATCATCTCGAGAGCAGTCTTGTGAAGGCAGCCCTGCAAAAAGCACATGCAAAGAAACTCCAAATTTCACTCCGTGCACCCCGAGATGCACCAGGAGGATTCCCTACCTTGGGCACATCTCCAGACTGAAGTACAAAATCACCCCATTCTAACTCTTTTTCAGATTTTATTTTTGTTTTTGAACTGCATCACGCAGCAGACAGGAAAGCCTGACTATCTGCTAGGGCAGAAATGCCATCATGGAAGGGAGCAGCACGTGCTTTGTTCAAACCTGATTTTAAATTAAGTCTTCCTACGTTCTGTGCCATTCTCAGCAGAAAGTCGTGATAACTTCCTCAAAAACAATTTCTTATTACCTTTCCTTCAGAGTCTTAGTAACTTTTAATTCACTTGTCATTTTTCCCCCCAGTGTGGGGCACAGCACTGCAGAGCACAGTATCTTTAACAGCTCAGAAACTCTACTTACTACCAAAGACTGTTGTAAGAGATTAAAAAGAATCACCTTTCTATTTCATTATATATATTAAAAAACTCCCACAAAACTGAGATACAGAATATTAAATGCTTTTTTAAGAACCATAAATGTGCATTAGGGAAAAAAGCCTTTTTAAGGTTTAAAACAGCAAAAGCAAAGGCTTTTATTTGTACAGCAACAGGACTGAAATGCAAATGAAAACTACACAGAAACAAAACAAAGCAGCATTTCCCCAATAACTAAAACAGCTTTTTCACAAATCACCGCAGGATCTTCATTCTAGAAAGACAGTCCCAAATCCCAGTTCCAGAATAGGCAGGAATTCAATTTATCTCCATTTTTATTATATAAAAAAAAATCAGGTTTTACAATCTGTCCTTTCCCACTCCTGTTAGTGGAGACACCAGGATGAGGTTTCAGAGCTGACCATCACGGAGGCCCCATGGGGCTGGCTGTGCAGGCACCTATTTGAGAGCTGACAGCGAGTAAATACAAAAAAGCAAAACTGTATGGGACAAAGCTCCTATTTTTAAAAGGAAAACAACAGAATTGAAAGCAAAGCACTTTATTTTATATGCTTCTGCTCACTGTTTTCCCTGCAGTACCTCTTTCTGAACACACAGTCCGCACAACACAATGTCACCACTGGTGGACGTCCTTCATCGCTTTGTGCACACAGAGCCAAACGCTCCTACAGGACCTGGACACACCAAGGCAACCCTGGAGAACAGGAAGGCTCTAGCTGCCCCGTGTACAATGCATACCTTTAGAACTTCCATCTGGGGGGACAAAAACACAAGGCAAATGATAGCTATATAGGTAAGGAAGTAACTGAGATGTGGCAGTTCCTGGGAGCTGGAAACAACTACTTACTCTTCCACTGAGTAACTTAAAAAACAATTCACCATGGCAACAATCACACTTCATTGTAGATAAAGCATCAAATGCTACAAAGCCTTTTCAAAGCAAATTATGCACCAGTGTGTAACACGCACATTCTTATGTTCCCGCACACCTACTCCAACACCGTTCCCACCCAGACTAATCCAGCGTTTGCTTCTTTACCCTGCACCACACATCACCTGCTCTCCTTTCTGACATCTGTCCCACTCAGATCTCAGGGCTCTGAAACTGTTAAAGGAATTGACAGTGCTAGCTGAAGCACGGGACTGATGTTAAACCCTACCCTGTCCTTACATCATGCCATCACATCACTGCTTTAGTGCCTTCCTGAGAAACCTCTCCATTTGGTACTGGTATCATTGCACTGCTTACGAATCCCTGAAGCAAAAACCAAAAATGGATGAGTGAACTATCCTCAGAGTACAGAAAAATCCTTACCGTGATCCTGACCCCGATTCTGAGGAGGGAATTTGTAACAGAAATGGAATCAAAACTAATACCTACTAACAACAGATAAGGCAACAACACATCTTAAGCATCTTGCCCTGTAAGATCTTTACATCAATACAATGCCGGAACTGGAGAGCATCCCCGTGCCTCCTCCATGCAGGCTGTGTGCTGCGGGTGGCATCGCTGGCAGCGGGGCCAGGCAGGCTGCATCCCCCCCAGACACTGCAGGGCTCCCGGCCAGCCAACCCCAGGGGACAGGGCCAGCAAAACCCCCGGAGCCTCCAGCCAGCGGGGCTGCATGGCAGTGCAGACACACGGCTGCTGTCTTTATCAGACTGGGTAACAGAAACTGTCAGCGGAGAACAAGGGGACAGAACAGTTCTTCAGGGATGTCTTAACACTCCTGCACCAAGGCAGGAAAGCTTCAGGTTTTTTTTTTTTAAGGAAAAAAAAAGTTGGAAATACAGTAAAGGAGATACCTTTGTTTTATTACACGCCCTTTATGGAAGTATAATGTCCTGCACTTCCTCCAGATGTCCTTACACTGCTGAGGAACTACAACAAGACCACAAACTGAAAAGGCTTATTTCAGTATTTCCTCACATTGAATTGAACGTTATTGTTAAAGAAGAAAATTTCTTATTTCTATTCACGATGTTGGTTTGCACTGAAGTTCCAATTATGAAAAATGGTAATATGCCATCTCCTCTCTTTAGAATTCAAATATAAAGTAGCAGGCCTAGACAGGACATTGAACTAAGGCAGCAATGTACACACGCATGCAGGTATATCTACACCCAATTCAGAGAAAACAGCTTGAAAACTAAGTTACAAAATAAATGAGTTTCAAGACATGTAGTTTCATATTAAGATTAAAAAGCATTTCATAAAGTTTTAAACACACTGTTGTCCACTTCATAAATCACCAATTTGAGAAGAGTTCATAAAAAGTGTGGAAGTAGAAAAGTACACTGACTCTGTCCTCTGAGATTTTGTTTAACCTGAGGGGGATGTGCCTAAAGAACATTTAAATGTAAAGCAATTCTCCAGTTACACAAGAAATGGTTGTTCAGGCTGATAAACCCGAGTAACACTGGGTAACTAATCATGAAGGCATAAAAGGAATTACTGCTTCAGAAGATGCTAAAATCATTTTTCTGTATTTTTGTCAGTTTAACATTATTTCATGCTGTCTGCGTAAAAAAATTTACACTTTTAATACAATCATAGTTTCCCTTACCCTCTTCCTCCCTGCTTTTCAGACACAGTTTGGTTAGAAACTGTGCAGAACTTGACAGATAACACTGCTACTGCTTCACCCCACTTCATCTGCAGACAGAGGGAAGGGCCTCTCAAAGACAGCAAAGCGATCAAGGACTTTGTTGGGCTCAAGAAAATAGCATGAGCCAAACAAGGAGGACTACAGTTCTCACTGCCAGTGTGGTCACTGTATTGATCTCACCCCCAGGAGACACTGCTACAAACTAGAGAGGAGGTTGCCACAAACTGGCACAGCTGCAAGTAGCCACATGTGTTGCAAGTGTAGCAATCTGGTATGAAATGAGGAAATTACCAACAGGCAGCATATTCACTACCCAGCACAACCAGATTTATATGGATTATATAAATGAGAGAAAGGTATAGCTTCAGGCGCTTCGACAATACAAGCAAGAAACCATTTCACAAAGAGAGCAGAGTTCATCACCCTAATACTTGGATTAATCAATCCATAACCAACCAGATCAGCATTGTAAAACAAACCGGGGCATCACAATTCAAACCCAACCGAATGCCAGAATCTCCTGCACAGATATGGCTCTTCAGGGGCATATCAGAAAGAAAACAATTTGCTTTATTTTGCCTGCATTACATATACCTCTCAGCTCAGTGTGCCAGGTATACTGAGTCATGAAAAATGTATCAGATTTTGCAGTGCCAGCATGTAATGAGGAGTTATCAACTCAAAATAGCAATGTTGAAGAGAAAACTACCTGCAGCAGCACTTAGCTGGTGATATCTATTTGGGTTAGGAATATTAAAATTAACTCCCTTAATTATCCATTAAAAATTAGCAGCACTCGAAAGAAAAGCATAGAAATTTTCACCTTACAGTGTATTTACACCAATGAAATACAGACAAAGAAACGAAGATCTGGAAATTGAAATCTCTGTTTAGATTATATGGTTCAAGTAAATAAGCTTTTCAAATCTTTCAGCAAAAAATAAGTGGTATTCAGCACCCTTAATGGCTGTTGCAAAGTCCACTGGAGTGATCACACCTCCAGGATACCAAAGCTTGCCCTTTGAGAAGACTGTGCCGAGCTCGGAGCCCGCTGCGGAACTTCCGTACCCACGCTAGGCGGAAAAGCATTTTGTGCAGCTCCTGTTGCCTCCCCTGGCATGACAAACCTAACACCAACCCACTGTACTGTATCACACCCTCCCTGCTACTGCTTGTAGTGAATTTACAAAGGGAACTTACCTATATCACAGTTGGTACTGTGTTTGTTTCTTAAAGACTGTGAAAGAAAACCAATGAAATGTTGGCGCTAACCACTAGGTGTCAGCATAAGAAAGTGCACAGTCAACACCCATGAGCAGATAACGAGTCTCATTCTTCCAGCCCAGTTACCAACATAGATGGCTCCTAAGTACCATAGACCATCTCTGCGTACATATAGCATGATAAAAACATTCCCTCCACAAACAGCAAAAAAAGAGGAATTAAAAAAAATAGTTTAGTTGAACAAAATTCTCACAATGGTGTCACTGCTGAAGATCTAAGTAACACTCTTAACGTTAATGATCTGTATCAGTACAGCCAAAGTAAACAGCTTCTAACGTGATACACTGTACTTCATGGCAACAGAGGTTTGTAGACACTGTAAGTACACCACATGCAAGAGATATACTTCCATACTACCAATCTGGCTTAAAGCAATTTGCAAAAACACATGTGCACAGTAGGAAATAAATGAATCAGATATTCTGTTACATAAATAATTATTACTACAGTTGCAGTTTGCATTATCTGGATATGTGCTTCCATGCAAAATTTCTGGCTACTGAACTGCTCAGGAAGTTTATAGCAGCAGTAACTCCTTGTCAGTGCTCTGGTTTGAAGGCACTGTATGGAACCTCGCAGCCTTTGGATTAGAAGCTTCCAAACAGAGCAAGAGCTCCCAATACGATTAAATAGAATACGAATTTGAAGTCTGCTCTGTGACACATTCTGGGCCTACACAGTCTAATGAAAAATAACTTCACACCATTTATCCCAGAAAGTCAACTCGTACTGGATGAGATGGCCTATGCAATTAAATTGCCTTACGAAAACTACAAAAGGAGGCAAAGCTGTTGCTTCTTTGAATTTGCTACCAATAATTTTAAAGGAACGGTCAGATTTCTTGAGTTACGGGATATCAAACGCAACAAGATGTCAGTTAAGTTCCTAACTGTCAGTTATGATGATTTATTATTACATTCATATTTTCTTTTGTGAACTCAGCAAGCACGTTTTCTCATCATTTTGCTTCATTACATGCTACTGTTTGGAGCTTTGCTGCATCTTCTTAAGATCGGGTTTTCCAAGAGTTTTGAGCTAACTTTTGAGTGTGGTTTTCCCAACAGTAACAAGAGTTTCTCAGTAACTGCATTCGCTGTTGGCATACTCTAAAATGGAAGTGAAGTTCAGAGCAGTTGTGTGACCCACCCAACGCCTTACAGCAGATCTGTGCCAGAACTGGGAACAGAATGACGGTCATTTGATCCTGCTGTGTTCGGCACACGGAAAGAACTCTTGCTATGTTTTGCAAACTATCTTCATGTAGAACTTGACACTGAAATTTCTAATCAGAAATTAACTTTTAACTTATAAAACGACTTGGGAAATAAAGTTTTGACATTTTCACAACTTTCTGATCCTTAAAATTAAATTTTATAACATATTTGTGCAATTATGTTCACAAGTTTTCTTTGATGAAATCATAAGCAAACTAAATTTCTTCTTCCTCAGGTTAGCTGTCCCTTGAAGTTGCTATTTCTAGGGATGTGCCATTGTCAACTAATTTTGAATCTTCATCTTTAACATTCAGCCTTCAAAATACCAGATGGTATTTCCAGAAAAGCAATTTAAATTTTTATTTTTCATCATGAAATCCTTAACTAGTTAATCTTACACACATCCAGGCCAAGCATACACCAGTATTCCCAGAGTTGCCTGGCAACTACTGGGAGGAGCATCAGAGAACAAGGCGGCCTGCATAAACGAAGGGAAGTCTCCCTGATATCTTTGTTATTTACGTGGACAACAATTTACATATCTGCCATTATTTCAGCTGACAAAGCACAACGCTTAGAGTCAACTATGCACACACAAGTCTTTCATTACATTTAAAAACAATACCCACGTTTTGCAGCAAGAGAAAATTGTCAACTCTGCATTAGCTCCTGTGATCACCTATTTATAAATTTTTATCAACTTTCTTCTAATTTAATTCTCTTCTAAAAGAAGTAACTCCCGTCCTTCTTCAGAAGAGATTTTCTCCCTGTCTGACTGATCATGTTTGTTGCATCTCTTTGCTTTTTGGAGGCCGGAACAGCTTTCAGTACTGGCCATCCAGGCAGCCTCAATACTGACCTTAGTAACTGGATTGTACACTTTGAACACGTTTGTTCCCCACCCCAGCTACAGATGCCCACTTGTTCCCTACTTACAGGTTCAATTTTCAGCGCGTTTCTGTAGCTCCCGAAGAAAGATGCCTGTGCTTTTAGAAAGGCTCTTGCAACACCATCTCCAGTGGTGGTAGAAACTTTCTTCAATCTGTTCTTCAGTGCAGAAACCTGAAATCACACAACCAGGCTAGATTACTCTCATATCACAAAGCTGAATGCTTCGGGACACAGCTTAAAGGAAAAGCTCTCAGCGCAGCAGCAGTTATAATGAGAAAAGTCATTATCAATTCTGAGTTGAAGTTTTCTGTTCTAAAATCATTACTTTCCAGGTTGCTTTGCTTCTCTAAGATAAGATGGATTCTATTCAGAAACTCATCCGAACCTTCCCTCCTGCTGAGCAGGGGCCACTGCTGCGCTGGTGGGCATGAAGTTCTGTGCCGTTCTTGTAAGAATCCACGGAAAGAAATTTAGCTAAATTAAACATCAGACTAATACAGATTTACCATCTTTTTACTGACAACAAAATGAAATAGTGAAAAAACAACCCTTATAAGCAGACCTCTACAGACAATGCACATGTGACTCAAAGCACAGCAACTGTTCAGGCTCATCAGGCCATCCAGCACCACCGAGGCTAAGTTATGTACAGAACAAACCACAGGTCTGAAAAATTTGCTTGCCACAAACATATATGTGTGTACATGTATATTTAGGGATACATTCCCTTGTATTTTAGAGACCTGATGCAAAATCCCGACAGTTTGTGCCCGCCTCAAGGCTCCACAGCCGCCCACTGAGCAGGAGGGGAGAAAGCACCACGGAGCGCTCCCGGGTTGGGGGAGGCAGGGAGACCACTTACCAGGCACCATCGGCGGCAAACCAGATTTGATTTGGGGAAAATTATTCTAATTTATTGCCAATTAAACTAAGATTTGGATGGTGAACTTCCCTCCTCCTCCTGTGCCCACGCAGCGCAGGCAGCCAGCGGCTGCGGCCAGCCCACAGCGGGCCCTCTGCCACCCCTTCCTCCTCACTCTTTTACTCACTTCTCCACTCCGTCGTGCAGCATTTCCCTCTCACACGCTGTCCCAGCGGCACCCCCAGCCCTGCCTCAGGGCCCGGCCGCACCCCGCAGCGCTGCTGCTCTGCAGCCGTTGGAACCGGCCGGAACCGGCTGCATGCAGGGGGCGGCCCGCGCTGTCCGCACAGGTCCTGGCAGCCAACGCCTCGCAGCAGACACCCGGGGCCGTGCAGAAAACGAAGCCTACTGTTTTTTTGAAGTCTGAAATTAACAGTGGCATTCTGCCTTGCAGACTGGTCAACATCTACTGAAGATTTTTTTCTTCCTCTTTCTCTAAAGATCTAAAGCACCTGTGTGGTGGGTGACTCTGCTCCTGCCCCTCACTGCCCCTTCCCCTGCTCTGTGGAGGTGCTGAGTTACCTCAGCACTCAGAGCCCGTCAGGCGAACACAGCCCTGTCGGTCCCGTGGCCATTTACACACAGGCACTTAGCAATCAAAACCTGGCAAACACCAAATGAATGTATTTCTGAACTACCATGGTTCCAGCTACCTGAATGTTCCCTGTTTTCTGTGTATCCCAAGGGCTGAAGTTTTAAGGGTTGTCCATTACTGTTCTCTGCACTTCAGAGCTCCTGGGACGTGCAAGGAGGTTCTTAGCCCGATGCCTTTCCTGGTGCCTAGAGCTCAGCAGGGACTGAAGTGAGGTTGTGCACCTAAACATTATTGTTAGTGACAGCACTTTTCTTTCCCAAACACAAGCTGCAAAAGGAGATGAAAAAACGCTTTCAAAGAGGAACATCAAGCTTGCTGTGCCTGTGCTGCAACGTTTGTAGGCTTTGTTAAATCATTAACAAATAGTTTTGTCAGTAGCAATTTTTTGGTATTGAAGACAGAACCAGGACAAGATAATTTTTTGAGACAGATCTCAGAACATGTAGCAATACAAAAACAACAATCTGGGCATTCATTCTTGAAATAAATCCAACCAGTGCTTTTCGACGATGCGGCCGTGTCATGTGCGGAGCTCCAGTGCGATGAGATAGCTTATGCCGAAGGCAGGAAGGAGCCAAAGCTTCAGAAGGGAAGCAGAACACCAGAGCCCTACTCATCCTGATCTGCAGAAGAGCATGACTCCACAAATATCCATGTTATGAATTTAAAGAAATAATTTTACCAATAAACAGCACATCTTCCTTTTAACTCAAATGCTGTTCTGTGTCAGCTCTATGTACTTCATGCTACAGAACAGACATTGCTGGAGTCCGATTTACAGAGTTAGGAGATGCTGCTGTGGTGAGTGCAGCTAACAGTGTTTTCTGAGAGTACGAACAATACCTCATAAAATATACACCCATGGTTCTAATGTTCAAATTAACTTCCAAAACCTTTCCCCTTGTCCTCCATCGTACAACAAGAAGTTTATTCAGGCCTCAACCATATCTCCAGAATTGTATCAAATGAGTTTTTTCTGCCTCAGGGTTTTGCTACAGGCCTGCCTTCAGTAGATGGGTTTTAGTGCCCAGCTGCTCAGGAGCTGCAGCTCTGCCCCCGCCTCGCTTGCTCCTCCAGAAGTCTTACAGCTGGGCAAGGCAGTAACTCCTCATCTTGCTGTAAAGGTTTTAAATACATAAATACATAAAACTAGATACTGACACTTGTGTTTACTGAACAGTTTGAAAAAGATTTGCTTTTACTTTTTTCCTGCAGCTTCTGTGATAGAAGGATTTTCATTACAGCTATGTAGTGTAACAGAAGTAATCAAGAGCATATCCGTCTTGTTTATACATCTGAACACTGTGGCTTATGTCAATGATCCATGCACTAATGAGCCTATAAGAACACACTGACATAGTGCAAGATAAGAGATTTAGTGGAAAGTCTACCACGTCCCAAAATCAAGCTCTGCTATTCAGCGAGATAATGTCTCTCAAGGAGCTCTGTTATTCTCAGCGTGTAACAGCGTAATCAGACTTTCAAACTTGAACACACTGAACTCTTCCGTGTCTGAAGGGGTCTGATGATAGCTGTAGAGATGAAATAGGCCTTTATTTCCTGTATTAACTTAAGTAAACCAGTTAAAGGTAGGTCTTAAAAATGAAATAAAATGCCTATCCTTGTGAAAAACGTCTAAATTCATCTCAAACTCTTTTATAAGTGATTTTCTTTAACGATTCACGTGAAGATAAAGAACCTGCCATCTATATAGAAGGAAAAGACTATTCTCAGCTGCACAACAAACTAAAAGTTCAGAGGACTGTGTTTCAGCTTTCCCATAGAAATTGGATACTGATAGGTATTTTGCTTATTCCTTAAGCTTTCACATAATTTCTTCTTTTCTAAGACTAAATCTAACACTGTATGAAGTCTGTTTTATATATGCACACATTTACTCCCTCAATCAAGTTATTGCAGTACAGATGTCATAGTTTTAAAAAATTTAAATGTTAAGAGACTAACAAGTAAGAGGGAAAAAAAAGTTCATTTTTACTTTGGTGTAAGTCAATACATAAGACAAATTAGGCTTTGCAGTACTAAGTTCTGCTTACTACAGAAGCAAAACAATGTTTTTTTCCTGCCTAAAGAGGTGGCAGTACTTTTATAAAAATAAGACTGTGACCACTCGATATGAAGATTATTTCTAGGCAAACAGACACATATACATGCAGTCTACCCTGAGAGTGTTTTTAAAGAAGATTTTTATACTTCTGGCAGTTCAGGTTTAAAGGTCAGATTTAAACTATCACCATGTTTCAAAATGCAATCTGTGCAATGCAGCATAATGAAATGGTTCAGTAAAGGTGCTAGTGGAAATTCTTTTAATTAGGTCCAAGGCTTTTCAGTTGTCAACATGAATAAAGCAAGAAACATTCTATTGCAAACACAGTCTAAGAAATAAAAATGGATTCACCTTTAAGAACATAGTTTCAGTATAGAGTTGTAAGTTTAGTACTCCTCGCTCTCCTGAAAGCAGTTAATTTCCCACCAAGAGGAAAAACAGCAACACAGACTTCCTACTTGTAGCAACTTGCTAATGAATGGACAAAACTAAATAACTGACAGCCTAAACCAATCATAGACTAGTACAAATGTAGAATACTTGCACATCCATCAGCTATGTAAGATCTCTTTGCCACTGTATACTGTACATGAGGCATTGCATCAGGGCTTCATTTAATAAAAACTGCAACTTGACAGAGAGAGCTTATGCTTTATTCCCTGTAAGATGAAGCTCTGGCTACAACTAAGCCTAGAAGATGACACTTATTTGGAAATACATGATAAATCCATAAGGGTTGCATAAAAAAATTACTACCCCCTCTTTGCTATTCCTTGCAACACAGACGGTGGTGTAGGAGACTTGTCAGCAGCAGATGCACTTATTGTAATCAAAGTCCTTAATAAATCTCTTTTTTTAATATTGACTATTTTAAAGGAAAGTTACTTCCCAGGGTGCTCTCATGCTGCCAGATTTCCAGCAAGCTATCAGAAGCAGAAGGTGACGGAGGGACAGTTTTTCACATTTCAAACAGTTGATCTGCAACCCAGTAGCACACACCTTGATTTTCAGGGACCCAGACTGAACCATTCTGACTGCTAGCAGGTACAGCTGAGGTACCCAAGGCAAAGAATTGACTTAGTTTGGTTCTGCTGGAACCGTCTCAACACTATCCTGCTCCTGCAACACAAAAGTTAACTGGAAAGACATTTCACTATAGCCCACGTTCTTTTGGATACTGGGAGTGACAGAGTAACGAGCAGTTCATTCTTGATTGCTGAGAGTCAACCATTTAGGTAGCAACATCACTATCACAAAACCTGAACAAGATCCACTGCTTGAAACTCCAGAGTAATCAAAGGGCTTCAAGGCATGTTTTACTTGATTTAAAAGGCTGTTCAAGGAAAGGAGGGGGGAAAAAAAAGCTTTAAAGATTTTCTACTGGATTAGTTACTTGATGGCAAATGCATCATACAGATGTTTTTTCCCACTACCAAAGATAGGTAGACTTAATTCAGCAAAGTAAATACTGTGTATATTCAGTGGTGCATGAATTACTGAATGTTCACATTAAGTAGAAAACTGGCAGAATGGTTTGACAAAACAGCCATTTATGAGCAGGAGACTGTTGAAGACATTTTTAGTTTCTCAGATCATAAATGCATCTTTTTAGACTAAGATCCACGGGGGGACACACTGTCAGAATCTCCCCATCCTCCCAGGGAAAGAAAAAAAAAATAAGAAAAAGGAAAAAAAAAAAGTATAATGGATTGGCTTTAGAGTCTCCCTGCTGAGATGAACAACTTGATCCACTTACAGTTCCAAACACATGATGCATGAAAGAACTGACAGAAATTCAATTCTTGCAAAGAAGAGCAGCTGCTCTCTAGTGGTCAAAGCCAAATATTAAGCAGTGTGAGGGAAAGAAAAAGTCCTAGAGGGGAATACTTTGCTATCTAGGTAATGAAAATAACGAAACAAAGCTAAATAAGAGATAAACACCGATCCCAAACATTAATTACACAAAGCAACACAATTCAAGTTTAGGCCTTGTTACAACAAATATTAATCCCAGCTGTATTTATGTAGCAGTTGTGAAGAAAAAAAAAAAAAACACCGTGTATGCTATTTGTGAGCCGTGCCAGTTAATTGAATTTGCTGGCAGCACTTCCTCTGCTATGCTCCAAACATCCTCCAAGATAAAATGCAGCTTTTAAATAGACCTGTGGAAAACTGAATCAAGAAATCTGAACTAATAAAACACAACTCTTTACTGTTAAAAAAGTAAAGTAAAAGTAAATAATGAAGGGAAGGAAGTCTCTTAAAATTTACTACATTCCAAAGCTTGAAGTTCTGTGTTTATTGGTGAAGTCTCTTCTGATGTTCTTCAGTGCACCTACAACAGCTCCTTTAATGAAGTCTCATAAAGTCTAATATAATACTTGATTGTTGACAAATCATATACATGTTTGAAGCCCAGCACTCACTGTATCCAGACATTTCTTACATAATTTCATGAAATTTACAAGTCTGTCATTTCCCGGGTTGTGGATAATGGCATGAGTGATGACCAGCTGGCAGATTTGGATGCTGGGAGTGAAATCAAAATGAAAAACTATAAAAAGCCAGAAAAATTCATGGAAGTAACTTTTATAGACTAAATGCTTGACTAAAGCCAAGATGTTCACAATCAAGATGGACCTTTTATCTACAGCTCCCTGTTTTCGAAGAATGGATCACAGATCATAGAGGAATGACGGGATGTCACAGTAGGAGGCACTGGGTATTCACCATTCCTTGAATCTTTCGTCAAACAGCCCAGCTTATATTGAGCTCCCTGCATGTCAATTTTATTTCTCAACTACACATAAAAAGGTATAGATCTAACTGTCAGCACAATATTTTGAACTAGTAAAAAAAAAAAAAAAAACCCAGATTTTCCCCATTTTCTCCTAAACAGTCTCCCTCTGACTTAAAAATATCTTCTAACACTCTTATTCACTTTTCTGCTCTTCACTCTCAGCTTCTTTACTGAAGATGATTACAGCAGCAAGTAACAAGCTGGATGTGTTTTTGTCCCACTGAAGGGATAGATCAAGGCATTTCTACAACATTTTTATCAAGTTATTAAAAAGAAATTACCAAAAGTTTGAATAAGAACAAAAATAAGGTCATTAATTATTTGCATTGAGCAGTGCTATAAGTGAGTATGAAATAGTTCACTGGATATCATAATTCAGGATATAAAATGCACAAAATTCATTAAAGCTCACCTGGAAAAAATCACAGAAAAAAACCTTTATTCAGAAACAAAAAGTTGTGGTTTTTTCATCTAATGAAATGAATAAAGATAGTTTCACGGTCACGAAGAACAAAGTTTAGGTTTTTGCTTCCTGTTCAGATGTACCATACCCTGCACATTTTACATTTGTCCCCCCAGCCCCCTTCTAAAAGGCTTAACTCCTCAGGTGACCTAAAACTTGATCATGCTAATCCAAACCTGAAACTATTGCAGCATTTCTAGTTTAGGGCAGCATTAGCTGATTTGCGTTAGGAGTCTTATATATGTCTGCACATGTTCGAACAAACATTGTTCAGCACTTCATAACAGGAAAGAACTGAGGTGAAGCAGTTTACATAAAATAACAAGAGACACCGGAATGCACAATCTAACAGGTCAAAAGGATTTACACTTCTAAGTAACAGAATGGTTGAATAAAATAGTTTGATACATACCACATCATTAGGAAGGCTCTGAAGGTCGTCAAAAGGGGTTTCCAGTGTGTTGGTGTCTACGTTAAGAATCACTACATCTTCCAGGGCCATGTTTCTAACTTTCTAAATACGAGTAAATTCAAGAGAAAGGAAAGGAAGATACAAATATGAGGCGTTAAATCCTACCCATAAAGGACACAAGTGACAGCATAACATCATGGCATAACGATAATCACGCATTTCAAAGAACACCAGCGTTCCTGTCTTTCTGTCTTCACATTTGCAGAAGGGACTTCTTGGCATTGTTCATACGGCAATTTTTGAAACCATGGAGTTACTAACCAGCAACCACTCCATGAGATTATTCAAGCAAAGAGTTCCTTCAGGCACCGATACTAACGTTCATCTTAATTCTGATATCCTGTTTGTACATTTAGCAGCTTCTAGCTAGATTTCAAGTTTTTTCCCCAGCATTTAGAAATTAATTTAAATAACAACAGAATGGCTTTTCAGTAGGTGAGAGATGTATTAAGTAAAGGATGGGGTCTCGCTTCCAAATTCAATGCTGAATCTTGCACATCTAATACAGACAAGTTTACAACTGTATTTAAGCAAAACTGACCCTACCAAAGGTTAATAAATAAATAAAACAAAATCTCCACCGTATCCTGGTCTTGTAATGCTCAGTGAATCTAAATTTCTGATCCTGCTCCCATGAACTGAGAGAAAGCAATGTCTCAATAATCTTAAGTGTTTGCATCATCTGTAACTGTGCACAGACACAGAAGTGAAGTATAACCTCTATGTCTCAAAAGAACAATCATTAATACATTTGACTTCAAGTATCTAAAAGTATTGGTAATCTAAGCAAACTTAAACATTGTCAGACTTTATTTCCCTGCTTAAACAACTATCAAAGAATCGCTGATATGAAGAAGAACAATATTTACGTATTTATGTTAGCACTCTTTCCACTGTCAGGTCAATTGAATCACTTTTTTTGAATAACTGTACGTAGTTCAGCCCTTTTCGAATCCAGTTTTGTAAATGCAAAATCAGAAAAAGTGTAACTGCAAAATATGGTGATTAAGGAAATTTCCCACTGACACTGTAAACAAACGTTCAAGAACTTAAATATTTACACACAGGACTAAACGTGAGTTATTGAGGAAGAAAACGAACAAAAACATTCACATTTTTTAATTAAGATTTTGTGGGGTGGGGGGAATTATTTCCTTTAAAAGAAAGGAACTCAAACTCTCAAACAATGGCAAGTTGAGCCTTAGGCATCTAAATAATTACCCTCGGTTTTCAAGGCTCAGTCCTCTGTCTATAAATAAAGCTGCTGTGTAGTTAAAGGAGTGGGGGGGAAACAAACGAAAAAAGCCAATAACTATTAAAAAACACTTTGTAGGCATTTAAATTTAGGTCTTCCGTGAGGATTTTCTTGAACTTAAATGGAAAAATGCTATGTTTAATGCTTTCCATACAAAAAGCACAAGTTCTGCATGACAAACCAGGTACTTTCCTCTGCATTTCAGGAACCAAAGGTCACTCTCTTGGCTGCATCTGATAAACTCTAAAGCAATCCAGGAGTCTTGCTCCTTCTAGGAGTCCGGAAGCACCAGACAAACTGATTTGCTCCTTCCTGTTTCAGAAAATTAAAAATCTCACTTATACTCAGAGGAGTCTAAAAAGCTCCAACAAAAAGGTCTTGCAAAGTGCTTAACCAAAGCCAGAAGCTTGTCAAAATCAAGTGCTAGTAGGACAAGACAGAAGAAATTAAAACCTTCTCTTGATTCCTGCCAAAGAAGCAACAAATGGGCTCGAACTTGTCAATGGGTGTTTTTGTAACTTGGGTGACGATTCTGCACCTTCCCTTCAGCAAAACGTTGGGATTTTCTGCAGCAAAGTACAGGCTTTTCACAAGCAGATATCTGCTGAGGAGTATAGTACAAGAGGATTCAATTCACAGTGCGGGGACGACAAATGCTGGTCACAGTAATCACCTCCACGTATAGCCCAGAAACGGCCGTATCAGGAAGGAAGGCCGACGTTTAACTGCTGTGCTCCACCTTCACAGAGGGAAGAGCACAACCTTCCTTGAAACTTCTCCATCGTTGTACCAAGACAGTGGATTTCCCTGGAGACAAACCCTCAAATTTAATAAAACACCTGAGAGTAACTTGATTTATTGCATCTGTCTGGCATTGCATTTGAAAAAAAAATAATACGGTTTTTCAATGGTCCAGTTGTGCCTTATCCCAGAAAAACACAGACTGACCAGTTCATCCTAACCTGTATCTCTTTTAGGCATCTTTCCTTTCACTATAATCTTTACTTAAGATATTATCAGATAGATATAAGTGCTTTTGTAAAATAATCAGGTGGCTCTTTTGGTAAACGCAGTATGTATCAGCCAAGCAAAACCTGGAAATAAAAGCATTTACTCTGCTGGAATGTCAGTAAAAACTCCAAGCATCCAACTGCAGTTTTCATATTAAATCCCACTGCACTCTGTAAATTGCAGCTACACGGACATTGTTTCACTGCTATGGTTTGCAAGTTGTCCCAATTATCTCAAAACATGAAAAAGCAGCCACTAAGCTGTATGCAGTCATATTCCACATCTCACAACTTCCCAAATATCAAAGCAAAACTTTACAAATGAGTTTACCTGTTAAATAGAGTGGACTATATTCTGTAAGTTCATATTTTGCAGAAAAACATGGAGAAGCAAAAACAAGAGGAAATACGAATATTACAGGTTGCTTATCTCAACTTTCTGCATCCTGGTGATCTGCTGAGCCAAAAGCGATTCAGTGCATCAGAGCATCAGAGATCACAGCTGTCAGCCTTTCTTAACCATCCTTACTGGACTCCTCGTACCATAATTAATCAGCTAAACCCAACGAAATCGGACTAACATCTACACCTGCCTTTTATTTTATATGTCTCTGTTTAAAAGAGTGGAGAGGTAAGGAAAGCTGGTTTAACAAGCACACTGAACCCATTGTTTATGGCCTCTATAAACATGGCTTAGTAAGAATTACTGACTTAATCAGAGAGAACTTATCTCCTGGTGAAAAGAGCACTTTAAATTTCAGAAACGGCACCTTTACTGTGAAAATCTCTTAACTTTTCAAACAAACTCCAGGGGGCCTTAAACACCAGGTCAGTAAATAAGCAGCAGTTAGTGGGATCTGTCCTGCTCACAAGCAGCCAAACACTTGAAGTAATTTAAATGTTTTATGTGAAAGTTAGCAAAAACACTGAGAAACTGTATAGAAATATTAGGAGGTGCTCCTCTGTTGCGTTTGGGTCATACACTAGAAGAAATATTCATCAATAACACCAACACCATTTGTACTAAACGTGACCTCATTATCACTGTTCACTGGTGGCAGCTTTTGCTTTTCCTACCGTAAAAACAACTGAGTTAAACCTCGCTCAGAAAAGCAACGGCATTGGAGAGCTCCTTTAAAACACCCACAAAGCCAACAGGGTTACACTGCTACACTGGTGCCAGAACAAAAAGCAAGCTGAGCGTGAGGCCTGATGGCCGGACACAAGCAGATCGATGTATTAAAAATGTAAGAACACAGAAAAGAAAATTGACCTTCCAGTAATTATTCTGAAATCTTAAAAAATAATAATAATAATAATTAAAAAAATCAATCAAACAAAAAGGCTAATATTCTTACAGCTATTTCATACATTATACTTGAAACTATTATGAAAGTATGATTCACAAGTCTAAAAATCCATTTGCTTAATGACTTGTCCCTAATTAGTTAATAGTTTCCATTTATTTTCTTAAGAACACCACAACATTGCAGACAACAATGTGTCAATCTGGCTGCCAGAAGCAGGAAAGGCAGCGGATATAAAATTTTATTATTTCATGCCCCAACAGCAGCCAGAAGGACTTAATGAAATCACCCCCAGATTTACAACCTGAAGCAGCGATTCCGCAGACAGGCCCGGCCGCGCTGCCCGCGGCCCCTGACCCCGCGCCCCTTTGATCTGGGCGCAGCAGGTGGCCCGCGCCCCCCCGTGCATCTTCCCCTCTTCCGCCACGGCCCCGACCTTGATGTGCAGAGCCCTGATCCTGTACAGGTGATTCTCCAGATCCTTATCGCCAGCAGCTGCTGCCAGCTGAGTGACAGACACCACTGGTGCTGCTCCAGCACCGTGGGACGACAGCAGCGGAACCTTCTGCCGCCGCCGCGAGCCTCGCGGGTGCTGCGCTGGCTGCGTCAGAACCCAGCCCTGGGGCGCCCCATCCGCTCCGGAGTCTCTTAGGAAAGCGTAGTATATTTTCATTTTTTCCAACAATCGGATAAAAGACAGCTTAGTAAGTAATTTGGTATTTCTTAAAATGCATTTTTGTTGATACTTTTGAAACAATTCACAGCCATACTTAACAGAATTGTGAGAGCCTCACTTACATTTAACTTTTTAAGACCTGGATTTAGGAATAGCCATCATATAGCTTTCTTTGCCCTCCAGCTGTAGGTATAAATTCAGCGACTTCCCACGCCTAACCAGCTGAAAAACACGGAGCACTGCTCTGCTCCAGTCCATAAAGGCACTCCGCAGCCACCACCACCACTGCAAGACGCCAGCGGTCGCGGTTTCTCTGCAATCCCACGGGCCCTGCATGGCACGGTCAGCACAGAGCCCACGCTGCCGGGGTGCGACCAGCCCAGCCAGGAGCAGCGTGTCCCGTGCCTGCCGAGGGAGGACACACAAACGGGCCCACAGGTGCTCCGGGGCCGTGTGTGCCGGCTGCAGGGGCTGAGCACGGCCTTCCGTCTGCGTAAGGAAAAAAGAAGCGGCACCGAGTGAGGCCGGCCGCTGTGTTCGGGCATTTGAAAGACACAGAGAGGTTTGGTGAACATTATTTTCCTACCATGAGCGTATTTATTGCTCCTGGGTTAAAATAAATCAAAAGTCTGCTCGTGCTGGCTTTGTGGTACACACAACTGCCCTTGGTGCTAAGGGAGGATGCTAGGAAACCACTCTGACACAAACTCACACCAGAGAATTTTAAAAGAATTGAGATTCTGAAGTCTCAGAAAAAGCCCTTGTGTGACCAGAATCTTAAAAATAAATGGATAAATAAATTGAGAAATACTTCTCTAATTTTAACTTCACTTCCAAATGCTGTTTGTACCCTGCACAGAGCGTGGCTGGAAGCGGCTCGGCAGATCCCGCCGGCAGCAGCGCGGTCCCTAGCGGCTACCAGAGCTCTTCCCAGCGCTTAACGAGAGCCACATGTGCCCGGATTCCAGCGGGCAGTGTACCAGGTCAAGGGCACTCCTCTCCCATCAGCGCCATCACGCTCACGGCCGGGGCTGCAGACACGGCCGCTGGAACGGCCGCGTGCTGCGACCCGAGGGGAAGGCTGCCAGCAAGGGCTGGCACCGCACGCAACACAAGGGCCACCCCGCTGCACGAGCACTCCCAAACAGCGTGCAGAAAGCAGGTACGAAACGAAGTCACATTGCGAGAGGGATGCGTTCGTTTGATGGAGTTTCAGCTCCCTATCTCGTTATTTATCAGTACTAAGTACTTATCTTCTTCTAATATGAATTCAATTAGTTCTGTAAGCACGTTCCATTATTCATGCGATAGCTCCAGCCTTGCTTATCCAACAGCTTATAAACTTTTAGCCTTCTTTGAAGTCACTTTATGGATTGCTAAATGGAAATCTTATAAAGAATGACTAACTAGGTGATGATAGAAAAGCTGAAAAATAAGGGCACAAAACACAGCTCTACATTTTCTACCAAGATTTTCAGTCATACATCAGCCAGAGCCCTCTGACCTATAACAGGAGATTATCTTATCTCACTGGAGAACATTTCAGTCACAGCAAATTAGATTGAACAGTCAATGGATATGCTTGATATTTTAATGGTAAGAAAAATGTGTCATTTTCCATTAAAAGAACCGTTCCTTCTACAGAGACCCCATGTAACACGGGAAACCGCAAACTTTGAGATGCACAACGCTTCGAAAAAACTTCTGGGGTGAGACAGAGGGAGCATTTTGTTTTACAGCGTTGTAACTGCTACTGCATTTCTTCCAGGGGTCCCACTCCTACACAGGGAGAGCAAAAGCCCACAGAAGCAACACCAAAGCTAGAAAATTATCCCTTTTCCCACACTCCAAAGTCACCCTTCCCTTTACACCACCGCTTTCCCTGTGTAGGTTTGGGCTCCCAGTCCCATCTCTGCAGCGGTGCCAAACGCTCAGCTCTGGCTGCTGGAGCAGAACCGCGAGCCCGCGCACGCTGCAGTTACTCCCGTGGGGCTCTGCAGCAGATGAAGGGCCCACCTGTCTCAACCTGAATGGAAAATGAGGAATTAATCCCTTATTCTGAAACTAGAACACGTGAATTGACAAAACTTTTAACGGGCTGTGTGCTGAAATTTCAGCATTTAATGAAAAATGGATTTCATATGTAGAAAACGATGAAGACAATAAGCTTCCAACCCCCAAACCAGGCTGGGCAGTGAACTAGTACTTGTCCAGTTTGTTTGACAGAAGTCACCTTTCCTTCGCCCAAGGCACAGACAGGTTATGCAGTACTTGCCAACAAACCGCAGGTACAATGCTCACTGTGATTTCACTGTGTGTTTCAATGGTAAAAGCACAGTTAGGCAGATCTGGAAGCATTCAATTTATCCTTCAGAGCAGGAGAGAAGACAGTTTTATTTATCTAATTGACTTCCTAAGGCACTTTGAATAACTGTACTTTGCCAACGTGTGTGTGTTCCAGAATCCCAGCTATTCAGAAGCCATACTGGATTTAGTACTAAACAGATTTTTTCGCAAGTTACAGAAACGGATGAAAATTGGCTTCTCCAAGAACAACTCATTTTTTTGAGTTTTTACAGATGGAGTTTGGAAGGCCAACAGAGCCCTGCAATCTGAAAAACTGAGACGAAGGCAGAGGCAATATCTTCTGCAGCGAGGCAGGAGCGAGACAAAGCAACTCCAAAGTGCAGATAGGAATTTTTTGTTTCCACACCCACTGCCAGGCTGACCAAGCAGCTCTGTGAGAAAAGATCTGTGAAAGCTGACGAGGACCTGTATTAAAATGTTATTCCATCCTCTACCAGGCCTCTACTACTTCTTTAAATGGAGAGATACCCTAACAAGCATGCCAATGATTACCTGACACAGCTACCGGGCAGAAAAATTCTTGCTCAATACAAAAATATATGCTGGACTACTCCCTGTATCACTTAGTCCTGCCTATGCAGTATTCAAATTTAATTATCAGAAATCCCTGTAACAAAAGCCTATTATGTGCAAACAAGCGTACATGCTGACTGTTAGAATAATCACTCATTCACTAACACTGCAGTTCTGAGCTTGACTTAGCAATATAAAGGGCATCAAAAGCCATCTGTGGCCAAGCAGGGGCAGGGGGGAAGTCCTGCGTGTTCCATCCAGCTTATGGAAAAGGTGACTTCTAGGAATGTGCTTCACATGAATACTGGGGAAAAAATGGAAAGTTACACAGCATAGTGGCCAAGTTTTAAAACACAAAGAGGATCATTATTACATGGATATGCCCCAGCGAAAGAAAATGTTTCGTCAATATTTCCACAGAAGTTAAACATTTTTATGGACAACCTAAAAACAAACATTCTAGTAATACGCGTTACTTTCTGTTATGAAAAGACCAGAATCAAAAATTGTTACATATCCTAAACAAATGAGCTTACATTTCTAAGCACAGGTATCGGAACCAGGGGCACATGACAATTAGTTTCCAAGGGCAGTTGCAATGCCTCCCAGCTCAGCACGGGCTCCTGCTCCCCGCCCCGCAGGCAGGCAGCCCCTCCTGGCACCGAGTGCCTCTGCCCTCAGCCAGCCCTCGCGCAGCGCCCAGACTTCCTGTGTAAAGGGCCACAGCTAATAAGGGCCGGGATTTTCATGGGGATCTAAATTAATAGCTTATGTTGTCCTCCAGATACCTTTGAGGAAAGTCATCAACTGTTTCACCAGCATGGGAAGCAAAAGGAAATGTGTTGTTTCCACTTTTAAGAGGGGGCGGGTTTGGGTGCCTTTTTTTTTTTTTTTCCCCCAGGTTACACAAATGACTGGAATTGTTTGTGTGTGAAGCTTTCTGTGAGGGCTGCTTTTCTGCCAGCTTTGTGTTAGCATTAACAGCAAGTTCCTTCTTTTCAGGTCTTTTCAACATTACAAAAATTACAATGTCTGCAAATGCCTAAAAGAGAACTATAACTGTCAGTGTTTTGGTTTAATACTGACTGCCTTCCTGAATACAGAGTAAAACCAGAGGCAGAAAGCTGGCTAAATACAGCAACGGGATGGAGAGGGGAACACACGTGAGCTCATCACTGACTGTGGAACTGCACACAGAGCGCACCCGGCACCAAATCCGACTCCCCTAAGATTTAACATTATTACATATCCCCAACTTCAGTTCTCTGAGCATTGCTAAACAAATTAACAGGATTATTTCATTTATAAATTCACATGAATGAATGTAAAACTACTTAGAGAATCTGGGTCTAAATCATAAAACTACATATATTTTCAGAAACGGTTAGAAAGACTTACCTCCATCAAACTCAAATGAATTCCAATGAGGTAGGGCATTGGGGCACTGCAAAGAGGAGGAAAAACTTGCTTTACATTCTCATAACAGTGGATTAACACTTATGACTTATAAAATTAGCTACAGGAAAAGACTGGGATGCTGGATTAGACTCTTGGATATATATATAAACAAACCACACCTTAACAAACTTTATTCCATACTTGAAAGACCTCTTTTACTTTGCAATATTCCCTCATTATCATAAGATTTAAATTTCTTTTGACATCAGAATTTCTAGGTGTTTATGTGAAGACAAGCACAGAAGGACAGCTACTAAACACATACACATATACACCAAGAAAATGTTGTGGTCTCTTAAAAAAGTACGATTTTCAAGTAATTTTTCTGAGCAGTATTCTTTGGGAAGATCGACCCAGCTGCCGTGTTAAGCGGTTACCTCAATGTACGCAGGTACCCAGTAGCACAAGTTTTAAATCCTTTGATTAGGGGTCCAGACACATTTTAAATAGTTTGAGTAAGTGTAAATCTTGAAATATTTACACTTATAAAACAAGGATGTAAAAGTGACTTTGGAAGATTCTGATTAACTCCAGAATTACCGTGGTGTAAGCTGGTATCACTATTCCCTTCAGAACACAGCAGTTCAATATTAAACACATCGAGAGGTTCTTAGGCCAATGTGTAGCCCCAGACACAGGTGTGATCCCTCTGTTATCAAACACAGCACTAAGAAAAAGACTGATCTTTTCAGTCTTCTGTTCAGTGATGTTAGCAAACAGCAATATGGACTGCTATATAACACAGGAAGAATACTGAATGAAAGTTGTGTCTTTGTATATACAGTATTTCTAATATTAAGCTTCACTACAGGACTCCCACTCAACTAATCAGGAAAAGCTTATATTTGCATTGCTTATTAGAACACACCAAAGAGGATGCCAAAGCTGCTAATTGCAAATGTGGCATACAGTGCCTGTTAAACTGAAGGCACACAGACAGACACAACTTCTAAAATAGAGCCTCATTTGATTTTGGATACAGAAGCTCAAAGAGCTCATTTTCAATTTCAGATGAAAAGGGAGAGAAATGTCACTGTTCTGCCTTGGTTTAAAATATCTCCCATATTGCTTCTATAGACGGGTGCCTACTGTTCAGCAAGGGAAGAGCAGTGCTGAAAGAACTACTGCAACACACCAGCAAAAATCACTCTGCTTCTCATTTTTGTGAGAAATAATTTTTTGAAAAGTACAGTTTTCTGGTAGGCATATTAATAATGATTACATTTATTACTGTACGACGCACCGTTGGATGCTGCACCAAGAGACGAAAACAGCCCCTACGTTACACATTCTGCATGACAACACTGGTTTGTTTATTTCTGCTTTTTGAAGACAAACACATACAACATCCATAACTTCAAAGACCCAAAGGTGGTCAGGTGCAGAATGCCGAAGGGACGCGGATCACATCGCAGCTGGCTGAACGGCTCAGCCTGGCAGGAGTGCTCCTCCCCGAGCTTCACCCCCCCAGCACCCTGCGACAGCCCAGGGGGATCCCTAAGTCAGAAACCAACTTGGTACAAGGCCCAAAGACTCTGCTTCCTCGGGGATTCCACAGATGAGAACCAGAACATATATCCGAGTTCTTGGATACAAATTTTTACCATACAACACGATACACACTTAGTACATATGGATTGCTGCTCATCTGAGGAGTATTTATTTGTCATTTTGCATGTTTTATTTGTGACAAACACACTCTCTTTCACCCACATCTCTTCATTTCCAATGGCCACATTCCAGGAGCAAGAAAATACCCAGTAATTTCATATTCGAAGTATAAACCATTGGTTTAGCTGCCAGCTGCACAAATGCTCAACTTCCCCGTGTGCCTGGCTATGCTGTGCAAGGCTCCTCCAGCATGCACTGAAATGAATGTGTTTCTAATTAAGTAGTTTCAGGAACACGACAGCTTCCATCTCAAAAATACAAAGTCTGAACCTCGGCAGGAAGTCTTAAGACTGCAAACGTCTCATCTAGTGGAACCTTGGCTAACGTAATGAAAGGAAGCAGGAAGAGTGCAGTATTCCAGAAAACCAGCCATTTATTAACGTGGCCAAAAGCAGAGCCTGCCACCAAGCACAGGAAAATCCGAATCTGCAGAAGTTAATTAACTGTATCACGTCCATCCTCCCCTTGCCTGGTTCATCAACAGAAGAATGAGAGAGCCCAAACCCTCCCAGCCGCGCACGCCCCGTGAGGCTGCAGGGAGCTCACAGAGCGCTGTGCCTCGAAGCACACAGACACCTCTGGAGGCAGCGAACTGCCTGGTCAGGTGTCTAGTGAAAGTCACCATGTGCAAAGGCAATACAGCACCTAACACAGGGACTGCGTAAGGCCACAGGACTCTAACTTTCAGCAGCTTTTGAAAGCTGTGTTTCCTTTGAGCCTGCATTGCTAGGCCTCGAAGGGCTCCAGACAGGTGCTCCACGGGCTGCCCTGGGACAGACCGGAGAAAGGAGCACGACAGTTTGGTACCACGGCCCTAGGAAGAGTGGTTTTAGCTTACCCATTCCAAAAAAAAAAAAAAATCCTGTACAAACAGGAGAAACACTGTGTGCTATCTGTAATCCTTCCGAGCCCCAGGACAGATTAAGGAGCGACCTGCAGACCAGCCTTGTGTCTCAGAGCAGTCTGCTCATTACTCCAAGTCGGGGGATGGCAGGCAGTAGCCATTAAGTGCAAAAGCAAGAAGTATCAATTTCTGCTATGCACATTCAGGGCTTAAACAAAAAGCCTGCCTAAGTCTTTGGGAACAAAGGGAAAGGCTATTACTCCTCCTGTGCCACAGTGGTTCCCAGTGCAATCAGGGTTATTTACAATCAAATGAGTTATATAGGTAAATACCAAATCATTAAAGTAGCAATGCATAAGCATGAATATGGATGTTGTGGACTTAATGGCTAGATATTGCCCATTTATTACAGTTGCATTTTTACAATTTCTTTAATTCGCTTCCTTAGGCTAACTAGAGACCTCTTAATTATGCTCCCAAGAGGTGGGCAGCTACTAATTGGAAGAGAAGCAGGTGAAATAGAGGGACACTTCCTCTTCAGTAAAAAACAAAACAAAATCAACAAGGAAAAAAAAAAACACCTTAAAAAAAAGAAAAACCCTGCAATTCACCAGGAAATATAATGTAAAACTCACAGATCCCAAAGAAGGTTAGGAAGGTTCACAGCTGATAGCTACACAGGGATCTGCACCATTCTGCTCCATCATTCCAGGAAAATGGATTAGCTCACATTTACCAAGCTCAAGTTTTGATACAGAAGCACTGCCTTAATGTGCTGCTCAGACACCAACAGCACTTCACCCTTTAAGGAGTCTCCTGATTTCTCTTCAGATTACTTACTGAGATGCAAAAGAATTCAATCCTGAATTTATCAGGGTAATCGATGCAAATTAGAAACCCGACTGCATACATTGCAATGATGTAGAAGAGGGGCAGCTGAGAAGCCAGGTGAGCAGCTACAAGAGCTTCTAGGAGCACACACGTAGCTGGTTTCAACAAAGCCAGCCCAGAGGCTCCGAGGAAGGACTCCTTGTTCCTGAGCAGCAGGAGGAGGCCCCTCGGCTACCCCTCCACCTTCTTAAAGGAGCACACAGAACTATGGGCAGATTTAGAAAACACAAAAAAGGGAGTTTAAAAAATCCTCCCAGGGAAGGGAAAGCTGCACCGGTAGGAACATCAGTTCAGCAGCTGTGTGAGGGTGCTCTGAGAAGGTGGCTCTCAACATGTTAATGTTGGCTGCTAAGAGATTTATCTAATTTAAAAGACAGTTTAAATCACCTTAGAAAAGGTACTGTTGCTTCTGCTAGAGGCACACGCAATAATATCAGTGACAACGCTGTGGGCCGACAGAACAGCCCAGGCTGGGAGACACCGGGCTGACAGACAGGCCTGCCTTGCAGGCTAATGTTAGACAGACAATGGGAGCAAAAAGAAAAAACTGACACGGTGGGAATGCTGATATGCTACATGAAAAACAAACTGCAACAAGTAGTGAGGAAAATTAATAGACAGTTTCTTTTGCATTGAGAAATACTTAAACTCTCAGCAACAAAACGGATGTGACCTGGCCGCATGTAAGAAGCTGCATGTGCCTGGTTACTGATGCCTGGGGACAGGAGCCCACTGAGCAGTGCTTCTGGCACCTGCTGGCACGCAGTCCCCCTCATTAAAAACCAAAAACTGCCACCCCCCAATCCAGTAGGAATCAGGTGACTGAAATCACTCTACATACACGTACATGAGCCACCACCGCTGGCCCAGCATTCCTAGCACGAAGAGCAAGAGCAGGGAGAACATTCTGAAGACAGCAGAACTGAAAAGGCCGATGTCTATGTAAATTAAGAAGGTGAACATAAATATTAAATTTCTTAAAAATCCTTTCAAGAGGGAAGCGGGAAGAAAATTAATCCCTTTCCCCATCATAAACTAAAAAAAAATTTGCAAAGGACAAACTTAAAAAATTAGAAACCACAGTGGTTTGAAAGTAGGTGGTGTAAAAATGCAGATAAAGGACACAAAGCTGCAGAAAAAAAAGCTTTACCAATGTCAGTGGAACATTCACTGCAAGCACGCTCGCAGCAGAGTTATCATTAACATGTAACAATATCCAATTATCCACCTCTTCCTTCATCATACTTCTCACAACAGCTCAAGGGAACTCTCCCCACTCTGAAGTTTCTCTTATGTGCAGTTGGCCAAAAGAATCTTCAAATGCCATGAGGAAAGTTAAAGTACTCTACCTTTTCAGTCTCTGGAAACAGAGCTGTTCTATCTTTTTGTAGTTCTGGAAAGATCCAGCAGTCATCATGTGTGGTGCCCCAGGGAAATGCAACAGATTTCAAATTTCACAAACAGGGATCTGAGTTGGAGTATGTCAGTCAGGACATTAAAAGTTTCCTTTACATAAAAAGGTTCCACAGAAACTCCAATGATTAAAAGCAAATAATCAGATACAGAATATACTTTTTTCAAAAACTTCCAAAGATAACAAGTAAGAGAGTGATCTTACACCCTTCTGCGGTTTGCACCACGCGCCAGCAGCCCAGTGGATGCGCACCAGTGGACAGCCAACAAAGTGCACTGAAGGAACATCATTTTCTCTATTTATAAGAATGGAAGAATTCACATCGCCTTAAATTTTCTTCATTTCCATTTCAGCTCTTTAAAATTCTTACATCACATTTACAAAAGAAATAACAAGACAGTAATTAAAATTAAATTAAAATAAACTTGTGTTGTTCAATAACTTCAGGTCATTTCCCTGGAGAGCCAGATGCTGACAAGCAATAACACTGCCGTAAATCAGACAGCATGGAGCTGGTTTCCCAGCCCTTCTAAGCAAAAATTGCCTTTCCAAGTTCACATAGTTACAAAATATAAACTGACTCTATTTTGAGAAATATAATTATGACAAACAAATTGTTACCAAACTTAATTATTCAAACAATTAGTGCGTGTGACTACCTCTCCAAATCAAGTTCACATCAGGCTAAGACAGTCTGTTGTATTTGTGAGCATGCAATAACAACCTAATAATAGCATGTTTTAAAATCATTCTTTTCACACACTAGCTGGCTCATTTGTTACATGGACAGGGTGTTACACCATGACAGAATTCATTCAGCAGAGCTCAATGTCTCCTGTCTTTATTTCCTTGGGTACGCTGCCCAAGTGTTTGCTTTTTGCACACCTCTGCTCCCAGCTGTGGGATCGGACTCAGCCCCTTTTAACATGGCTTTGTCAGAAAGTCAATGAATACCTAATCTTCAAACCCAGCCTAAAAGCCTCTTGTGGTCCACGTCCTCCTGCAAACTCCTAGCAGCATGTACCTGAAGAAAAAGCTGGCAGCAGCAGCCTTCATGTGTTAATTACACATGCGAAGCCCATTATGCAGAGAAAGGGCACCTGCTGGCAGTGCAAATGACTAGAGCCTGCCCTTCCTGCGCAGTGAGTAAATTGAAGGTTCATTTCTACAGGAGATAATAGTTTTTAGATTCCATTCCGTGTATCCTCGACATAGGCACACACTTAACATTTAAATCATCTACCGAGGAACAAGCTTCCTTTAAGCCTACATGTTTCAGCTCCTGGCACTTCACTTACAAATGCCAGTTATCCCTGCTGGTCCCTTACTCCTGCTTAAAAGCAGAGAAAACGTCACACAGAACAGCATCACTTACAAAAACAACCAAACACCCTCCCCCAAATCACTGCACCAAGAGCTAAATATGATACAGGATGACACAGTCCATTTCAGCTCATTTTTTTCTGAGGACTTTTTAAAATGTCGTGGGGTGGGAGAGGGCAGAAGTGGGGCTTTCATGAAGACTTGTTCCATACTTTTTTTTGGGAACAGAGGCAAAGCTGACTGGTCTGTAGTCCCATGGATCTTCCTTCTTGCTTCTTCTAAAGATGAGTGCAATACTCCTTCTCCTGTCACTGAGGACATCCCTCACTGCCAACGTCTTACCACACCCAGGTTCAGCAGCATTCTCTGGTCAAAACTTATTTCTCCCACGGATTTGTAAATGTCCTGCTTACTTAAGCTCAGTGACTCGATTCCTACACCCCAGGACTGCAGCACCTGTCTCCCACAAACCTTCCTGCTCCACGCAGAGAGCTGGCAGGCACCAGGCCCGTCAGCACCGAGCTCCTCAGCCTTTTCTGTGTTCCCCATCACCCAACGATGTGACCATGCAGCAGCAGGCCCACATTTTCCTTGGTGCTTTCCTTTTGCTTCCAGGCCTTTAGAAGCCTCTAGTTACCCTTTACATTCCTCAGTTCAAGTCAAGCCAAGCTTTGGACTTCCAAACTCCATCCCTGCATGCCCAGGCAACAATTCCCTCGACTCTCCAGCAGCACTTGGTAAGTTCCCTAGGCAGCCAGGGGCAAGGGGGCAGCCACTCTTCCTGGGCAAATTTCACCTGCTTGCTACATACACAGTGGGAACAAAACAGGGCAGATCACACAAACTGAGCAACTAACGGCTGAGCAACTGAAAGCAGCAGCATCTCAAACTCTTTTGCTTCTTAGTCAGTGTTTTCTTCCACCATTCCTGTACACAGCAAATGGGAGAGATCATGTTATGGCTGATCAGGCTGAACTGTTTGACTCTGTGCCAGAAAAGAAACTAAAAACCAAGAGACTGCGTGAGGGGCGTTGTAGAACCACTGGGGCTGCTGACCCACTGACCACTGAGACCAAGAGATACCCAAGGACACACTCAGCTGGAGACCACAACAGGGACAAAGGCTTCTTAGGCCACATGGACAGCGTGCAACACATGGCACTGCTCCTGGGCTGTGCCAAAATCTGTAGCGTCATGACCATGAATAAGCTTTGGAATGGTTTATATGGTTTGAAGTATGTTCTCCACTGTATCTTTTACTGCCAGAGTCTTAATTCAAATTTCAAGATTTAACACAAATATGCTAAAAACATATTATAAGTACAAAATATCAAAGTTGCAGCATTCCACAGTAACCAGTCACATCAGTGTATTTCAACATATTGATACACAACTATATCATGCCATGAAAATATTTTTTTACTTCCTAGGTTCACTGCTTCCTTCACATACATATGTATTTTTAGACTAACAGTTGCATCATAAGAGGACTTCAGACTTGCAATACAGAAAAGTGAAAACTGGTGTGAATCTAAATTTTATACACACACACATATATATATATAGCCTTACCAACAGTAGTCCAAGAGATGTGGGGGCAGAACAGGAATGTAAACATGTTGCCAGAACATCGGGTAGAGCATAGCTGCAGACCCATGAATGCAGGCAGTTAACTGAAAAACACAGATTAAAGGAAGATCACTGGTAAGACAAAAAACAAGCTAAGAAAGGTAAGGCTATAAGAAAAAAAGGCAAAGAATCACATTTGTTTTTATGACAACATGCTTTATTACACAGTATTTAGTGTTCTCAATAAAAAAGGGTACTGGTGGATGAAGCATGACTGGTTTATGGACTGACTTTGTTAAACAGCTGAAAACACGATTCATTCAATAAGTAAAACCTGAAAAGAACACCCAGGGTTTTATAAAGCAACAGAAACATGGAAATAAAAACAAAAAGTGAAGAAAAAATAGTAAAGGTAAATAAAATCCTGATCGTGGCACGATACCATCCATTAAGAATCATCAAAATGCATCAAAGTTATAACACAAGCCAAAAAATATTTGAGCTCAGGAAGGTACAATATCGATAGCACAGGTTTCTTAAAAATACCAAACTCAGTGATTGTATTTTTATTATTTAGAAGGTATTTTTATCTAATCACCCTTCACCAATTGTTCGATCCACTGATTTGTTCAGTTACATTTTTAAAAACTCATTCAGCATAGTTCTGATGTTGGCAGGCACTGAGTTAAGAAGCTCAAAAGCAGCAAACACGAGTGCCCGTCCAGCCCTGGGGAGAACCCTCAGAGTGCTTTGGAGGAAACTGTGTCTCAATCCAAATGCTTTCAGTTTTTCTTCTCCAAACCAAAAAGATGTCTAAAACTGCTTAAAAATTTAATTTTTACTTTAGAATTGATTCTGTGAGGATCAAATGGGTTGCTGGCTGGCATTATCATATAACCTGGTTGCTGCTGTACAGGACTGAACTCAGTAATCCAAGCAGGCCCCTTCCAAACCCCCCTTCCATAGGTTTTAAAACTCAGCAAGAAAAGATTAAACAGACATAATGCTCAACACTGCAGACATCTGAGCAGAACCTGTCACTTATTTTTGAGATGTACTCCCACCTTGCTATCTGGCATGAATTCAAATAACACACTACCACGAGTAAGCACCTCTACTGTCCTTCAACTCTGCCAAGATAAGGGCTCATAAAAAAGAAATAGCATATTTGCTCGAGACCTCACCTGATTAGTGATTGCCATACAGAAAACAGGCACTTAATAATAAGGCAGCCTGAGAAATGCCCAACTGTCAAAACTCCAGGAATCCAGCATTTTGAAATAAGATTAGTTCCACTACCTCAGCTTCCTGCAGCTGTTGCTAGAGAATGTAAAAAGATAGCTGTGTACGAAAGACACCGAGTTACTGATTCACTTCTTGCAGTTTTACCTTTAAGGCTTTAAAAGCAAATTAATCAATGGGGTTTTGGCATACATACAAAAGTTATGAACTGACATGGAGCTACAATAGGCCATTTCCCAGCACCTTTTACTCTCTTTCGACTGAAGGAGATCTCTGCACAGCTTTACAGACGCCGTGCACTGCTACAAGCGTGCAGTGTTTGCTGGGAAAAAAGTTACCCCAACCTTTGAGTGTAAAATCATCCTTGTGCATGACTTGGGGCTAACAACACTGCAGAAAGGTGAAGACTGAGTGACACCAGAACTAAGCAGTGAAAGCAGGGCTGTTGTAAAGACTGTGGATGAAGGTGAAAGCCTGTGTTGGCAGCAGGCTGCAAGGGCTGCAACAGAGCTCTTGGGAGGGAAGAAATGGAAGGTGTAGAAGAGTAGCTGTAAGGCTGAACAAGAACAGCACAAGCCATGCTGCATCACAAGGATGTTCAGCGAATGATATTTATCACGTGTTGTGTTTTCCTCAACCTCAGAGCCCTGAGACATGTCTGAAACCTATCAGGGAAGAAGAGGTTGTGTATTAGAACATTCTGTGACATGGACAAAGTGAAGGGGCAACCTCTCTGCTCCCAAGAACGAAAGACTATCCATGCTAGGATGGTATTTTTTGCTTTGTACTAATGCTTACAAAGTAATATTAAAATTATGTAAAGAAATTCACCCCAGTAAGATGGAGCCCAACAGAAACATCCTAACAACTCACAAATGTAAGTATTTTAGGAGTCGTCAGTCCTCACGTAAGCCACCTTTTCATGATGGGAGACAACCCGCTGCTGCCCCTAATCACACGTAGCCAACTTTCCTTCTTGAGACGGGGCTGCAAGGAAAAGTTATGATGGAAGACAGAACACTGGGCTGAAGGAAAGCTCTTCTGTCTTGTTTTTGCAACTGCACACTCCCACCAGGACGCGGTCTTTTGCCAAACAGGTTTTTATGCATTCTGATTCACATCTGGCTTTTCATGAGTAGTTAAGACCACAGAGCACTTTCTTTTTTTTTTTTTCTTTAAGAAAAAGTAACTAATATTTTAAGAAATGACTTGAGTTTCCTTTTGCAGGAAAAAAAAAGAAAAAAATTGAAGAAAACAGAAAAAAAATCTTCCACAGGTTCAGCGCATATGGTTTATAAAATAGCTAATAAATATAGACTCATTTACCTCTATATCTTCCTTAAAATAACCATATTAAAGATACTCCAAATTAATTTTCCATGATTTACAGAATTCACTCAAGTATAAAAGACTTTTCCACTCAAGACTGCTTAATTTTCATTCTTTTACTTGATATCATATTTAAGTCTTAAGTATGAAGTGTGTTGTGTCTCTCAACATGAAAAGGAATTAACTGCATATAGGTCCTTTCTGCTTTTTTGTTAAAAATAAATAAATAATAAAATAAAATAACAACAAAGAAACCAACCCCCTCAGCACCACACCACCCTCCCTCGACTTTGAGAATTCTCAGCTTGGTACGCTTCCAGTTACAAGGTCTTGGCTTCCGCTGAGCACAGTTTGAAATAAAATAATGCAGCTTGTTCCTACTGCTGGAACATGCAGAGCAGAGCGTGCAGGCAAGGAATCACTGGCTCTGGCCCAACACTTCAAACCTGTCTTACACTGTCACTCCAGTCTTGGAGCAGTTTATACATACAGTTGTAAGAGAAGAGCACGCAGTATGAATACCCCTCCCTATCGAAGAACGAGACATGCTTTTATCCTGGACAGAGGCAAAAGGAAGAGGAAAAGCAAAAGATAGGAAAGAAAACACAACCCTACTTGTGAAATGGCTCATTAAGGAAGGCAAAGTGACAGATAAGTAATGCTTCTTCCCAGGCTCTGTCACAAAGAGAGAGAGATTAAACCAACCAACCACACGTTTTGAAATGCTTTGGATAGCCATTCTTTCCTCTTCTCTGACAATTTACTACTCTCTTCATTCCTTAGTTTTCTGAAACAAACACTTCTTTAAATTTTAGTTATTTTAGTAGAGAGGACCTAGAACGCTTGGCAGATACAAAAGCGAAGATTTTACAAGTTTCCTATGATACTGAACTTCATAATACTCAAATTATATCAGCTACATGTGGGATTGATTGTAAACATTTAATAATTGTTATCAGGTCCCAGAGATTACTCTCACTCTCCTAGTTTTACTTACCTGTCAAAGCAACACGAGAATAACTACCACAATATAAAGTAGGAAGTCTTACTCTTTCCTTTATCTAACATCTTGTAATTTCTGCCTTCCATAGTATTTACAATTCCGTGAAGCAGTTCTGATCTCAAACACAAAGCAGGCCATGGTCAAACAGTCAGAGGCTGGATAATACCCCACCAAACGGACATGGAGGCTTGTGTTTCAGAAAGGACTGTTCAGGTACTTAGGCCATAACACTAGAAAGCAACGTTTATTAAACCATTCATAAAAGAAAGCAATCAATATCCATTTACAGAGCAAACAAAATGAAAACTTAAAATCACAATATTATTGACTGATGAACCTTCAAATGCATAACACAAAACTTTGAACTGAATCAAGCTCATGCTTGATTTTGATGTGCATTCATTTTTAGAACAAAGCACTCTAGAGTGTTCAGTACCTTTTATCTCTCAGATCCTTGATGGAGCCTAAACAGCATCAAGACTAAACCTTTTAAAACAAAACTGGAAAAAAAAATGGGGCTATCAATGTATTTTAGCCCAATCCTTGCGTCCATCCAGAGAAGGTTACTAGAAAATCCATATGACAATATCATTTACTCATTTCGTTCTCTAGTGAGTAAATTATGAAAAAGGGACTTGACTCTGGCATTAGCATGTTTACATACTAACACATATAAAAAAAAATGTATCAAAAAAATCTTTTTCATTTGAATGTTAGAGGCCAAAAGAAGTCAAGTCATCACCTAGAACCACAGAACTGACTTTAGGTTGCATAGCTGAGGTGGAAGGGGCCCAGGAGATCACCAAATCCAGCCCCAAGCACCCTGCTCAGAGCAGTGTCAGCTGGAGCTGTGTGCTCAGGGCATGGCTCAGCCAGGGGTGAAGTATCTCCAAGCACAGAGACCCCCAGCGCCTCTGGCCTCCTTTCACAGGCCAAGTACAGTCATGCATCTATTGCTTTTGTACATATCTTGTGTATTTGTATCTGCATAAAGAAATACATAAAGATTTCTCTTTAATAAATAAACTCAAGTATTCTGAATGGCTAGTGGCACATCAGTGTACACTTACAGTCTTTTTTCTAGAACTCTAGAAAGATTCCATGCCAATACATTTAATTATGTAGGTATTAATGATTATGGTTATATTTAAATACAAAAGCAGGGCTTCATCGCTGCTTACTGCGTCCTTCACCAAGAAGAGAACTTCCCTCAAGTTTCTGGATATTCATTTGTACAGGAAGACCCACTTCAGAACTGTATTTTTAGTAGGAAAAAACTTAAAACGTCGTTCTTCACATTCTAGATATTTCAGGTTATTGCCTATGTATGACTGTCATTTAAAAAAAGTAGTGTGAACAGAAGAAATTATTCTGCAGTGTACTTACAGTGCTGAGCTTACTACAACAGATGAGGATGCGGCGTTCGTACAGCATACTGGCATAGAGGTGCAGCATGTTGTTGACATCAACTGCTACAAAGTACTCTGTCAGATTTCTCTAGGAAGAGAGAGAAAACAATTTTGATACATGATATTACAAAACCAAGTCTTTAAAAATAAAATAAAGTCATTTTGTTCTCTTGTTATGCTACACAACCTACATGGCTACGCACAGCACGTCAACCTGTGTCAGAGCAGCTTTTATTGGCAGGATCTTTCCCCTGGCTTTTGGAGAGCTAGGCTACAGATTAATAAAATTCAGCTTCTAAAATACAAGCTAATTCTTGGAGAAAAAAATATGTTCTGTCACTTCTACAAAAACGTCAAAGCTGCCTGATGAAGTACAAACATCATGTTCTAATATGACACTTCTACTATGACAAACTCAAGTTTTTTAGGAAAAAAATGTAAGCCTCGTCTACACCAAAACAATTCTCATTATTGAAAATTCACATGGGCAGTTCACACAAGCTAACAGTTACACGGGTCACCTGATATCTTCACTTTGTGCACTCAACATGCAAACATCCAATTTTACCTGATTGATATATTTATACAGTAGAAAAAAACAACTGCAGAACAAGAATATTGTAAACAAAGTTCACCTGCAAACTGCCTCTAAAGCATTGATAGAAAGACCAAGACACAAGCAGGTAATGCTACTGAAACTGTACACATGCACTTCCTGAGCAACAGACATTCAAAAAAAACAAACCAAAAAATCAACACAAGAAAGCAAGCTTCATCCACACACCATCCCACCAGCCAGCAGCACCGCCCGTACACCATCACCAACGTAACCTGGTTGGGATGCTTGGATGGTACCCAACCGTCACCTGGGCACCAACATGTGCCCAGGGCACACGCCACAGTGGCACGAATCGTGTGTTATTTACTAAAGAATTAAGATGTCTTCTAATAAACAGTAGAATGAAAACTTTCAAATGCAATCCTAAGATCTTTACCAACAAGATTAGAAAGCTACCAGGTAGACAACCTCACCAAAACGTACTGTGTTCCCCAAGAATAAAGGCTTTTTTGCCACACAGTGTGAGACAAACTAAAAATGTCTTTAATTTATAGAGGGTATTTTCACTTCTTAAAATAGGACTTTAAAAAGGCAGCGGTGGTGGAAATGTTAACACTCCCATAAAAGCTGGCCTAGGCTATTTCTTTCCAAATAGCAGCTTCTGGGCACGAAAGGGTTGCTATGCAGTAAAGACAGACTTATACAAAAAGCACATGTGAGAGCAAAATTGGATTAGTCATGAATTCAAGTGCAATCTTAATCGTCGTTAAATAAAAAAGCGCAGAAAAGCAAAAAGCAAATATGATTTAGAAACTTAAAGAAGCTCAACAAAGCCCATTAGCACTTTTGACAGATCCAAAGATAACTCTAAAACCACCAATACTTGGCCTGAGAAGTCTGCCAAGATGCTTCATACTGTGCAGAAATATGTTCCACAGCTTGCCATCCAAACACAAAGAACTGAAGAAAAATTAAGCCTCGTATTTGGAAGACTTTTGTACCAGTATCTAGCTTGGTAAAAACTAAGCTCATTAGAGCTAGCTTCAAGCATGTTAACACAAAACAGTCATTCAGGTCTTTGTTACAGAAGAGCTACAGCACCAGACAGGTATAGTCAAAAAGGAAAAAAAAAAAACACAGCCAACACATTTTGCCAAAAACCTATTAAACTATCATGTACTTTTTCTGTATTTCTCATCCCATCTGTGCTGATTAGCATGATATTTTTGTCTAAACATAAGCTGTCTTCTCTACGTTTCTTCTTCCCCCTCTCACCCGTCTTTCCACGACGCCAAAACACAGCGCGTGACGCCACGTCCCTGCAAACAGGGCGAGCTCACAGAGCTCCCCTGCAGCACCGAGCTCCCTCAGATGCCACCCAAACCACGGGCACGGCAAAGCTAACCCCGGCGTTGTGCCTGAAGATGCAGATATGATCGTGCGAGTACGTGTTTGTAAGGCACAAGGATTGACTAGTGAGAGGGAAAACAGACACGGGGAATGGATTGTTCCTTCCAGTTTACTGTAGTGAAACAGTGGCTTTGACACAGAAATGTACTTTCAGATGGAAAGACTTACAAGGTTTTAGTCTCCTCTGCTCTCAGAAATTTGCCAACAACACCTGCGAAGCATGCGGGCTGCATGGTGATGTATTGGTACTGAGGAAATTCACGTGGTAGCTCTAAGTTTTATTTACAAGAAAGCTGTCATCTTTGAGGATGAAATTGAGACTTACACATGTATTTTGAAAGACATGTCTCCTAAGTGACAAAACCATGAATGAGTTAAATAAATACAAATGAAAGTGTTCCAATTTGCAGTATAATTGTTGTGTATTTTGTTTCCTAGGATTTAAACCTTTTTTGGAAGAGCAGTGAGTGGGATTTTCATAATAAAATACGGGAACCGGTTTCCCTGCTCCTCAAAATTCAGCAGGAATGGGCACAAGATTCCCTCCTGCTCCTCTGAAAGTCCATTTGCAGATCAATGGTCTATTTGATCGTTTGCTATTTAATATCAGTAAATGCACGCTGACTCTTGAGATCAAAAATATTCTTCTCCTTCTGTCATCTAATGAAGAGCATTTCACTGAAGGAACCAAACAAAGGGCTCTCTCCTCTGCAGAGAACAAGTGCAGCTCAAACGTGCAGGACCATGTCTTCCACTCCACGGATTTTTGGCTGCTGCTGAAAGGCATTTACAAGACTTCTGTAAATTTCTTATTTGGACAGATCAATAGCAGGAGCCAAGTTTCCTTCTCCATCCTCCTACTGGAAATCCCTGCTCTTCTAAATAAGGTAATTTTCTTTGAAATATCAGACACTCAAGTCTAAGATGAGTTAGGTCATTTGTTGTGCAGTTAACATACTTCTGTAACGCCGTGCAGCTGCTTCAGAGATCAGAACAACAAAGACAACACACTCCAGAAAACAGCATAAATACAGAAATAAAAACTGAAGGGGAATAATCAGTAAAACAGGCAGCAAAAGATGAACATTATAACGAGTTAAAAACAGGCCCTCTAAAATAAGAGATGTAGGAATAACACACACACACCATCCCATCGCCACCAAGAAAATCTCACCACCGCGGGCAGTGCCTGATAATTCCAGACTAACTCGGACACCAACAGGAAACGCAGAGCCCTGCACTGCGTCTCCTGCAATCAACTCATTTTCTTTCTGCAATTACAACATATTCACAAACTGTGTGTATAACAAATGTTTGGAAAAAGTGAATGCTTACATTAAAGCATGGATGCACAATGTGCTGGGGCTCACGAAACACTGCCCTGACCCAGTCAGATAACCACGAGTACGTCAGCATTCCAGAGAGAGCTCTGAGTGCTTCTCCATTAATCGTTACGCAGGACTTCAAAGTTTGGTACTACTAAAACTTTTGGTAGTGGAGTTCTAAAAGGTAATTGTTGATAAGACAGGTAGAACTTTGAATAAAGCAGTCCAATTTATGAAAAATCATGGAGATTTATGCTCATTTAATGTCCCTGCAGTATTACCTAATATGCTGCAGTTCTACTTGAAAGCTGTATTAACGAACAGATAAAATTCTCATAATGAATAACATGGTATTTATTAGGAAAAAAAAAAACACAAAAGAAATAGAAGACGGTCAACTGCAACAAGAGTGAGGCCCACGGATTTGACCTGTAACATGTTCCTTTCCTCCAGCGAGCCCTATCCATCCCCCCGG
The DNA here is from genome assembly GCA_013396635.1 of Penelope pileata. Classification (NCBI taxonomy): domain Eukaryota; kingdom Metazoa; phylum Chordata; class Aves; order Galliformes; family Cracidae; genus Penelope; species Penelope pileata. Next base: position 75,119 of record WBMW01005152.1, on the reverse strand, counting down.
GGTGCCGGCTCAGCCCGGCCCTGCGCAGCGCCCACCCCTCACCGCGACACCCGGGCAGGGCAGAGCTGCAGCGAAGCAGCCCCGCTCCCTCGGAGGCACATCAGCACCACTCAAGGATTCAGGGGATGCTTTTCAGCATCACAGGCACTCCTTCCCGTGAAGGCTGAACATTCAGCTTTCAAAGGGTTTCCAACTCCTTCTGGCCCAAGGCCTCTGCTTTTATAACTGCCTTTGATTCACCAGCATTCATCACGTCTCCTGCTCACATGTTTTGGGAAGCTGACTCATACCTCTGAACATAAAGCGAACATCAGCAGCAGACATAGCCAGCGGAGCACAAGCACAGCCACGCTCTGAAGCCTTCGCCGGGCAGTGTATGTGCTAAGCTGCTCCACAGCAGTTCAAGCAGGCCCAAGACAGAAGACCGACTTTTAATCCCTGGCACTGGTTTCTTACCACTCACTTCTCTCTGCCCTCTAATCTACCAGCCTGTAACATGGAAATTAACTTCATTCTGTGCTCTCCGGGTGATTTGAGGCTTATTGAAGAAAAATTATTAAAGTTTGAGATGATCAGCATAAAAGAGATTAACACAAAATATTACTGACAGCCTTTTGAGATTCAGGAACTGATTCTTCAGTTGCTCCTAATGTACCATATTTCTATCAAAATAAAGCATCCCAGAGCAAACTGCATCCCTATTGAATTTACTGAGAGGATACATGTCAGTAGAAAAAGCCTACAACACAGAAAAGCTAGCAACAACACTTCTAAACAGACATAAAAGGCCCCAAGTGTAATCTGCTATAGAAATCATACACAAATGAGTAGGAAATGTCTTGATGATTCTCTTTTCTCTTTCTCTCTTTTTTTTTTCCTTCTTTCTTTCATGCCATAAATTTAGGTTTATGCTGCTAAGGCAGACTTTAAAATATTCAAGTAAGAAAACTGAGATGTCAGACACAGAAAATTGGCTAAGAGACATAGCAGGAGCATATTAAAGAATATCTCAGAGAGGCAAATGCTAGCACTGTCTTCCCACAGGCCTATCATCTGGTTAGCAATCTGAGGAACGCTGAAAAGCATACAAGACAATTTCATGAGGCTTAAAAAGTCTCAGAAGAAGTGCCCGTAAAGCAAGCAGGTATTGTGTGACATTTCCAGCAAGCCACCGCCCCAACAGGTCGCATTTACTGGTCCCCAGTGTCATCCTGTCAGAAAGGTCTCACTGTCTGAGCACAGATCTGCTTTTTGTTTCTGGTCATATCAATTTATCCATTAGTCCTTTATCCTTAACACATTTCATCTTATAATCACAAATACAGATTACAAACTCTTGAACGCTATCGTGTAACTATGATACAGAAAGAAGATATCACAAAGAAAGGAATGACAGCCCGAGCAATTCTTCAGATGCTCATTGCACAGAACTTTCATGCAAATTAATACCATCGTTGGTCCCTGGAATTTTCTGAAAGGCCACCAGGCCTACACGTACGAACAGTTACCAAATCCCCGTTCTTTGCCAATTTTGAGCAGGTTGAAACTATAGATTTTAAATTTCCTCACTTACTAGGACCAAGAAATTATTGAGTGTTAACAGCTAGTAATAACAGAGTGATAATAAGGAATGGCTGCATATTTTTTGAATAACAATCTCTACTTACAGCTTAAAATAATTGTTCTGTCAATTTCCTACTCATTTGGCCATTGGGCACGCTTGTTTAATTCGAACGGCAAATGCCAAAACCTTTCCTCTGCTATGATGTGCTTCAAGAGGCCTCTCCCTCATGCACTTCCCAGTTAGAAATACAATTTTCCACCCCACACACTACTTAGTATAAATTAACCACCTGAATTCCACTTCAACAAGCAGCAGTTTCTTAAGAATACAATGTATTCCCAGGGCCCACAGTTATTTATTTGCTGCTGACATTAACTAGAAACAGTAAAGCGGAGGGTCCTCTGTAGTACTCACATTTTCAGGTATACTAGGAAGCTCTCTGGTGTCAGGCACAGTGAAGTAAGAATGCTGTAAGAGAAGAACAAACAGCGATGATTTTGATATTGTCAAAAGCATTCTAAATGTGTTGCTTCATATTAGTAAGAGCAGCAATAGCAGTTGCTCAGCTAAGTAAGACCGACAGAACATTTGTTACCAACTTCCAATATGACTTGTTTGTCCTAGATTTCAAAAGCTGGAATCTCAGATCACAAACGCAATACGAAATGTAATTAGATAGGAGGTATCATATGCTCCCGAGAAGAGAGACTGCGTCGCTTTGTTCTGCAGAGACACTGACACGGCCTGGCACAATGTATGACATACGCCAAGAAAAATCCAAGGCAATCCACAACTGAAACTAACTTCCCACAGCCCGCTGCAAGCTGCACGGTGGACTAGGAAGCAACAGCAAGCAGGTCCTTCTCCAACTTCTTGGTAAGTCCCATTAAAGACAACAGCGAAGTTAAGCAAATTTCCAAGAAATACTTCCTACACTTTTATGCCCACCTATCTGAAAGATTCCTACTGCACTTCTCAGTCACTTTTACATTCCTTAAAGAATTTGACAGACTACACTTCTCCTAATTTCACAGTCCATTATACTGTTACTTTTTTTTTTTTTTTAATTGTCTGCATTCCAAGAAACCAGTTTTATTCTGCTCCCGTTCTGATAACACACAACTTGCATGACTCTTAGTTATGGCACTGGGAAAGGAAAAGAGTGTGCAACTGAACTGGTATTGTAAACTCGCATTAATACAATTCATATTTTGTTCATGATTTTCACAGTTTTTCTTAGGACTATTTATTATCTGCTGAAGCTTTATAGGGTGTCATATTCTTGGCACAATTTTCCTGGACATACATCTCAGACTTGCAGTGCTTCACGAACGGCCTCTAACCTGGAAGCGGGCACAGCAGCAGTGCTGAACAGAGACACTAAACGTACAAACACCACTCCTGCTTTTTGCTACATTGCTGTTTTACTTTGGCTAGGAGGATGCAGTGAAGGGACACAGCAGCAGTAAACACAACTATACCACATATAGGAGCCTCGCCCCAATCCCAGAACAGGCTTGCAAACAGCCAAAATAAAATGTGCAAAGATCCCACAGCAAACAGTCCCTTGGCTGCTTCTCGCTATTCTTTCTTGCTTCACTACCCATGAAATGTCTGAGGCAAGGGGAGAACAGCAGCATTCCTTGAAACCACTGGTATGAAAAAACTGAAATATCCCAAATGATCGCTGGCTTTCAAGACAGCTCTCCCCTTGGCCAAACAGCAATGCTGTTCAGAGAACAGCCAGCCTCAGAAGGACTGGGACACTGCTGCTGCCAGCTGGTGACCTAGCAGGGCCAACAACTGCTACCTGTCGACTGACATCACAGGGCAAAGTGATGAGAGTAAGCTGCCAGTTGCCAAAAAATACTTTAGAAGGAGTAAAGGAAATGAGAGTGGGAGAACTGAGGCTGCACACACCACTAGTTTCCATGTGAACTCCCAGTGACTAATTGGCAGCCGCAGCTATGTGCATCTTCAGTATTTTTCCACTACAACCTGGAACACAAGGTGGTCCTGCAGAAATTAATTTGAATACAGAAAACCCCAAAGACTAACTTCCAAACACAACCCCATCGATAAAATCCCACATCTGTTCTTTCAGTGGTCTTTGATTAGGTTTCTCACAAGATATAAATATGAAGTAAAACCTTGTTTGCGTGAGACTTTTCCCTGGAGGGAGGCGGAGAAGGAAGGAGAAAACACGAAGAGCAGCGCAGCGCTGCGAGGACAGCACGGGCCTGCTGGCCAGCCCTGCCCCGTGCAGACCCACACAGCCTGGGAGCTCTGCAGAAGTGTGGACAATAAATGTCATGCTGCTGCTCTGTGACCTCTAGCAGGTCGCAAACGATATGGTGAGACATTTCCATGGGGAGCACACACAATCCTCCTCCAATCAAAGAACAGCATTTCAAAGACATCTGAGGTTAAGGAAAGGGAAACAGAGGGCCCCAAATGTGAAAAGGGGAATTTCACAGCTCCGAGTCCTCGCAGGAAAACAACATCTGTATGCCAAGTTCCAAACTGGAGAACTGCTTTGGACATTCCTCTGTTATGATAAGCACTGAAAATTAAACACCTTTGTTTGCATTTTGTTACACTTCACTTACCACTCCAAGATGGACAGGGGTTCCTGGCTCAGGGATGGTAAGTTTATGAAATGTTTCCAGAAGCTCACTCCTTTGATTATCCTGAAATAAGAAAAAAACAAAAACAAAAACCAAAGGAATACAAAGTAAGCATTACTACAACAAGCCAAACTGCAAGACAGAGGGATAATGTTTGGGATTTGGGGGGCTAGAGAACTTGTAGGTGTTAGAATGGCCTGATACATCAGACTACGAGCAGGAATACATGTTGATTCCTCTGATGGCTGATTTTAGAACACTATTTTTTTAGAAATTTTTTTTCCCCATATGTGTATTTCCACATAGTTCTGCAACTACTGAGTCACCAATCTCTGCACTACGCAGTTTCTCAGCTCGGAGCAAGCCGGCTTTCACGGCACATTGCTTGTCACAACTCGCTAGCTTAGGCTCAGACCCGCAGTATTCAGCCCCTTCAGATGAAGATACAATCCTCTGTGACTCTACCTCAACCACGGATGGTTCTGACAAATGCCAAATACAACTGCTACTGCAGACTGGTAATAAATGAACACAGCAGCCTGAGGTTACAACAAGGCTCGGTGTTGCAGCCGTGTGATTTCCCTGCATCACGAGCCACCATTTATAAAACTAGAATCAAATTTTAATAGCTTAGTTCCCCTAAAAAGGTGAACACTGTCTCCAAACTGATTTTTATTTTGTTTTGCTTTAAAAGCACAACCAGTATCTACATGGGCTAGGCCAGAATACGCTCCGTGGGTCGGCATTTTGCAGCAGTAAGCTTAGTTCTACACTTACTGACATGAAAGTAAAGCTGGGGAAGGCACTGATCAGCCCGGGGTGCACGAAGCACCGCAGTTCGGGAATGGCACGGGCGCAGTGAGTACAGCTCCAAGAGTTTGAGCAGTGTGAGCGACTGCAGGGAAACCACTAACCTGTGCTGGATCCACAGTCACGTTCTTGGACATTATCTTTTATCAAAAATAATCTAAGAGCTGATTTATTTTACACAGGTAGTTGACAAACTTTCAGCCTAGCTGAATATGGGCTTCTCCATTACTGCACGGTAGGTTCATAACCCACATGGCCATCTCTAGTGCAAGTTCCCCTTAAAGCAGCTTGCTTTCAGCCTCTCTCCCTCACTTGGTATTGGGGCAGGGAAGAGGAGGGTTAGTACTTTAGAATAATACCTGTCCTTTTGCTGAGTAATCTGCCAAGACATTGAGCAGCTTATAAAAGACTTCAAACCATGGGAGGTAACTAAAAAAAAAAAACACACACACAACAAGGAAGAAAAACATACATTTAACTTACTAAATTTCAGTAAATAAATCCAAGATTGCTGGCTATATAGACATTTGCATCCTCAACAACACCTCTGTCTGGACACAGCACTTTATAAATGTGGTAGGAAAGCCAGACCGGACCCAGCCCTCAGTGGGGTCAAACAGAAGAAGTAAATCTGCAAACAACTTCCAAAAGTATTACAGAAACAAAACAAAAAGACAGTAAATGTGCACACAAATCTGTATTTTCCACTTCCTTTACATTTCCATTCCATAAAACAAGACAACTACGATGTTACTTTCCAGCACAGTTGGCTCTGGTCTGATTTTAGCCCACAACCTCACAGCACAGTTCTTTATTTCAGCTCCTTTGTAAATCCCAGGGAGGAATTTCCCCTCAGCTGCAGCAAATGGGAAAGAAAGCTGACATGACGCACAGACTGACTCCTCTTCTAATCGCAGATGCTTTCTGAAGCAAATGGATTCTATTTTGATACAGTTAGACAGCATTTAAAGTTTTTATAAAATATGACTACATCCTGACATCTATAAAGAATGGAGTGCCCCCTGGTTCCTAACGGTGCAGCTTTCGGTAACGAATGAAGTGAGAAGCTGTATATGAGACAGACCCAGAGAACAGCACTCCAGCAGTAACATTTGTTTGAAGCCCGAAAATGCTACTGTAAGATGTAAGTAGCTTATCAAAATAGGCTGATAAGAAACTTAACTTTTCATGTTATATGACAGCATTATCGTTTAAACTAATATGCTTTAAGCATCTTTACAAAGAATGTATTAGAATAGAGCAGAAAGACAGACAATTACCACTTTAAACAGCATTTAAGTTTGGCATATATTGTAAACATTCAAGAAGGATTAGCCAGAAGATAAGTTTCTTTCTTTCTGATTAGTTAAATAAACTTCAGCAGAGTTAAAAGCCATTACAGAGTGAGGAGAAATCCTCTCCAAACCTATCAGCTAAGCAGAGATTAAGAGCCCAGTAAACAAATCCTTGGGAGCTATCAACCAAAAGACAGTGTAAAGACAAAGAACCAGAAAGCCAAGGAGGCAGAGAGCTCCCCGACAGAATGAAAACCGAAACTCATTTCAGGAAGGCATATCTGAAGTTCTGCTTAATTGCTCAGGAAATCAGCGGCCGCCTGAAGCCGACCCCAGCACCGCGTGCACACGGGGGAGCGGCAGCTTTTGCTCAGGAGAGGTGCAGGACAAGACAACAGCAGCAGCAACTCGCCACAGGGACAGGCACAAGAGCTGCTGCTTCAGGTAGAAAGTCTGTTAATACACAGAACTGCAGGCAGCACTACGTAGGTTTGCAAAATCAATGTATTTATTAAAGATCTAAATAGTTTAGTCTGGGTTTGTGCAAAGTATAGGACAAAATATACAAAAAAAAAAGCACTTATGATCTCTGCAAAGCTTCCATAAAGCGACTGTAACCACATCCGACACAGTCAATGTTCCACATAATCAATCACAAATCAATTTCAGCTCTGCCATCTCGCCCTGCTGCAACACCCACGTATTCACCCTACCTATCACCAGTGACTTGCACGGCAATTAATTACTGCTGCAAGAAGTTACACTGCTGCAATCAGTGGGAGCTCATTCTACTTTTAAACAGCCAACGGGGTGCATAAGCTGCTTTAAAAATAAATTCAATATATTTAAAATGGTAAAGGCCTGGAGTCCTGAAGGCATTTAGACTAGTAAATCATTTTCACAGATCAAGAAACACATTTATGCGAACCTCTTTCTAGATATTAGCCAAGAGGAAGAAAGGCAGGGCTGGCTCCTGCGGGGAGCAGCTCCCTGCAGCCTGGGCACCCCCAGGCAGCGGCTCCCGGCCAGGGCCCTCCTGGGCCACGTGCAGCCGGGCAGCGCGGCCGGGAGCCCCGCTGCAGATTTATGGCTTATGACTTGCTCATATTTAATTTGTAACCAAACACTTCCCCTTCCTCTTAGCTACCTTAGAAGTTTTGATTAACTCTTGTTTTCACAGGTCAGAGGTTAAACAAAGGAAGGGAAGCGCTCCGCAGTGAAATTGCCCAGAGCTCCACAGCATGCACACACACACAGACACAGACACACGCACACAGACACATCCCCACGCAACACGAGGACGGCAGCAGAGCAGGGATACTTCAAGGGAGCTGAAGCCCAAAGGCTCCACGCGGCTTAAGCCAGATTGTGGCTGAACATCAGATCTGAAATTCTTTCAAGCTTTATGTTCATTTTCAGTCTCCTCACAAAGGTGTGTGTGTAACATATCTGCCACAACCCACGACAGCCGCCCCTGAGCCGACCCGGCCGGGCTCCGGGCTGCAGCTCTGGGCTGGAGGTGGGCCAGGCTGCCGGGAAGCAAACTGGGCACAGGGAAGCTGCCTGCTACGCTGCACAGGGCCTGCACGGCCTCCAGTGCACGGGCTGCACAGTGCTTGATTCAGTAACTCGCATGTCATCACCTTTTTAGTGCGCTCCTTGCAAGTGCAGAACGCCGTTAGTTACTGCGTCACGGCAATTAGGGTCTGTCAGCGTTAAGACAACAGTGCTGCTGCAGCCTGCAAACACAAATGTTCTCAAAATGCAGCTGTTAAAGAGCACGGCTGCAGAACCAACAGCTGATGAGGGAGGCTGAGACAACAGGAAAGATCTTAACTTCCAATGGATGAAAAGAAGCAAATGAGCAATACCACAAACTGCAGCAGCCCCAGGGCAGGATGGAGCTGCTGCAAAGACACCTCACAGGGCCGCAGGAAGCAGCAGAGCCCTCGCGTCCCATGGGCAGGGGCACGGGCAGGCACGGCAGCAGCCAGGGCTCGTGCACGCCACGAGTCACACGGCCCAGGAAGTGCCATCACCAGAACGAGCTGCAGCACAGATGAAAACGCTGTACTGCAGTCAGCCGAGCTTTGAATTTTTCAACATATCAATCCGCTGGTGTGCTTTAACATCTGAAAGGAAAGAGCTCCAGCAGCAGCAGCACATGAAGTCGGGGCTCTGGCCCCCAGGAGGCTGCAGCAGCACCAGGACACCAAGCGCTGCAAACCGTGCAGGCACCCGCAGCCGTCCCACGGCGAGGTCAGGCTGTCTGCACAGAGCTGCCGCCCGTGCTAAGTTTTAAGATTGCCAACAGCAATGAAATCAGGTGGGAAACTGCATTTCTAGGATCTTCCTACTCTTGTTAAACACTTGACACAAAGGCTTGAAAAACAAACAAAAATTACAAGTAGAAAAGAGCAAATAAAAAAGTTGTCTCAATCCCAAACCCTCTTCCAGTCTGCTTGACACAGACAGCTCTGGAAACAGAATGTCAGTATCCACAGCCACAGACCTTACTCAGCGTATGGCAGAAGGTACACGAGAAGGCACTGCAGACACTGACCTCACCGCGCTGCTCCTGTATCCCGCACACCGTGCCACTTCCCAGGCTGGGGTTTTAAACGAAGGTGAACTTTCCCCTTTAAGAACACTGAAGAGACTGAAGAACACGCTCCATGGCCTCAGCACAGTGCGGTGCCCACGCAGGGCTCGCTGACGGCACGCTGGGGGCCTTCAGGCTGCACAAGCGTTGGAGCTCCAGCAGAACACAGTGGCTGCCTTCCAGTGAGCACAGAAGCCATGCAAGTGTTCCGAAAAGCAAGAAGACAGCTCTGTTACAGCAGCTGCCTACATGTAAGGGTGTAACTCATTTAGCTGAATGGAATTGGCCAACAGTAAATAAGAAAACACAGCATCCCTACAAATAGCAAAGGGAAAATGTTCAAGCAATTTATCTACATGTGTATACAGCTGATTTCTTTATCAAGATTATTTCCTCAGGAAGAAAACAGCTGTTTCTTATTCAGTTACAGAGTGTTACCAACGAATGGAGGTTCTGATAGTAAACATGCTTTCTTTGAAATGTGACAATTTCACCATGATTGCTTCTTTTGAAATTTTTTTAGTGCTCATTAGAATGAAGGAGAGTCAGAAGCTACAGCAGTTCCACTCGAAGCCGTCGCAGCAATCTCACAAATACCGTGTGCACCCAAGGTCAAGTGCAGAGAGAGGATGAGCAACAGGCACTGTGCTGTGGAACGAGGACTCACTGCCAGAAAGGTAAATCTCCAGCAAAGCCAGCTGAAAAAGGCAGAGCTTTTCCAGTGCCAGCTGCACGGACAGTGAAGGAGGAAGCAATACAAGTACCCGATGTGTGCAAGAGCACTGCGAAAACTGCACGGCCAACAGACTCCTGTGGAGCACTGAGGAACTGGAAAACATGGAGAGCTTCAGCACCAAAAATGTTCCATGTGCCAGTGCACCTGCTGGTGGCCCCAGTGGCAAGGGCATTTATGAGTATTTGCTAATTAACATAGCAACTTCTCATACAACTCATTTTTAACATTCGCTTTTACTGGTGTGCTGACACAGCGAAACGCAAACGCTTTTGGAAAGGTTCCTCCCTTTTTGCATTATCTCCGCTTCTGTTTCAAACTTCCTTTTGATGAATACCCACAAGCGATCTCTTCAAGATCCCATGAGATCGAAGTTGACTCTGTAGGTGAAGCATGTGATTCATATTTCATCCCAGATCTTAACAAACTTGGCTCACACAGAACTTAGGTGTCTTACGCAGCATCTAGAGACTACACACGTCAACAGAAGGAGCTTGCTTTGGTGACTTGCCCCTGTGTGCTAATAAGGCAGCTGAAACTCCCCCTCTCCTGTTTATCTACCTGCTGTGACTGAGTATAACACGTCACACAAGCCTCACTCACACACAGGCCCCCCGTTCACTGAACACCACTGCCCAACCCAAACGTCCCCTACACAGCCACAGTGGCTCCCGAAGCAGAGCAGCAGATCTCTCACGAAACACAGCTCAAAGGAGTTGGATACCTCTTTGAACAACACGAAGCCAGCAAACTCTAACAGAGATTGATGATACAACAATTTCACTTTTTCAGTCAAGCTAACAAGTGCGGGGGCAGTTTGAGATCACCAGTTCAAGGGTCTTTTGCTCTGTGCTAACATCTAACTGGGACATCACAAATGGAAACTGCAGTCTGAGATGGACAAAGCTGTCCCCCATTCCTGGGTTCTTTGTGGTCACTGAAAAACCTTGGGGAAAGAAAATCCAGCTCCAGCATAGAATTCACGTAAATGAAATCAATTCAGACGAACTTCAGCATTATAGTGTGCAAGATCATGAAGCAGCAAACCAGCACACAGTGATCCTGCTTCTTGCAGGAGCAATCTGTGAAGGAAGGAAACAACATCATATAACAGCCTGAAAAAGAGTCAGCTTTTCCATGAAAACCATGCTCCAGACCTCCACTGGAAAACATTTTACACAAAAGAATCTGTTATTTAAGAACGTGGAGAATTACACGTAAAAGTGAAAAATAGGAGAACGGCACCTTTTGGCTCATCGGTCCACACACGACATCAACCTACTGTGCATTCACTGACAAATAAAGGCACAACTTAGAACACTTAATATTTTCTAAATTCAAGCTTTTCTCATGCGTTTTACCAATCCCTGCAAAATTTAAGAAAGTTTACTGAATTTTATGATAGGATAATTTGTGTTGAATTTATTTCAGAATCACCTTTGAGCTCTGTTCTGCTGTTGGGAACTTTCTGTGGGTCACTCCCTTTAAAAAAAAATCACAGATTTTTAACTTCTAACACACAAGTTATTCGCATCATTGGGAAACCTTGCCAAGTGATATTTCTGCAGTCAGTCCACATGGAGAAAAGAGAAAAGATTGTGTTTAAAAGACACAACCTAGGGTCAGCTGAAATGAAACGTAAAACTGTAAGTGGATTTGGAGAGTACATACATCTCTAAAGCCTGGGGCACAGGCTCAAGACAGAAGAAAAGAACGGTGCCATTTGGTCGGCTTGACAACAGAGCAGCACTACTGCACAAGGCTCCCACAGCTTTCATGGAGCGGAAAGCTGCAGCCCTCCCTGCACCCCGCCAGCCTCAGCACGCCTGCCCAGCTAGAGCCCCACTCCGAGTTACTATGCCAAAACACCAAGTGCACTCAAAAATAAATATAACAAGTTTTTCAGTGGATGTAAAATGAAACGGCAAGCCTCGAACTCCCAAACACAACCAAAGGGTCTCTTGTCCCTTTCCAGAAGACGGAGTTGTAAATCTTTGTGGGTTTGCTGGTAGTGGTGGTGGTTTTATTTGTTTTTGTTGTTTTGTTTTTTTTTTGGCTTAATACTGAGAATGAAACTTCTCAAGCAGGCAAGTTCAAGAACAAAGTTCTAAAGCAGCAACACAAAATAAAGATACGTGAAGAAAAAAGGTTTGTTTGCATCTACAAGGCAAACACTGACAATTAAGTCTTTATACTCTTAATAAAAGCCACAGGCAAAGGCCATCCCATAAAGCACACCTGGTGAGAAGGTGGGTACAGCAAAGTGTTTGACAGATTATATGCAAGATTTATCACGTGCAATGAGATAGACTTGGAATTAAAAAGACACCAACAATTATGTTCCACTCAGTGCCAACAGGAGGGCATTGAATAACGCTTTTATTTGGCCAGCGTTAAGAAAAATGCTGCATTTAACAAACAAGGAGAGGGCAGAGAACAGCATTAAACTGAGAAAAGTTACAGATACTACTGGCACTAAGTTTCCCAGACAAAAATAAAATGGGTTGGCACCCTGATTTTAAAAAAGCAGGATGTGTTAGACAGTATGAGAGCCGAAAGATCACCACGGAAGTGACAACACAGAGAAAGGATTGCAAAGGCTTAACTTGTCAAGGAACCTCTCTCCTCAAAACACGCTTAAAAGTATACATGAAAGTGCTGGGAGAGAGAATTCTAGATGTGGCAGACAACCAGAGATCCCACTAGGTTTGAGACATCTGGCATCAGTTGAAATCCATCACATTTCATTTGGGGATCAAAGACCAGCGTTAAGTCTATCACAGGTTGAAACAGCAGATCCTAAACACCCTTTTCATCCCGGCGCACATTAACCCTTCTTCCTTGACCAGAAAAACAGCTCCTTTTCATTAAAGACTCCAATCATATATGCTTATTGACCTATGTACTCTAGCACTAAATTCAATCTGAAATTTCAGTAGAATTACAAAGTTTTTGCTATAAATCAAAAGTGCTCCCTGTGAGCAAAACGCACAACCTGCTACAGCACGCTGCTGCTAACCCACAGCCCACGAACTGAAGCTTCTGTGACACGAGATGCAAAGCCCAAGTCAGAGCCTGGCATGTGATTACGGGTTGTTTCTGACCACAGTGCAGAATCTGTTTCAGGATTCCCCACGGGCATTTAGATCCCTTTAGCTATTGGACAAATAAATGAGATGGTGCTTGACTCTCTGCTTGCAGAAGCACCACTGCTGTCCCTGACCTACAGACTCCCCCAAAATGTGACACAACTTAACAGAAAAGACCCCGGCCCTCTAGTGGGCTGGAGGGCACAATTTTTATTTATGAGACATCCTGTAATCAGTTTAAGCAAATGATTAAACAGGAGATGGCCCACCACCATTCTATTCTCTGAACACTCAAGCTGTTGCACCAACAGAAATTAATCCTAAAACACGTGAGGAAAATTACGGTTAGGTAAATAATACTTGCAGTGTGCTCGTGCGCAGGGTGACCTGTCCCTCATCAGCGATACCGGTAAACAGCCGGGGCTGTGAATCAAGGCTTCTATTTCAGACCCATGCACAACATGCTGCCTCTACAAAGCCATATAAAGTCCCATTACTTTGCTGTGGGTGAATCGTGTTTCTATTGAAACAACGTGCAGAAGTCAACTCATGCAGCTTTTCTCAGTGGTTTTACCTCTCAGCAGAGCCCCTGCTTCTCCAGCCACTGCCATGTAACCCGGGGGTTCCCAAGGAGGAAGCTGCCATGTCACCTCATTCGGGAAAGTCGTATTCATCTGTCAGCAGGCACAGGATGCTCTCACTCCTGCCATGCGTTCTGTAAACCTTCCGACAGCAACTCAGCAGTGACCCACTTGTGGGAAAGGAGACCCATCCATCTTGCACTTAACTACTTCCTCCCTGCTTTTTGATGCCAAGGACCTGTGCTTTCCCAAGGGCGATGCGTTAATTCATTTTGTAAAAGCTCTAAAATGGAAGTTTCCAAGTCAGTCAGCCCAGGATAAAGGTAATAAAAAGTGACATGATTTAATTACTTCTGTTACAGTTGTTCAGCAACTAAAGGAGGTGTGACATGAAGCCCTAATTAATTAAAATTGGTTTCTGGTCAGTAGGCAAGACCAGTGAACTAGCAGGACCAGAACGAAGTATTCTTGGCTTTACCTAACTACACCAGTAGCAATACATTGGTACCATTAACACTTGACATTTTTTGTTGTGATCCTTATCATTGATATTTTACAAAAGTGTTTTGACTTGCACTCAAAATCAAAACTTAGGTAAAATATTCAAAAAAACTTCCTGTGACAAGCCTTCATGGTAAAAGACAGTTAAATTGGCATTGCCCTGGGCTGGTGATGGAGAGGGAAGAGCAGAAAGAAGAGGAGGGTGGTTTCCTTGTTTGTTTTGGTGTGTGTTTGTTCTCAAAGAGTTGTTTCTTTTGGGAACATTTACCCTATGCTAAGCACCGAGGATGGAAAAAAGAAGAAGAACATCGCACGTGGAATCATTTTAGACGACAGCTAAAATCTTAAGTGGTCTGGCTTTCTTCTTCAACCCACGCACCAGTTAAGCACCTTTTACCTGTCCACCCTTACTTCTAGCTCTTTCCTAAAACCATTGCAAGGACTCATCTCTCCTCTCTGTACATATTCCTCCTGCTACTCATTTTGTCTTTAATTTTCACAGCAACATTTCTGCTTTGACTGGGACTGGAAGAGTTGACAAAAAGCACAGATGTGGAAATAGCCCATTCTGGAAAGCATCAATCCTTTCCTGTAGATTTGAGAGCTAGGGACACATCATCTCTTTTTTTTTTTTTAAAACCACCGTGAGGATGGCAGCCCCCCCCAGCCTGTTGCTGTGTGCCTTACAGCACCCCCATAATCATGGTCCTTCCCCTGCCCTCCCCATCTCCACACTCCCCCATTCCCAACCCCGCAGCCCGGCACAGGAGCAGCGCGAGGAAGCCCACGCTGAGAGCTTCACCTCCTGCCCGGGATCAGCAGAAGGAGCAGCAGCAAAACATGTTCAGAGTTAACTGAAATGCAGTTTCTGTTCCATAATTTTGAACTTCAGAACTACTGTGTTACTTTCTGAACAGCTTTGTTGCAATAGCACTTGAGAACAAACTTCCTTTGGCAGCGTAACAGCAGCGATCCATCAGTGCAGGTTCTAGAGTGAGATTTGGAAGCATTTTACTATTACGCTCCTCATAACTCAAACTCTGTTTTGTGTCTGCCTTTATAGGCCATTGTTGGCCAGATGGAAAATATTAAGGAAAAAGGATTGCAACTAAATCATTCGGCTGTAGTCTGCTGCCAAAAGGCCCCAGGCTAACTACAAGCAGATTTGCAAGCAGGCTCTGCTCCGTTACAATCTGAGATCTGGCACATCCTTTGCCCTGACTAACAGCAGGAGGGCACGGGGCCAGCTGAGAGCAGCTACTGTGCCAAACAGACTGTGCAGGTCTTGCTGCTTGAATGCTTCCACAGAAAAGGGGAATCGATGGGATTCTTTTGTAAACAACTCCCTGTACTTTCTGGCTGCTACTAACTTCAGAAGTGGTATAAATTTATCCCCCTACAAAATAAATGCGAATACGCAGCTTAGGCTTGCTACCCAAATGGAGACAGAGAAATAAACACCGGTGTTAAAGCCCAACATCTAAACTTTTAACCACAATAACTATGTATATATACACATATATAATGAAAAACATTTTTTCCCCCAACAAACACGAGGAACAGTAAGGAATGGCTGAACAGCAGCCAAAAAATGTATTCTTATTAATATTCTTTGCAATCTCTTATTTACAAGTAAGAAGGTAATTAAGTTTGAAGATCGGAAAATTTACTTTTAATGCTTATTTCTAAGCTATGTATTTCCCAGGACGCTGCTTCTTTTGTACAGCTCATGCATTCAGTTATCAACCAGCAGCTGATAACAGTCTATCTAGGATGTTCAGTGAAGGAAAAAAAAAAAAAGAATATTTTCCTAATACTAACCAACTGTGTCAGGCACTGAACGTTGCAGTCCAGATGCTGCTTCTCTCAGTACCTGCCCCAGCCGGGGCACACCAGGGATGGCTCTCACAGGGCACAGTGTGTGTGTGTGTTATAGCAGGGAAGCAGACTGCTTGGAGTTAACGTCTCATAGTATTTAATAAAAATATTTTATTGCAGTGAAGACTAAACCTCAAACTTGATAGATGGTTGTAAATCATAGCTGTTTCCAGTGGAAGGTAACGGGAAAATTGAGAGAAAGTGAGAGAAACTTCTGTTTCAAACACCATCATCACCCAATTGAAGGAATTAAGCAGCTGCAGCAGCTGCAGCCCCTACCCAACCGCAGGCACGCGCTGCCCTTGGGCAGAACACAGGAGTGAGGTGTGCGTGGCAGGGCAGCACAGAAACCAAGGGAGAAAATATTGGATCTCTCAATTCATTGAGAAGTAACATAACCAGTGTCCTTCCTTCACCTAGAAAGACCTTTAGCTCCTTCAGAACATTTGTTCTTACAAAAAAATCCAGAGATCGGCACTTGTAGCATTTTGCCTTCCTCAGTTTTTTCCTGGTTGCCATTAGCACCACATACGACAGTATCACATAATTTGAAGTACTACCAGGGGAACCCAATGCCAATCAATAACATTTTTTGAAATGTACACAAAAATTAAAACAAAAAGGGTCAAAAAGCCTGGAAGAAGACAGTAAGTTTTTCTGAAGGACTTATTGAGCTGCTATGAAGAATTACATAAATTGAATTTAACACAGCAAGCACCCTGCACATCCCTGAAACAGTGAAACTGAGTAATAGGAAGCCTCACTCTAGCCCTGTCCACTTCTGGCGAGCCATCCATGGAGCATGCCATTTCTGTCTGCAATAACGAGGTGTGTGGATTAGCAAGGTTCTACCGTATTTCAGTTTCAGCAAAAATATTTAAACCAATTCAACCGTGCTTTAGAACTTCAAGCTCAGCTAGCAAAGCTTTTAACAGATCTACTGACACCGTAACGAAAACTCCAAAGCCTTTCACTAAGTGTCATTTTCTAAGTTCCCTATTGACTTGTTATTTATCAGCTACATCTAGTTGAAATAACAAATTATTATTTAGGAGTTCAGTGGAATTGACTCCTGGCAACGTTGCTCTTAAAATTCAGAACAACAAAATGCATTTCTACAGCTATGACTACGATGTTGCATCCAATTTCAAAGCAAAGAAACAAGAGGAAATACTGTACCCACTTCACACACTAATAAAACAGAAAATGCAATCCACACGTAGAATCAACAGGATTCTTTAAGGCTTCTTTTGGTTTGTGACACCACTCTTTAGAAAATGTTTATATGCAGAAACATTTATATACAGTTCATATATAGTTGCACATATACATAGATGCCTGCACATCTTTATGAAATGCACACACCCCTCATATTAATTTCGAATAAGAATAACGACATAATAAGAGGACCAAAAAAACTACTACTAAACTTCCACTGAAGATTTTTAGTGACAGGACAGAAAAAAAAAAAAGCATTACCGAATGCTTTTCCTCGTTTAAGACTATTTTAGTAAGCGTAGTTTATCCAGTGTTGCAGATAATACCATTTCAGAAGGCTCATATAACTCTAGAGGCACTTCAGAATTTATTTGAAGATACTAGAACAAAAAGAGATATTAAGGCAACCTTACAGGCTGTCACACAGACTCTGGAAACAGCCTGGGATACAGGAGGGGTGAACACAAAAGACAACAAATGAGCAGATATACAAGATGTTATTCCTCTTTTCTTGCAACATTTTAAAACAGCTCCTCTCTATCTTGTAAGATTGGTAAGGACAATGAGGAAAAACTACAGGAAGTTTAGAAAACTATACTGGAAACTGTATCAGAAAAGAAACACAAAGCAGATAGCTGAATTTAATTGATGTCAAGCTCTCTTTTTACTAGGTTCATCACTTTTCCGTACATATTCTGACAAGTAACCAAAAATAAGAGCCAGTGTTTGCCTAAGCAAATCAGTGGGGGTAAAAATGTGAACTTTTAAGATGTAAACTGTTTTATAAACACGTCAAGTTAAAGCAAAATGCCTGCAACAACTGGAGACCCCTTCCAACCCTGCACACCACATTCATGGAGTTCTCACATTTTCTAAGCCACTTTAGATCAATTTCCTCTCAAACACAGCAGAGGAAGTCTAACTGTTTTCCTCCAGTTATAGCTTGCAATTTCTGTGAAAGAAGGTCAGACACGAGCTACAAGTCTTGCTTCTCCTCTTTTTCTCTATAAGGTCCATGCAAAGGAACTGAGAAAGGATCTTCAACTATTGCATTGAATGGATGTGTTGAATTCACTGCTAAAAGGAAATTTAAAAAAAAAATCCACGAAGAAGGCAGACAGAGGCTCAATAACAACATTTTTATAAGGCACAATTTTGTTGTACTGTTGAATCAGAGGGATCCAATTTCTCATGATTTATACATGTACTTTTTGTGGCCTCTGCCAATGTGTAATAGAATCAGTTTGCTATTTGCTTTCATCTCTGAAGCATTTTAAGAAGTACAGGGATTCCAGGGTCGATACAGTGCAAAGACCAAACAGACTGTCCAAAAAGTGTGTCGTGTCATTTCCAGCCATTAGCAAACATCTTTCTGGAAGGCTCAGAAGCATTGTACAGATAGATGTGGAAGCAAAACATTGATTTTCTGTATTATCATTTTATTCAATATGTAACCATAGTAAGTCTTTCTAGGACTGGATTTTTTTCCCTTATTTATTTATACAGTGATACAGTGGCATTTTTTCCACACAAAACTAGCAGCAAAAAGGCAAAGAAGTCAGGCTAAATATATTTTATAAGTAAAATAAATAAAAACAAGCATCTCTCTGCTCTGGGGTTATCTACCGACATTCTTTGCAGCTTGGACTTGTAATTATAGCTTTGCAACTAGCAAAATAAACTCTTCCTCTCTTGCAGGTAGGCCTCGTTTCATTATCAAATTGATGTTTACTTGATTACCTCGGGGTTTCAGGACGCCAAAGAGAAGCACAGGTAGCTCTAAACATGTATTGGGATAAAAGTTTACTGACAAGGCACGGATTCTTTAATGGCAGAGAACACAAACTCAAATTTTCACATCCTATTCTAAGCTACATCTGAACAAAAGCATCTGTTTGACCTTAAACAATACCAACTGATTTCTGCAGCTGCACAGTACTTTTCCAGTAGACAGACAGTATTGTAATTGCTGAGGACTGTGACTTTTCCCCTAAAAAAGTTCAATATAATTACAAAATACACTAAACAAAACCAAATAAAAAGTTTACTAAACTAAATATAGTTACAAATGGTGCTGACTCAAGCCAGCACTGGATACAGCATTGGTCCTGGCCATCCTGGTGCCATGTTGTGAACTCCCCTCTCCACCTTCCTATTCACTGCACTCAGAACTCAGTCTGAGCTGTCTGCATACACCAATGGTAAGACGACAAAGGGAAAAACAGGCAAACAGCAAGCTGCTCTTCTCGAAAGCAACGCCTGTGCATCCCACTTTGTACCTACCCCCTGCACCCCGCTGTGTAGCTGCTTCACCGTTAGGGATGGACGGCAGCCCCGTAACTCGCCCATGTGAAGGTACATCCTGCTTCCAAAACAGCTGGGGCCGGGTGAGCCGCCACGCACCCCACGTCGGGGATCGCATCACAGCATCAGGGGATGCACAAAAGCCACTACGTGGAAAAACTTGTAAAGAAGCGAGCGTACAGGGAGGAGGATTTGTAAATTCAACATTTCAGAGTGAGGTAATCAGATTTTTAAGTACAATACAGCCATTTAAAAAGGACAACATAAAGTACAGTCAAAATTCTAAAAATCAAAGCATCTTTCTTTTTTTTTTCCCTCAAGCATAAATATTTTTCTGTGGCTTCTGGCCAGATCAGCAGAGAGGGAGAATTCGAGAAGACAACAGGACAATTCTTTCATAATAAAAAAAGCAAATATTCAATTTATTTCCCCAAAATAATTGAAAGAGACATGAAAATAAAAGCAGTGTGATGGGTTTGGGATATTTTTTCTTCAGACTGGAAGGTATCACAACAGCAGTGTGTTACGTTTTGGAGGCACACACACAAACAGTGGTATAGAGGCCCTTAAAGCTGTTTGTCCCCTATGCATCAATGCCCTGCCAGTTGGCAAGCCTGAGCCAGGAAGCTGTCAATTCCAATCAAGTTTAGGCGATGCAGTCCTATTAAAGAAGTCTTGCTGGTTAAGGGGCGTCCACTGTTTCCAAAGCATGGGAAGAAAAAAAAAAAGGGGGGGGGGGGGGGGAGAAAAAAAGGGCTCTGCTTTCCTTAGATTTGAGCTGGCAACTTTCACTGACTAGAGTTTTCAAGGAGCTATGAATGAGCTTAACAAAGGAGTTCTGTGGCTAGTTTCTGGCTGAAATCCATGTCAACAGTTTTTAAGGTCACAGGTCACACTAACTAACATTTATTCCCAGCAGACCCTGCTCTAAACACAAGCTGTAAGTAGTACAAATTTGGAATTTTTCTGTAATCCCTTGAGATATTCCTGATCCTTCCACATGTTTCTGCTCAATTAAAAACAATTCTCACTTTGCACCACAAGAGAGGCCCCTGCTCAGAAATCTTATTCTATCCTAAGAATAAATGGACAAAGACTGCAATCAAAGGGAAGGAAAGGGGGGAGGAGAGGAACTCACAACAAATCACACCAAAAACCTCAAATAACTCCATACAGAATCACATTCAGTTAGTTACATTTTCTGCCATCTGTCACAAACTATTATAGATTCATTTCTTTTTATCTTAGAAAAAGAGTGGTGCAGAGCTTAGCTATTTTGGCCGAAAGGGATTTCCACACAAACGTTTCTGCGTTTCACTTCAGAAGAATGATTTTCATTTCGGGTACAAAAGCTGAATACCCACTGAAAACTTCAAATTAAGTACAATTTAAATCCGAGCTCCACATGGTTATAGCACCTTTTTAAACCAGAATCTTTGGCCAGCAAGTTGGGGAACCAAAGCACATCTGTGCAAAGTTTTCTCATTTTTTGCTTAACAGAACTTGAAGCAAGATAGAAGTCATTAACTTATATTATTACTGCTCCTTCAGACAATTAGAAATAGGTGCTATAGCTGCTAATTTAACAGATAAAGCAGAAATTCTACTAGTTAATAACAAAACCCCACAAGGTTCCTATCACACAGCTATAGGAAGGAAAGAACCCCTGTTCACCAGCTCCAGCTCCTCCCGCTGACTCCCAGCACACACAGCACAGGTCTCAGGGCCCCTCCAGCAGCATGCCCTTCTCTCCTGCTGTCAAAGCAGTCATTCTTATCATCTCATTCATCTACCAGTGACCACGCTCTCTTCTCAGAAAGGTTTTATTATCATTGCTGCAGCCCTTTCTGATAGGAGGACAAAAAGCAGCGTGTAGGCAGCCTCTAAGGGAGCAGCGATTCTACATGGCCTCCAGCATTTACCTAACACCTTCTAAAGCTGCTTCTGTATTATCTGAAGCAAAGAAAGATTTCAAATTAAATACAGGATGAAATTGACCAAAATCATTTTAGTGGAGAAACTGGAGTTCACAGGGCCACCCATCCGCCTGCACAGACACACGAGGGCGCTGACTTCGACGGCCACAGCTCCCGGGAGCCCGGCTGCTGCCCAGCTGCAGAACCCAGCGGACGGGCTGTCCAGCTTCCCAGTTTAAAATGAACAAACCATAACATTTTTAAAGCCTAGTGACATCCTGGAAAGTATATCTAAACACAATCAGTGAAGTATAAAAGAATTGACAGATTTTGGTGCTGTACCATAACAGTAATCCAGTCTGGATTAACAATTTAGTGCTTTATAATACCCAGTAAAGTTCTTCAAATATATTACAACCAATTTTATTATGACTGTTAATTTGTACTGCTGAAGTGTTGGGGGAGGTTATTGATGTTGCTTTTTAAACATCTTTTTTTCAGAGTATTCTTCATTCATTTTTTCGTGTTCCTCAGACACCTAACTGGAAAGCGAGGGCCTGTGGGGCACACTGGGTAACAGCGAGAACGTCCTGCAGAACTGCTCTGCTTTGTATACGGCATCTTCAGACACCTTCAGAACACTAGAAATAGGATAAGAAATATACTTAGAAATGGTTTCAGTATTAGAACTAGTATGCTTATGGTCATTTTGGCTATGAGGTTTTTAACTCTGTCCACCTTTTAAGCAGAGCACAAACAAAAGAGTTCCTCCATCTAATCTTCAAGGAACCAGACTGTAAAATAAAACACACTACAGTTCAGGTACACTTAACTGGTACAAACACAAACCGCTTTCCATATTGCTTTCCCATCAAAGCAATGTTCAAATCCAGCAGTGTTTGTGCTGCCTAGAGCTCTAGATCACAGGGGTTTGCTGAAGGGGCCAAACCAGCGGGGCCAAGGGGCACCAGCGGCCACAACAGAGCACCCCAGCCAGACCGGGGAGAATTTAGCACACCGAGGGTTGCTAGAGATTGGAAAAGATAAATGAACTAGGAAGGAGATTGAAAGCAAAGAGGAAATTAAGAGAGTCAACATGCAAATTCTTAAGAATTAAAAAGTATCTGTATGCTTAAAGAACAGAAGAAAGCAGAAAATGATGCTGGTTTTGTTTGGTTGTTTTTTTTAAGAACAAATTCCGTCTATCTTTGACGCCATCAAGACTAATGAGAATCTTTCACCCTAATGAAAGAACATCGCATCTACACACAAATAAAAATTGGAAAAGATGAGAAACAAGAGCACACAAATTTCAGAACAAAAGCATGGCACATGCCTGATTAAGGTGTTAAAAGGATGTCTCAGAACAGTACAAAATAAAGTCTGGTAATGTCTCCAATGTCTGATTTTGCAAACAGAACACGACAACTCTTCACTGAGTTCACAATTAGTTATATTGCTTGCCCTCAAAAGCCCGTTCCAAATCTGATGCAAAGTTAGATTAAAGCAAACCTCTAAAAACAAAACAAAGTTTCAGCATCTTAATGCATATCCAAGAGGATTTATTTGACCCAAAATCCTGAAGCCTTTAAAAGATGTCTTAGAAAGAAAAAAATCTTGACTTACTGTGCATTTATCATTTGGAAAGGAAAAGAATTAAAAAGCACATCATAAGTTTTGTAATATGTTGCATTGAAAAAGGCAGTACAAAATACAATTTAAGCAGGAGACTTTGACGTGTGGCAGATGAGCTTGTGGGCTTTTTTAATTCACTTCACTTTTCAGAACCTCAAAAACCCACCAGCCCATCTGCGACAACTGTTCGGTGCTTTTGTCCGCCCTCTGCTGTCTGAAACGCAGAAAGTAACACCCTGCACTACAGAGAGCTCGACAACTCGGCGGTACGTGCCGTGTTTGATCAGGGCAGTGCTGTGATTAGCCAGAAATCAAGTGGGAAAAAAAAGGAAAGGAAAATGAGAGACAAGAGTCAGCAGTTCTACATTAGAAGAAAATCCGAGAACACCTAGACAACGCAGTTTTTCAACTTACCAGTCAAAGACTTCCATAACTGTGTAAGATATCCACAGCAGGAACAAAACAAATTGCAGAAATACATAAATATTATTGAAAGTTACTTCACCATTTCTTAAAACAATTACGAAAGCTGTTCTGAAAGCAGATTTCTGAACAGTACTGGTTAAAATAGCCAAAAGACTTATTCTGTAAAACAGAACTGGCTTTCTGCTGGCCACGGGAGCTGCATCCACGCAGATAACTTTCCTGCTGTTGAACTCCAGACGTGCCTTACTGTACTGTGCATCCACATGAAAAAGCCTCTGGATCACTTCAAATCTTAAGGTCCAGACCTCAACTTCTGGCATTCTGAGAACTGACAGCTTTCAACCGCTTCCAGAAGCCTGCTGAAATTTTTTAAAGCACAGGCTGAGTGTTCCTCTTCTATGACAAATCAAACCACGTAGTGATTTTCCACCTCCGAAACCTTTCACCATGGCCAGACAAGTAAGATACTTCACTGATAAACGTGAGAATATCATCTGATAACAAATACTCTCCCTTAATTCTTACAGCGTCACTGAGCATAGCAAGGAATACTTGAAGCTTGTTGCCATCCAGTTTTCCACTGAGTATCTGCTGGAGACATAGCATGCCCCAATGTGAGAGAACGCTGCCAGCCATCTCCAATAAAGTGCATGAAGGCAATTCAATGCATTTAGCTCAGACACAGTTTTGAAGGACAAAATTTAAGCAACCTAGCAAAAAGGTTCTGAAGCAGGTAGGGAAGCTGGAAGTAGAGGAGGCAAAAAGAAGTTTTCAAGGCTCTTGGTGAAGACAGCCTTAATTTGTTAGGCTCAGTGTTAAGTGTCCACTGGGTACAGAAAGGCTGTAAAGAAAGTTTAGAAAGGTCTGTCCAGACCTAGATGGTGCAGGTGCCAATTTAGTCAGTTTGTTGACAGAAAAACAGTGGAAAAGCACATGTGCTCCTGCATACAGGCAGTACCTCTGGTCAGCTTGCTGTCATTCTCATCACCAAAATGGATTGTAATATTCACCATCTTTTTTTTTTTTCCTCCTCAAAAACTACACAATGGAGTTTACGCCGACAAGGCATAAGGAATATCTGTGTTTTTAAAGCATTAAATAACCTGTAATTTAAAAGTAAACAAGTACACACACCCTCACTTGCTTTTTCGTAAAATTCTCACTGGCTTCAGCACATTTTGATGCATCCATTTACCACGCAGCATCCTTCATGAATTAAATTAAATTTGTTATTAGAACTAAATTACTAGAATTGTATAATGCTAGTTATTTCTAATTTCATTCATGAAGGACACTGAGAAGATTCACATTAACAACGGCTGCTGCAGTTCTGGGAATAGAGAAAGTAAATCCATGTAATGCTGATTTACATTCTTCATTATCCTCCAAAACTTACGTTCATTTGCATTAATCATGATCTTTCATTTTCTCATTAGTTCACAGGAAATAGAGGCAACAGGAACGAAGCTAAGAGTCTCAATTCATCTACTGCTGTTTGTGCACTGTTTGGTTGTTTCTTTTATTTGGTTGGGGTTTTTTATTTTTATTTTTCATTTTGGTTATGAGTTGAAGCAGAAGGCATTTAACTACAACATAACTCCTCCATTTCTTCTTGGCATTCACTCAACATAAGGGAGCTGACAGCAAAGAACTCTTATCCAGGAGAGATCAAGAACGGACTCATACTAATCATTGAGATTCATTCTTTAAACTGTGTCTCCCCTTTAATTTGTCATTTATCAAGAAAAGTTCCTTGATGCAACAGACACTTCCCACATGAGTGAATCAGCTCCGTGTCTATAGGGTAGCTAGGGAAACACCCTTCTGTCTTCAGGGTATGGATCACATGGCTGGATTGCCATAGCTGCTCACAGTTGAAATCTCTACTAGGGAAAAGATAGAATGAAGGGAGATACTGATAAAGCGCCTGTCATCCTGCCTCCCACACAAATAATTAGTAATTTTGGTACATTTCACACTATTTTCTCCAAATATTAAACTTCTTCAATGAAGGTCTGGTTAGCAGATCCCAGCTGTCAGTGGAGCGCATGTCTGTACAGGACAGCAAGCAGTTGATATCTTTACATGGCCAGTGTCAGCACAAATGGCACAGACATACTCACATTAGATTACATACAACAAACAAAAACCTATTTCATGGCTTTGCTGGATTTAACTCAACCAAGGCAGAAATGTCCTTGTACTTGATAGCTTCTGTTTTGCAACACTGTCCCCAAAATTCTCCAGAGGCATCATATTCAATAACACACATGCAGAAGGTGCCATCCTGCCATGTGCAACACACAGTACTCGTAGACCAAGGACAAGTTCTTCTCGTTCTTACACCGGATTCTCTCATGTGAAGAGCAAACCAGAAACAACTGAGACAGATGTCCACAGTTACAGAGAACATGGACCTCATCTGTGATCGCTGGAGACACCGCCCAGTCACCCACCTGGCTCTTCGTACAGTTACATCTCAACAATCTTTACCTGAGTCATTGCCCAAAACTTTCAATTTCTCATGAAGATGAAAAAGCAAAAGACACATCAGGCAGGACAGCATGCAGAAATCTTTATTTTCATAGAAGTTTTTAACGGAAGTAATACATCGGTAGATACGAAATCTGATTCTACCTGCATCATTTCTTGCAGTAAATGTAAATAGAAAACCACAGACTACTTCAACATGTCCATGGGAGGTGATCAGAAATATTCTGACAGGGCATCTTTACCTGTTCCATGTGAAGCACATTGTTTCCCACTTCCACCATCCGTCCGTATATGACAAACTCTACAAAACCCTCAACAAGACAGCATAAAGCTCATACATACAAACTTTCAGGATGTGGACAGCATCAGCTCTGAGGACATTTCCTCAGCTACCAACAGATGCTTTGTTAATAAAACTTGCATATACAAATGTCCACAAAATGTCTTAACCAGATCAGTTGTGACAGCTAAAGATAACAGCTGTCGTTATGCAATGTCATAACAAATTATTGCAAAAAAACACTGATTCTTTTTCTTCCACATTGTTAATTCAAGAACATCGACTACAAACAAATACAGTTATCTACACAAGAATTCAAAGTGCAAGATATTTCGCATCACTTCTGCAAAAGAGCAGTGACTCGGAGGACCAGATAGGAAAATAATTTTGAACAGCTGGAAATTATAATTGCAGTGTAACAACACAAAGTCAAACACTGTTTCCCAGTCACCCAAAGCTCAGCCACACTTACCTTAAGATACAGAAGCAGTTTTTGGCCCCAGAAGATAAGCGACAGAACCCAAACCTCTGTTTGCTGTCAATGTCTGTAAGGACAAATGTAAAGTTCTGTCCAACTTGGCTAACTGCGTGGCTGAAAACAAAGAGAATAAGAAGGAAAAACTTAATGCTGAGCTAACGTCATGTCAGAAGTATCTAAACTAAGTCACTGAACCTACAGCATTTCCTCTTTCAGTAGAAGGTTGGATTTTTTGTGATTTTTTTTTCTCCAATAAATAACTTGGAGAGCATACTTTGAGGAACTTCAGAATGCAAGTGGCTTCAAGAGCAGGAGGATACTAAACAACGCATTTATCCCTACATGAAAAAGGATACGGCCACAAACCATCTTCCAAGCCGTACACACGGTGAACCAAACCCACGTTCTCTCGTACAAAATGTTTATTACATTTCATTTGAAAAGTGCTTTACTCTAAGAGCAAGACAATGTCTAATAAGCAACATGCTAAGCTTGTCTGACACTTGGATATTGATTTGTTGAAGCCTTCTATCTATCTAGCAATTTCCTAAGTATGCCGCATACTCCATTCCTAGATGGCTAGCAACCTAGGAGGAAAAGATAAACCAGGACCAAAAACACACTGTGCTACAGCCAGCCATGACCACAGAAATTATTGTGTAAGATTTTTATGTGATTTTTCAAAAGTAAGAGTCACTTGCTCTATCTGTAGCATCTTAATGGCTCCTCAAGAGCAGCACAAGCGAGCCAGTAACTTCCATGGATGTCGGTTCCACCCAGACCTCAGTGCAAAGCATCACTATAGCAAAATGTGTCCAAATTGGAAAATCCAGACAAGTGATAATCAAAATGGTCAGAACAAAATACGATGCTTTACATCTGAAACACAGTAGTTTTTGAACGCGATTTATTCAAAATGAAAGATGCTCTTAAGGTATTGTCACATTTGTCTAAAGTCAGTCAGACACTCGTACAGTGATGGTAAATTCCACACAAACTGAGCCCAACTTTCCTCCCAGTTTGTAGAGATCTCATTTTACTGTAGATATGCAATTTTACTACTTAACACAAATGTTGACACTCAGTGGTGAAGCTGTGACTAATATAATTATGAACGGACTTTTCATTCAGATTTTAGATTTGAGACCTGTTAATAATATGAAATCAGCACTTCAGGTTGTCTTTTCAGTGAGAACTGAGAAATATCGCTAGAATTTACATGAGCATCTTTACAAGTCCATCTTAATAACAGCAACCAAAAAAAACCCCACACCATCAAATCCTAGGCCTCTTCATTATGACAGTAATGAGCCCTAAACGCAAGCAAATTCCTAGAGAAAACAAAGAAAAATTGACTTTCATAAAGAAAAGCTGGACCCACCCAGCACTAAGTGCTCCATATTCCAGAAAAACAAAACGACATTTAATAGCATTTCAGTAGCCTGAGAATTAGACAGTGTAAGAACTATCATCCTACAGAATTCTAAATGTCAACAGAACAACCATTTCCATAAGCCATACTGAGCTGCTAGGGTATACCAAAAAATCCCTTACTAGTGTTAAGTTTTATCTGCAAAGCTTGGATGTAATGTTACTATGGTGATTTTAGGATGATGTTTTAGAAGGGGATTACATGCTTAATTTTAACAAGGCTGAGAGCAGAGTGTGTGCAAGAAAAGCATTCTAGCTGACAATTAAAATTATGGAACAGGAAAAAACATGCTTCCCTTGCAGCAGAGAGAAGCCTGTTTATTAAGCAACTGCAACAAGTTGGTAAGTTCCTTCCAAGCAAACCTGAAGATTCTTACATTTATGTGATTCTCAGAAACTAAACAAGTGCAAAAGGCCTTGCTCAGCTTTCAGTCGTCAGTTCTTCCTAGCATAAGCTAACCCATCCATTCACTACTCTGGGTAAAGATGTCTTTCCTTATGCCCACCCTAACCAAAGAATTTTTGCAAGACCTTGGTGGAGGATCTTTTCATTGTAGTATTAACAGATTAAAATATTTTAAATAGAGAAGTAGGAGCTATTTCATTCACACCGTTACCAAAGAAAGGTTTAAAACTGGACAGTCATGGTGAGCTGGAAAATGCACAGAATTTGAAAAGAATTCTTCATGAATTAACAAGTCCAAATAGGTTTAAGACCAGACATAGAAAACTACTTATGGGTCTGTGTAGAAGTACTCCACATGCGATTTAGCTCTGCAGTCTCACTGCAGCGACACATTGAAACTTGACAGTCACCATTAAAAATAGAAAAGCCTGGAAGAAATGCTTTATGTAAAATAAGGTTGGGGAATTGTCACTTCATCACAGGGCTACCTGCTCACTGCTTTCAACAGCTTTATTTTAAATGCAGTATAAGAAGTGTATAAATAAATACTCAGTAGTTGATTACTAATACTCAGTAGTTGATTAACAGTTGATAGAAAAAAACCAATTACTGTAATTTTGTCACCTGCTGAGTTCCAGAAATGGCCTATATGAACAGGTATGCAGTTGGTTCTAAACCTGAAAAGTAGCTGAAAGCTGAATACAAGTTTTCAGTCAACATGCACCGCATTGTTCTCCTCATCGTGGCCCCACTGAACCCATCTGCAGGAAGCACCCCGAGGGTGGAAGGAACGTTATCGCCCGCACGATCCCTTCAAGCTTTCAGCTTCCTCCAACCCCAGACTACTACAGAGGAAGGCAATGTGTAGCACTGGATTTATTATGTGGATTCCTGTCTCCAGAGAAGCTCAGTGAGATTTCACCTCCACTCACAGAAACTACTGAAGAGTATTTCAGGGCCTATGGGGTGGGGAGGGGGAAAAAAAAAACCACACCACCAACAACCCACAATGATTCATACAAGAAGTGATACTATAAATGGATGTTGATTTAAAGAAAATCAATTTCTAGTGTAAATTTCACTGAAATGAGGGAAGATATTTCTAACAGTCTAGTCCCAACTGCAGCGTGTTAGCCGACCTCAGACAAGGGACGCCGACCACTTAAAGCTGCTGCTACATGGCAAAGCCAAAAGTGCATCCTTGTTCTCACCACGAAATCATCAGAACTAACTCCATGAAATCATCAGAACTAACTGAGTAAAAACAGAACTAAAAAAGTTCTGGCATTTTCTGAATTGCAAGAATTAAGTATTTTCAGTCAAACACAGTTCTTTTCTTATCCATTAGAAATTAGATTACAATTTTTCCAAAAAAAAAGAAAAAGCACCAGCATTCCAGACAAGATTGAGGCCTTTAAATGTAAAGTACTTAATAATTCTGCCCAATTTTACCAATTAAGAACTAAAATTCAGATGTGAAGAAGTTCTGATGCTAATATGTGTATCTGACAATTACTACCCAAGCATTTTCACATCCAAATATTACACAGAAGTAAAACAAAATACACTTTTATTGCTGCCACTGAACAGCTCAAACTTAAAACTTTTTTTTTTGATGGTGCCCATAAAAACCCCAGGAAAAGGGGATTCTGAGACTATAATTTGCACTTAGGTGCTTTAAATCACAGTCAAGCAGACAGAACATTAAGAACAGTGTGGTTTTTATTTTCTACAGTGGTTTTATTGACAAGCTTATTTTCTTGTAAAGTTTGAAAATCTAACACTACCTGTCCACATAGAAGGGGAAACAAAACTTGGTCAAAGTCTGTAGAACTTCCTGTGGAGAGAAAAAAAAAGAGATAATTTATACATCTAATGGGACCAATAAATCTAATATTAACCACATCACACAATTTCACAACTTTGCCCTGAAGAAAGAAGAGACAGATGAAGAAATATGGGCTTTATCAATTACATGGAAGGAGTACCAGGCAGTCAATCATGCGAAATAATAAACATGATCAAACTTCATTAAAAATGAAAAATTAATCAAGATTCACACATGGGCAGGCAGCAGGAGCCATCCAGCAATTCCCCAAAGGGTAGGAGGAGGTTGGGTTGTTGAGTGTTAACACCTCTCTGGGGACAATCTCTACCCTGACCATATGGATCGCAGTGAATAACACCAAACCACATGGGCTTGGCCTGGCAGGACCACTTCTGCTGGCACAGCTTTTGACTGTTACCTAGGAACAGAGGTCTGGGGGATTAGAGAATACTTCCTAACATCAGCGAGATAAATAACAAAAGAGAAAGCCAATAGGTCTCCTAGCAGGAATGTTTAACACTGCCTACTGCTAGTAGAAAGAAAATCTGAGTGCTAAAAGACTGATTAAAATAACGTGTATTAAAATAAACACAAATTGTTTCAAGTACAAACTATTTTCTAAGCGTTGCAAAACAGCACCACACACAGAGAACTTGCAAATAGAACCCTTGCATGACCTCAAATTAAAAGCATGAATGCGAAAACTGAAAACATGATCAATGTTCTCGTTAAGAAGTCATCTTCAACTTTACTCCTTTAAACGAATATGGTGATTAAAGAGCCAAAACCAGATATGTACCAAAATAGTTGTGTTCATACACCAAGGAACCTGTTTACGTTGTACCTTCCTGCAATACTCAAGATTTGGATTCTGTAATACAAAAGCCATCACAAAGGTCAACCCAGTTTGCAGACCTTGACTACCAGCCCGCTCACTGCCCGCTCTCCTTCACACTGAAATATCTCAGGACCGGAAACGTAACAGATATTTCTGTTTGCATCTGAAGCAAGATCACCCCGACTAAACGACAAACCTGATAAATTCAGCACTTTTCTGGCCAATAGTAATAAATTATCACCAATAACCAAATTGATGCTTCTCGCTTCATTTATTTCTAAAACCAATGCCATCATTCAACAAATAAACGACATCAATCTAATAACCCACTCAGTGGAGCAGAAAGCATATTGACTCTTGCAGGAACACGGTCCTCCTACATTATTCAAACGAGCCCAGCCCATTCGCAGCCATGGTTTCAGGCTCAACTGCTCCTGGACTCTTCTTCGGAGGTTTCCTGACAACTAAAATGTGGCAAGTTCTTAAGATTTCAGGCAGAAACAGATATGGAAACTTTGACTTCTTGACAGTTTATTGATAGATTATTTAAGAACCTTCTGTTTTTAAAGAACAAGAAAGAAGCTATTGAAGAATATCATGTAAAGCAATGC
Source organism: Penelope pileata (assembly GCA_013396635.1). Lineage (NCBI taxonomy): Eukaryota > Metazoa > Chordata > Aves > Galliformes > Cracidae > Penelope > Penelope pileata. The sequence goes on along the minus strand of WBMW01005152.1, from coordinate 43,575 downwards.
AGCATCTTTCTTTCAATTTCAACAGAGGAAACCTGAAAAGCAACCATACAGGTTTCTGAGTAAACTCTGCAGAAATATGCATTTCAAACAACACAAAGCCTTGATCGTAAAGATCTCATTAGTGTGATTGGGTTCACCCTGGTGCAGACTCACCGACTTCCACAAGGACGGACACAGCTCTGATTGCTGCACAAAACCTACATCCTGACAAATTCAAGGCATTCCACACCTGTCCTTTCCCCATTACTGAAATCTCAAACCATACAACAGAAAAAATATCCAGATTTTAAAACAATCAAATTATACTGCAGGAAAGTAAAGTGTCCATTTTTTATTTATTTATTTATTTTTCTTTGGCTTTATGTTTCTAGGAGCCCCATACAATTCTGAGACGAAACAATGTCGAAAGATAACAAGGCAGCAGTCACCCCAAGGCAGAGCATGCTCCCTGTTGTTTTGGATAAAGGCTTGGATGGTTCCTGTACCTGCCAGTAAAACACTCACTGGATAGGACAGGTCAGCAGCACTGTGTGATCGGAGGCTAATACACTGCATTACTCCGAATTTACTTTCCACTTGTCTATTAGTATTTACAGCTTCCTAAACACAAAAAATTAAATTCTCTGTTTAAGAGAACATATACTGAATTTGTGCTACTATACACCAGCTTGTCTTTTAATGAAAGACTTTGCAGTGATATTAATAATGTTGTTTTTATGTTATTGCAAAAATTTGCCACTCATAATATACCAAGATCTCTTTGCCTTGTCCTACGACTGAAAGACTGAGACTAGTACAGGTTAATAACAGACTTATTTCTAAATTTTAAATATTTCTTTAAAAAATCACATACAGAACTAGGCTTTAATAAGGAAAAATGCTTATCTTCTGCATGTAAGAAATACAATTACTGGAGATCTATTCCATTTTTGCTCAGGTTGCAAGCTTGTTACTATAAATATGCCTTTTTTTTTTTTTAATTAAGTACTGCTCAGTTTTGCAGATTAGCAATGCCTATAGAAAACACAACTTCAGGTGAGCAGTTACTTATGGCCTCAAAAAATCATTCTCCCTTTAAGACTCCAAACAAAACAAACCAAAACAAAAAGCCATGAAATATAACCCAGAACTCCTCCATGTCAGCATCCTATAATCCTTTTTATGTTTTCACCTGACATGAAAGATAAGGGTAGTATCTATAGACTTTTTTCTTACTTTATTCCCCTACGCCGATTTTTTTCAAAGAAAAACCTACAAAATGCCTGTAAAACAAAACACCTACAAAGAAAGGAAACAACACGGAACAAACCAATCCAGGACACACAGCTGATAAGCGTAAATTACCCGGTAGCTGAGACCCGCGTCTCTAGGGCATCACATGCCAGTTTTCTGGATCAATCCCCAAGTTTATATTTTCACAAATCTTCTTACATGCAGTTTGATTTTTAACATTTTAATGAGCAAAAAGTGCATCTATAGCAGCCAGCCACCACAGTTAAAGTGCAGGGCATGAACTGTGTCCCCGGAGGGGCTCAGCCCAGCCGCGTCACCGGCGGCTTTAGGACATACACCACCTGGTTCCGTGTCCCCAGGTTCCAACTCTTTTCATAATCAAAACACTGCTGACATTATAAACCCCACATGGGTTTTCTAAAATCCTTCCCAATCAATAAAGCCAGTACATAACTTATCGGAGACAACACAGAGCTCATTGATTAAGTTTGGTTTCAGTAGCAAAGTTTTCAAAATAAATGAGCCAGGAAGAGAGTGCTCAGCCCTTTTGTGTCACACAGCAATTTATGGAGGTGAGGCAGGCTCTGAAACGATTTCCTTCTCCCCTCTCTTCCCCCACAAAATATACTCTATAGCACATGGAAAACAAGGCTGCTCAACAGCCACTCGGCTTACGCCCTGAGTTATCTTCAGCGAGAGCAAATTGTGAAGAAAGCTCAAAACTGCTGAAAAATATTTTGCATATTTAATTGCTAATTTAATATGCAAGCTGTACCTTAAGCCTTGCTTTTAAACCTTTCCCCGTTTCCACTTTCAAGTCAATGGAACAACTTCAGACCTTCTGACACACGCAGGACTGCCCTGCTGTCCGTGCTCCAGCGAGCACAGGGAGGAGCAGCGGGCTGCGGGCACACAGCACCGCGCCGCGGGGCCGGCACGGGCCATGGATGGGCCAGCACAGCACCAGCGGGCTCCACAGCACTGACCCCCAACAGCTGTGTGACACAATGGGCAGATTCAAAGCAGAAAGGGAAGTCCTGAAACAAAATTAAAATACAGGCAGAGAAGATCTCCGAAAAAATATGAATGATTAAAGCAAGGCACTCAAATATTAATGCAAGTCAGAGACGGGAAACAACACACCATGGAAAAACAACAGGTTGGGGAACTGTGCTTGGAAACCTGAGGGAAAATGTGATCAACAGACTGTCCAGAACAGAGACAGCACCTTTAGTTGAGAGAAAGTCACAGAAAAATACAGCTTCAGGAGGTGCACGCGTTTTTGCAGGATAACATTCAAACATGGAGAGAGAATGGAGCATCACAAACAAGCTGGGCTTTGGCATGGACAGGAGACATAACTCAGGGATCAACGAGATGAGTATTGGTTTATATTGTTGACTTCAAACCAGAGGAGTACAGGTGAGGCTGCCATAAGCAAAGCACTGGACAGGTAGGGTGGAAAACGCAAGTATTTTTCATCTGATGCAGCCAGAAATACCACCCGAATCCATGCAACCAGCACAAGAGCATCCTGTTTGCATGGAGGGACACCAGGAGAGCTGCAGGAAGGCCACACCAGGGAGGAAGGAGGGAAGAGGAGCCCTGAGAGCACACCCTGAGAGGGGTGTGCAGAGCCGAGCAGGCAGCCTCGGGGCCGGGGAGATGGTCCCTGCCCCAGCCAGCAGCTATGGGCAGTTTTGTGATAGGCACGGAACAAAGCAACCCAGTTTTCAGAAACTCAAAGCTATCGTGCAGGGAAATGAAGTTCGCTATGCAGCTGGTCAGAAATCCACACGTCTTCCTGGGAAAGGGAACAACATCTTGGTGCACTTCAATAATAAGCACCACAGTAACCATTGCTGCGATTACTTTAAACTACATTGTACAAAGCAGCTACTTCCAGCGAACAGGAGAAGGCAGACACGGATCAATATTTTATTTAAAGAATATAAATGGAAGGAAGTGATACCAGCACAAAAAAATTCGGCCACTAACGAAGACGAGTAACAATCAGGGATCAGTAAACCTCGTCTTTTGAAGATTTAGACTTCAATTTGCATTTATTAGTACTGTTGGTTTACAGTATATCAAATTTTCCTAAAGTTATCATTAAAGATTATTCTTATCAATTAACAAATGCCACGTAACTGTGTCCTTAATATTGAGAAGCATTCTGATTCCAACAGCTCATAAAAAATGAATTCTGAAATTAAAAGGAGGTGCCCTGCACGGAGAGGCTGCTGTCACACAGCCACAACAGAAAGCTCCCACTTTTGCAAGATGTCCCAGCACAAAAAGCAGAGAACAATAACCTTAAAAGCACCATTTCTCTAGATTTTAAAGATTTTGTTTTTCCAGAACTGATGCAACACACACACTTTAAAAAAAATCTTGGCCAAACATTTATATCAAATTTCATCTTGCATTGATTTTAACAAAATCATTTTACATCTCACAGCAGTACTGAACATTAGCAGTTTTTATAATGGTAAAAATATTTTCAGAATCAATTTGAATCAGTTCTGTAGAAAGCCCTTCTACCGTCAAAGAAAACAGGCGCACAATTTGCAATGATCTTGACTTAGTTTTATCCCTGCTTTTTTAATGCCCTTCCAGCACAACGTAACAGGACCTGGCCATCCATTTGCTCAGGGTCCCAGAAATCCACCAGCTTTCTTTGAGTAATTACGAAGCTTGAACGAGGGGAGGATTTTTCCTACAGAAGTCACTTCTTCCTGCACGGAGCTCAGGAGCGGAACGGTACCCAACATGAAACCGCATCACTTCGCTGACGGTAGCCGACCGTCCTCAGGAAGTGCTAGTTGTTAAAACCAAACAAAAAGCACAGACAAAATCCTCCTAAGAGTAGCAGCATGAAATAAATAGCATCTCCTAAGCCTGTTATCATTTAAATATTTTAAACATAGAAAATATGTGCACAGATGGGCAACTTTTCTCCTTGCATTACTAAAAACATATTTCATGATAAAGCTGAAAATCCCTGAATTTTTTAAACCTAATTGTGACTCTGTTTCTTAGAATTCACACCCCAAGGCCAAAGCTTTCCTGCCACCAGTCCTTCAAATCTGATTTGGACATTACACGGGAGGAGGCTCCAAGCCTCCCTGAGGTCTCACTCCTTTTACAACATACGCAGAAACAGCAGATAATGGGCCTACGCTGAATTCAGCGCTCCGCACAGCTCCTCCTGGGACACGGGCCTAGCAGATGTGATAAAAACTGTGTCAGAGAAGTAGCTGCAGTTTTTGCCTTAATGACAACTTCAACCTCTCAACTAATAGAACAAAAGAACAGAAGCGACTCTTACTTTTTTTGGTAGGAAAAAAGCTGAACTAAATCTGTAAGCACTCTTGCAAAGAAAGCTCCTCAATAAGGGCCTTTAAAATCCCACCAATAAATTTCAGATTTCTTTTTATTCTAAGACAAATGGATTTCAGCTAACATGCTGGAAAAAAAAATATCTACAGCTGTTGTGATAAGAATGATGTTCCAGTCTTAAATCACAAAGAACTGAAAAATTAGATAAACAAGCATTAAAATGAGGCTAATTATGTGCACAAACACTGGCCTATTGGTACAGATAAGAAATGTCAATATCAGATAACAAAAATAGTAATTGAATTAAATATATTTCAAATATCCAGCAATCTCAGATGAGGAACATTTTCCCTTCAACATTTAGGAAAAATTAGGTGTGAAAACATGATCACACTTACACTCAATTGCACAGGTACGCCGCATCAGAAATAGGGCTGGAAGCATCTCCACAGATTAACATTTGTGCAATATTATAATTCTGGCTTTAAATGACCTGCTCTGTTAGAGCTCGCCTCAACTGCTCCATTCAGCCCCGCTGCATACCCACTTAATCAGCAGCCATTGTTCTCCCAGGCAGGACTTTGTTGTCAAGACAAGCACCGAAACCTTTAAAAAATTTCAGAACTGGCATAAGAAAAAAGTGATCTTTGTCAAACAAGGACAAATTTATGCAAATCTTTTATAAACATTCACAAACATTTATTTAGCTTTTGAAATGTTGGCCTCATTTGAGAGCATGAAAATGAGGGGGAAGTAGGAAGATGCAAAGGACAGCTTAGAGGCTGGCACACTACATAAATATTCAGAAGGAAGATTATAGGATTCATGTTAGGCTGTCTTAGGTTTCTCCAAAGTCCACATAGAATACCAAAGAACAAAACTAACGAGAAGTAGAGCAGATGTTAGACAATGCAGCAGCCCTCTTTTCCACACTCACTTGGCTATACTTCGATGCTTTCATTTTTTCTTTCAATATGGTCAGGTCATTCAAGGATTCTCCTATAGACTCCGTATTGTGGCTACAGAGCTATAAGCTGGACCTCTGTCAGCTTTCCAAAAGTTTCCAATGAAAAGGCATTATGCAAATTCCACCTCTCTTACTCTTTCAGGAAAAAAAAAGCCTCCAGTATGCAGTCATTGGAGTATTGGAAGTCCCAGCCTTCATTTCTGTATGGTTGTGTTTGCCTTAGGGCCATGCTGCTTGTTTTGACAGTGGATCCCCCTAGATAGTTGGGATTAGTCGAGCTTGTTTAGATAAACTTGAAATCAAGGCCTTCTCTAGGTAGACAGCTAGATGTAGCTACTGAGTTTCCAGCTGCCTTCTTCTTTCATCCCAAAACAACTGCAGATTCACAGCAGAGATCACAGCCACAGGCTATGTCACATACATAAGTACAAAATTAAAGGCTGCTAAAAGAAGCCTTTGTAAGTCTTAGTGCTAAAATAAGGAATCTGTACTGCATAGTTTAAACAAATTATTCAAGAAGCACCAGTAAGGCTGTGCAAAGGATAGTTAACATGGTGTGCTCACAAAAGAAACACCCTGTTCACATATACGGGCAAGATCATGATTTTTTAATCATTTCTGCATCATTCACTGTCCAATCTTTTCAAAAACACAAGCAAGTAAACACTTTAAAACAGTATCTGCTAGACTGTCTGAAAATGAGCTCTGTTTATCAAATAAAAACTTTATGATTATAGGGGACCATTATGAAGGTACTGCTCCAATTACACGTTCATTAAAACCCAGGACAAGAATTGCCCAGATTCATATTAGCTGTAAGAAGACACTGCAAAGAGTAAGAACTCATTCACACAAACATAATGCATTCAAAGACAAAGGCTAAACTACAAGCCCAAAAGCCCAAATCAAAAACCATAAGCAAATTCCACCCATGGAACCACGTTACACCTCCACAGATCTGCAGTGCAGCTCAGCCCAGCAGGACATTCACTTGGCAGGGGAACGAAGAACAGGTTTGTCCTTTTAAGATGGTAATCTGTTCTAGCTGGGTGCAAGATTTCACACACACTTCTGCAGCATCCAGGCACAGCAGATAGGAAACTAAATTAAAGGAAAAATTAATGTTATAAACAACCAGCAAAAAAAAAAAAAGACAAACACAGAAGGAAATAAATAAATAAACAAATAAGCTTTGTTCAATGAGTTATATTACTAAAAATCAACTCCCAGCGCCTGATAAAGAAAAAAGGTCTGAAGAAATTCATGACGTTGAAAGCAAACAGTTTTAATTAATGACAGCAGCAGAATTTTAGTGGAAAGAAGCAAAGACAAGAATTTGTCACCAATAACTTCTTTGACTGGGTGCACAGAAGGACCTCAGCATCGCTTGTCCATCTACGATATTAGACATGCTACCATCTCTCACTGTAAAATTAAGTCATTTCACCAACAAGATCTTTTGCAGAAATTTGAAGTATTAAAAAGCTAAGAGAATAGCACTAGCCTCCTATTTCATCCTGCATGGTTACCAAAGAGCGTATCAGAGTGTATACTGAATTCAGTTGGTCGTTCCATAAATTCACCCTAAATTCAATCACAAATCCTCCATTAGTGCCATCCTTAGCAGGAAATAAGCTACAGATCAAGAATTCTAGCCAACAATTGAGCAAAATACATAACTCCTGAGAAGTAAAGAGTTTTATCATGCTATTGTGTTTGACCGAAAACAGAAAAGCACTTTCAGAATTGTTCTCTAAAATATTAAATATGACTGCCAAGAAAAACGTCATGGATATACCCAGCATGGTGTTATCAACCACCAAAAAAATGGTGTAATGTCACGGATCTGCCTTGTCACAAAAGTCCTCTAATTGCAATGAACAAGATCCTCCTCGCTGCTGGAGGGAACAGGCAGCTCTGCAAGTGCTGGCAAGCTACTCACCAAGTTACTCAGCAGCTACGCTAGCAGCTGTTACAACACTGAATGACTATCCCAAAGGGGCAACAACTGGCCGGTTTGTAAAATTTGGGAGTTCCCATTTCTCAGGCTGACATTCACATCAAGCATGCCAACACAGGCCTTGCAATGATGGCTATGAGAAAATCCATTATCAGAAAATGAAATTATGTAAAGATCCCAAAATGCCAGTTATGCAGTCTTACACACTGGCTCCCTTTCATAGCTAAGACAGTAAAGTACTAAAAGGCACATGCCATCCTGAACGTGCCCATTCTTTTCCTGTGCTCTGGCAGCTTGGAATCCAGCACTAGCAGTGCTGCAGCCCGCGTGCGCATTCTGCAGGGACCTCACTCCCCCACTCCCTCAACTATACAGGGCACAGAGATCTGAAAGCCATGCAGGAGACCACAACTGAATACGTGGTGCTATTGAAATAACAAATCACCAGCTGACTTCATTTTAATGGAGGCAACATTCTAATACAAAATTCTTTCTCCAGAAAAGAAATGGGCAGATGTGATCTTACAGTTCAGCCTTGTAGGAGGAGTCAATAAAAGGTCATCCCTGCTTCAAAGGGAGTGCCATGCATAGCAAGACTCTCTAGTTTGGGTAAAAAAAAAAAAAAAAAAAGGTGCATTTCCATCCACCCCCACTCAACCCAAACTCTAGGAACTCACTAATGTCAATGATAAGTCAAGGAAATCTGCTTTCACCTTGGAAGTGCACAAAAACAACATGACAGCAGCCGTCTAGAATTCCCTTTCACATCCTCTGCACCTGGCTGCAAGAATTCAAGATGATCCATTTAAATAGCGAAACACAAGCTGTTTAGTGGATGCTCTGCAAATCAAAATCATACTTTTATTTCCCACTTGCTTTTCGTCCTTACAGCACCTTCAGCGAAGCTTCAGCTTCCCATTTTTCATGCTTTTATACGCTGGCATATGGGTAGACAAGTTGCAAGAGCAAGAAACCAAGTAACAATTCCCTCCTCCTCCACATACTCAGGAAATTGTAAAGCACTAATGACTGCTTTCGCAGCCACAACTCAGAAGCTCTCCTTGCTTCGTTAAGAGAGGCCGAGCAGTGCAGCTACACACACGTCAAGGGAAGGAAAACACTATAAGATGAAGTATTAACAATGCTTGGTTAGTAGTTCTCAAAAATAACCTTATTATCAGCAATTTAGAGTTTTGAACTGGTTAATTAACTCATCCCACTAAATTCTCAATTTAAAAGTGATCTCTGATCAGCTGAGGTGTTCTTCAGCTACCCCATCCCAGTTATCAGAGACAGGCCACGACTGAGGTGAACTCCTGGCTCTGACCTTAACCACCCCGCTCACCTGCTGGCGGCCAGGTTAATCCTGCTTCCAAATACACCCTCCTGTTTGCACAGGGTAATATTTGCCACTGTTGTTGTGCACACAAACATCAACATCATCAGCCAGAACAAGGACGAGCATCGAGTGCTCTGAGATGACTTGACAAGAATGTTAATATTCCTACATCCACCATATTGTTAGAAGCTTGAATTCATTACTATTTTAACGAAACAAAAATACTTCCTACACATCACTGATTTCTGAAATTGTTTATATGTTGATCTACAGCACCAGTAAAGAATTGAATGCTTTCAGGAGACTGAAAGAAGAAAAATTTCCAAATCATTTTGATAATGATCAGTTAAGACCAAAGTAGAACATTACTGTAGAAGTATCTCCCATTTTAAAGAATCCCATCTTTACTTGATGTGAATATTTTATAATTTTATCAATAAATTTAAACATAAGTGATACTGATTACTCACTCTAGGCCTGATCCCACAACCTCTACTCACACGAGGAGTCCCACAGGGCTTCAATATGGTTCCCTCCACGAATACGTGTTGGCAGGACAGCTTTTAAATTATTCATATATTCACAGATTTTGAAGGCCAGAAGGGACCATTATGATCATCTAGTCTGACCCCTTGTATAACAAAGGCCAGACCATTGTACCCAGTAATATTTGCACTCTACTGAATAATTTGTGGTAAAGTCAAATTATGTTTATTAAACTTTGAATACTGAATCAAATTTTACACGAAAGAAAAGGGAAATCGCTGAAAAAGTCGCTTCAGGAACTTTTCTCCACACTTTACCCAATTACTCCTCTATTTCTATTCTGAATTTGTCTCACTTCGGGACATTGGCTTTCAGCATGGCTGTCCCACACAGACCTCAGAGTCCAACGCTATCCCAGGGACTCTCAGGCCAAAACCAAGTCACTTCCTTCAAAGATCATCTGGCAGCTGTTTGTTTTCTGTGCTTTGACCACTGCTGCCATGTGCCATGATTTCTGAAATACAGACATCAGAATGGGAAAAACATACCACTGACGCTCTCATGATGCAACAAATAGGGAACACAGCATCTCCAGCTCAGCCCTTTCACAGACAGAAACAAACACAGTAACTGCTTAGATTACTTGCCTCGAAGACAAAAAAGTAACACTGAGTACTTTCCAACTAGGCATGTCTTAGGCTTCAGGACTACCTTTCTCCAGGTACTGACTCACTATTTTGTTTGGTACAAATCCATTGCAATCACCTTTGCAGCTTAGCACCTGGGAGCAGCAAAACAAATGTACAAAGTAATAAACAAAGCTGGAATGGTAGGACGTTACGCAAAATTCGGTTCAGCATCTGAAGCACTACTCAAAAGCAGCTGCTCTGTAGGCTGCTAGATATATTCTCAGAATTCTCTCATCATATGAAAATTTAACTTCCATAATCCTTAGATTTACTAAATTCAATTCTCAAGTGGAGTTTGGATGAAGAGATTATGTCAAAGGTTCTATTAAGATGCAAATCACCTTTACCATGTATTTTTCAAGGTTAGTATTCCCTACTACATACACAAAGGGATTAGAGGAAGCGCTGCGTTATTTTTTAATGCTAATGAAATAAACTAGAAAGGCATAAAAACGGCATGAATAGAGTAAGGTAGGAAAAACAAACTTCCCTCGTGGTCTAAAGGAAAGGCAAAGAAAAAACTTGCAACATATGACAACAATGATATCATGAGACAAAGTGAACAAGGAATTTTTTCCCGCTTTGATACATCACACAGTATAGTTCTCGTCTAGAAGAAGATTCTGGCTTCAGGAAATACTCCGTTCTACAGCTAAAGCCCTACTTTAGCCCTGCCCACGCTCTCTCCAGACTTGAACCAAAGAAGCCAGCTTTGTTGTAGCAGTTATATTGTCTCCAGAACGCTTCAGAGAAACAGAAGCTGCATTACCTGCACCTGAGGCAGGAGGTCATCTCCTCGCACATTACACAGGCTGCTTGCCTACCCCACACAAAGGTTTCCATTCATGCTATTTTACCACTGCCTGGTCAGTAGGGGTCACTGTACAAGGAAAACATTGATAACTACCCTACATGAAGTTTTATTAGGCTTTCAACTAAAAACAACCTCGCTGTATGAATGCACCATGACACCTCTATACAAGCTGAGAGTATCAAATGCTTCAAAAGTATCAAATGCTGCTTGTTTTTTTGTTGTTTTGGTTTGGTTTTACTATTTAC
>WBMW01005152.1:0-27500 GCA_013396635.1 Penelope pileata | reverse complement strand
GAACCTCAGTGCCATCAGGTAAATAAATGTTAAACGCTTCAGATTATCAAGCACTCAGACTGATGCAACGTCCTTATCCCTTTGGCTTGTCAGAAAAAATATCATGGCGATATTTCCTGGGAAGTTATGTTAAATTTAATTAGAGACGTTGATAAAACAACAAAATACCATGATTGAAAATATTTATATGACAACCTATTTAGAACAGCACTCTTCAAAGCCATCCATTTTTCAAAGGAACATGGCTGAGAAGGCCAGATTCCATACTACAAAGAAATTTTATAATTATAAAAAATAAACACAGCCCCTCCCCAACCCAAAATAAATAAATAAATAAAAAGACTTACAAAGATCACACAAGAGTTCGGAATAAGAACCATAACGCACAGAAAACCAACCAGTGCCCCATACGGTTTCCAAGGCTTGCACAAAGGCCGCAGGTTTGGGTGCCTGCAGCTGGGCACACTGGATACACTGCTACCAGATGCTTCACCCTTTATACAATGTTTTTCCACATTTCAGGCATGATGTAGGCAGTGAAGTTGCACACCCAATCTCTCCTGCTCAATTACTGTTACACCACACTGTAGCTAAGGCTCTGTGGGAAGAGACTCATTTTTATGACACAAGCATCACGCACCGTTGTTTGTACCAGTCTGCATTTCTCACCGGCAAAGCTTATTTTCCTTGATTGGGACAAATAATTGCTAGCAGCTGCAAACTTTTTGTTATGCGTTTTAAATTAGAATTACGGTAAGACTGCACTAATAAACAACTTTCTAGCTTAATCTTTCCAGACATTCAGATGCTCAGTTTTAACGTACGCAATAACATACACAACATATACCCTTCTCCATTAAGCACAGAACGGCTCCTGCTGGAAGGGACCTCACGGATCTCCCAGTTCCAGCCCCAGTTCCAGCCCCGGTGCAGGCAGGGCTGCCAACCACGAGGTCAGGCGCCAGCTCAGGCTGCCCAGGCCCCATCCAGCCTGGCCTTGAACACCTCCTTCACTGACTGTAAAGCCAGAAATCGCCTTCTAAAGCCTTCACCTGAAAATTCGTACATCTGTGCAGGAAGTGCATCATGCCAAGTGCGCAACCCAGCGAACACAGCTGAACTCGCACGAGCGGTCCCTCACACACAAGCCTTTCCTTCCACTAACCATTCACAGAACAACACATTTCATATTTCAGCAAAGCAAGCACATTATCTGTGTAAGATGAAATTATGCAACGTCTACTATGATGCATTTTCTTACATATTTTTAAAATTCATTATTTGAGGCTAAACTTTCAGAATTTCACCGGAAACAATCACTGAAAGAAAAAACACCTTAATTTGTGCATCAATGTACATAACATTGCTTGAGGTAATGGTACAGGAGCCAGGAGCACAACACTGACATTTCCCCCCCACTATTTCCTGTTCACACAGGCGTGTGCATAAAGCCATGCGCATCATTGGCACGAAGGCCTCTAGGAATATATTTGACAGCAGTTTCTGAAACCCTGAAGTTCCTACTGAGATCACCATGCTACGATACATGCACAAGCTATACTGTTTTTAATATAAATAAAAGTTTCCTATGCCAATCAACTGCATACATTAGAAGAAATTAATTTAATCCACAGTACATGAAATCTAACTTCTCATCCACCAGTTTCAGTGGGAAAAACAAACGCGTACTTGGATGTACAAAGTGCTCTGTGGAATCACTCCTGGTGATCTTGGTCAACATTGGGATATAGTCTGGATACGGTCTGCTTTTGATGATGCCTCATAACAGCATCTGAACAGCCAGTCCACATCACCTGGAACCCTACAGCTGAGAAAGGCACCTTCAGCTCACGCCTGGCAGCCACATGCCTGCATGCCCACACGTTTTTACGAGTCCCGTATATTTTACACTGCATCCGCTCCGTCACTCCAGCTTTTACATGGTCTGGGAATGTTTACCAAACTTTCAGTATCTTTATCTGGAAAACATCGCACAATGGAAAGAGGGACTCCGTCACACATCATTACAACTTTCATCACTTCCATCCATTCTTCACTGCTAATGTAATGTTCATTTAAAAGGTATTTTCAACAGTGCTTTCAGACACAACGAAGTGAGACAGACACTGACTTCATGAAATACCGACAAAACAAACATGACTATTACTCAGTAGGGCTGGTTCTCCATTGAAAAAACCAGCACAAGTTACCTAATCATCTATGCCTGCCCTAAATCACAGTGGCCACAATCTCCAAATTCTTCGAAACAGGGAAAACGGGCATACAAATGGAAGAATACAGAAGGGGAACTCAAATGATTTCATCACTCTGCTTCAATCACCACCACCACCAGCATCAGCAAACTACTCGTCACCACTCCCGTTCAGCATTTCCTAAGTGACTCCCAGCTCCGCCTACCAGACTCAAGTAAGTCAAAGACTTTCAACACTTGGCCTGACAGCAATTTGCTTTGCACGTTGCATGCAAACAGAATTAGACGTAGCTTCACTGTACCACCAGGCAGCAAGAAAACCCTTCACATCACACAGCACATTGAACACTTACTCCAGGTTCTTATTCTCAGACCTTCTAATGAAATGATGTTCAAATACATTTCTATTTTTATACTCCACAGGTGAAGTAAATGCATGTAAAAAACTTTTTCCAAGTTTAGTGAAGTGGAATCCATTTGCAGACCAAAGGAAGAGACAGAGTTTACAATGGTGTAAACCCTTCCCAGAGGATACAGCTCCACCAAAGCAGCTGCTGCCGACAAAATGCAGTTTGGCCAAAGACCTAGAGACCCACCATTCTGTGTTAGCCCCAGCAGATGCACTGTTCTAGGGAGAACAGCCAGAACACAACAATATACATACAAAATAGATCACATGCTTATTTTTGAGGTGTTCCTTACGGAAACTACCAACAGCACACCCGCATCGCTTCTCACATGATCCGTGTGCGAAGTTGCTGCCACTGACCACACTTTTTGTTTTGAAAAGGGGGAAGAGAAGACAACGCTGTTTTTCTGTGACAGAAGAAAACTTTCCTGCACCGTCACAGCAGCGTTTTGGCTCTGCAAATGCCATATGCATACACAGAATATCAGCAAACGGGCAGCCCAAACCACCGGTCCCACGCTACACGAACACACCAAGTTCACCGAGTTTCCCAGTTCTAACAGTTATTACCGTCTCACCCTACAGAATCTTGCTCAACAAAAAGCCAAGTACAGGAGAACACTGAAATTAGCCGTGGACTGTATAATCCCATTGTTCAATTTCATGGTATTTAAGACACTACCCTCCCCTCCTCAAAAGTCTAGATGTTAATCCATGCTGCCCCCTGATTTAATTTTCCAGATGACAGGATGGGAATAAGCCACAATGGCATATTAGTGGAACTACACTGCTCTTTTACTCTCAACTTTTCATCAGTCATAAGATGAACAGTTTTGCTTTTAGAAGAGGCACAATTAAATGCTTCTAAAAGCAGTGCATCTCAAGCTATTTGAAGGATATGGAAATTAAAGAACCAGGAAAGTTCTTCAAAAAATTATCAGAAAATACTTCCCACAGTTAACTACTCAAACTACAACAGAACACTGCTTCCTTCTGGGGAAAAATAAATAATCAGCCAATTTATTGCATACTGCCTACAAATCGTTCAGGTACCGTAAATCCAAGTTTATTACACGGTGTTAATTACTTCATTTTTCCTTGCTAACTAAATGATTTAACGCTTTTTTTTTTTTTTTTTAAAGATCTTTACAGTTGCAACTTTCTTTTCTGTCCTTCTAAAATGAAATGGAATTCCATTCAGAGCAACTTCAGTTTCAACACCCATCACACATTATAGTAGTTATGCAGCACAACAAAAAGCAATTTAAACTTCTTTCCAAACCTCTGCAAACTCCTTGATGTCCTGCATGCAGTACAGCCGGACACCTCTGCCTGCCCCGGCACTGCTGCAAGCAGGGCACGCAGATAACATCCCAGGGGGAAGAGGGGGAGGAGGGAAGAGGGGGGAGTGGAGAAAATGAGAGAGAAGAAAAACCTACAGGAATGAGGCAGACAGACAAGAAGCCTCAGAACAACTTCAGTCAGAAAACACCTATAAAATGAATTATTTTTCCCTGGATGTAAAGCTTTTATGACTTCAGTTTTTCTTGTTAAAGTACTCCTTACTCTGAAGGCATCAAGTCAGAAAACAACCAAAGTATAAAAGAAAATTCTATCATCATGTCTTACAAACTATATTAAAAAAAAAAAAAAAAGAAGAAGAAAAAAACACACATACATAAAAAACAAATACTGCCAGCATCACAATGAAGTTATCCCCAAATATCAAAATACCAATGTCCATGATTGTGCTACATTTATGAACTGGATGGCACATACCTTGTTTGCTTCTGGGAATACGTTTGCACAACTTTTACACATAAGCTGAACAGAAAAAAGCAATGAAAAATGCCTCCAGAAGTAGAAGGATCCGTTTCAAATTTATGACCATCCAGAGCTTGTAGTAGAGTCACACAGTCACAACTGCAGGCTGCCATTCATCATCTTGCAAGAGCACAAGACCAGTGAAAGAGCTCACTGAGAGTGCATTCCTGCTGTAAATCCCCCTATTTTTTGACTGAAAAGCATTCACTACACCTTTCCTGTGAAAGCTGCCCATAAGTTTCAGTACATTTGATGTGGCTAGGTGCCTAACTCATCTTCCCACATCCATTTTCCAGCACACACAAACCAGTCCATCAAGAGCTCCAGCCTTACACACGAGGCTTCCACTGCTTCTAGCATCCAACCCAACCTTCCATCTAAAGGGGCCTTACTTAAATCTATTCACAGACCTGTTAAAATACAAAGGTACATTATGTGCAAGACAGAAATACCACTCTCTTCTTGAGTAAAAAGACGGGGAAAACATTTGTTGTCTTCAGGCCTCATTAGTAACTGATCGGGAGTTGCCGCCACGTCAAGTCGTTGCACTGTCGTGACCATCGTGTGAAAGGCATTTGGCACCACACACACCTTTCATTACACAAAAGTAGCCGAGAATGAATGATATTTCCAGTTTCCTCTGCCATAGTTACAACTGTGAAAGAGTTTTTTTCAACACCATTTGTAAAACTAATGCATCATCAAACAAACAGATGTTGGAGAAGTAGAAAAAAACATTATGGTTTGGTCTGACCTAAACGTTAACATAATCACAAACATAAAACCTAAAACTGAAGAGTCAGCTCAATCTACATTATTTCAACTGTCTTCTGCAGCATAACTCCTTTGCCTCGAGAAACAAGTTCAGCCCCTCCCTTCCAGAGGAGCCCTCAAGAAGCCCTTAAAGCCTGGGTTACGAAAATAAATTCAAAAGTATTTTGAAACATTTTACAGGTTGCCTGTAATAATCACTAATATTATATATATTATAATAAATACTAAATGTAAAGGCCCATCAGTTAAGCAGGTCTTGGCTTTGAGAAAAATTTTCATTGATTTCTGCTCAGTCAGGATTTTTTTTCTTCTAACTTTTTCGCCACGCTGTAAATATAAAGAAGGTATGCTGAGGTCGTGACTACTGAATTCACTTCTCTCCTGCCTCTTTGCATTTCTGCTCTCAGACAGCAGAGTTGCCTGGTGACAGCCTCTTCACTTCCACAGCAGCTGGCAAGCCCTCCTTGTCCTGGAAATATGTAAGAAACAGTTAACTAGTATTTCATCCTATGATTTACATGTGACAATCTGGAAGTGCCAGTACCACACAGGACAGGATTTACAAGTTACAATCTTTCTGAAGTCTCGGAAGCGATAAGGGAAGAAAACCAACCAGCCCTTCACCAGATGTAGCGAGCATGCAGCAAGCAGCACTCTGGAGTTAGCGCATGGTCCAGAGCTTAACACAAGGCACAGGTAGTGACTGCGTAAACCTGCCACATCAGCTTACGTTTCCGGAATGCAAATTCTCAAGTTAGGCAAGATAAGACCAAAGCAACTAGAGATCTGACACTTTTACAAGGAACAGTCTCCCTCTTTAATATTTACAAGACATGCATTTCAAATCGCTTATGTATGCCTCTCTGCTTTCCCAAGATTTCTGTTTCTGCTGAAGGGTCAAGCACATGCAGCCCAAAAATACATTTCTTCATGCTAGCTTTTTACAGCAAAAATAAAAGATTTACATTTGATAAAGCGACAGTTTATAGCCAATTTAATTAATGCATAATAATGGCATGTTAATAAGCACTTTCCTTTAAAAAAAAAATCCTTATTCAATTAATTTTAAGAGAAATTTTTGCATAATGTCACATTTTCTACTTTCCCGTGTCAGCCAGCTAATTTTTAATTCCCTTTGTTGTTTTGAAGAAAGCCAGGAATAACATTTTAATGCAATGCTGCTTTTTAGGAAGACTGTATGACAAGGAACACACATAAAACCAGAGCATGGCCATAGCAATTGATAACTACATTACAAAAAGCTCAAAGAAATTATTAATGAAAACAAACAGCATTTTCCAACATACTTCCAGACCCTTCATTACTATAAAATTATTTTGAGTTTTATAAACATTTTTCAAACTGTTTTATTTTCACTATTTTTGGTTTTAAAGATGTTATGGCTATTTTCGTTTGCTTACAACCTACTGTATTACACAACACTTAACAGCCTAGCACTGATTTTTTTTTAAATCTTTCTCTCAAATTCAACCATAACGCATTCTGATAGCCAGATTATTAGGCAAATACATACCAAACATACTGCATGAAGATATTCACCGTCACGCAGACCGTCCCATTTCAGGTTTATTCTGAGCTGATTCAAAAAGCACTTGGAAGCAAACTGTTCTAGCCAGCCATGAGCTCTTGAAGTGTTGTAACCAAAAACAAACAAAAGAACCCACAGTAAACCACTACTCTTCAGCAATTGCATAATTGCCCAACTACACAGAGAATACCTTCTTTGTTAAACATGCAGCATGAATACTGATATCTAAGCCCCAAGCTATGTAACTTTACAATGTCTAAAACTCTGACCTTACTTTCATACTTTCAATATTGATAGTATCAAACTGGTTTCAGTTTCAAAGTTCCCACGTGTTACTTCAGTAGAGTACCACCTGCTCCCAGTGACACCGTTACGCCTTATTGATCTGCACAAATACCTTATGGGAACCTCCTTGAACAGCAATAGGAGATTTAGACAGAAAGCTCTTCAGAATCATTCTGGGTTTTTGATGGCTTCAAACTTCTGTAAATGTATCTCTGTTTATTTCAGGCTGCTTTAGTTATCGAAGTGGCATCAAACAGATCCTATCAAAGATGAAATTGTGCCACAGGAAAGCGGCAGCATGTCACTTCTGGGGAGACATTTTTATGAAGAGCAGTAGGGCTGTGGTTGCCACAAGAACATACCCTTCCTTCGAGCGACAGCTACTGAAGTCTAGGGCACCAAAGAGTGACCAAGAGCTGACCAAGAGCTCCAATGGTAATCAAATCACTTTTTAAGATATGCAAGTTCCTATATAAAAAATAGCAATAGTCATTTTGTTTATATGCTTAGAAACTTCAGCACTTTATTTCATCATCTTGTTTCTGCTTCAACTGCGTAACATTCTTATCTCAACTTATCAGCCACATTAGGGCTCTTCCTTCTACCAAAACAGTAAAGAAAATTCACAAGGGCCAGTAAACTGGAAGAGTCAAAAACCAAATCGGACTGATCAGAGAGAGCCTCACCAATGGCTACAGCCCCAGTGCAGCGTCGTGAAAGCCTCCAAGCTGAAGCATTAAATGAGGAAGTCTGAAAAAACAGGAAGAGCACTCGATACACTCTCCTGCACAAACTTTCTGGGGAGCCAGATGCGTTGATGACAGACGTTGAGCTCCTTGAACAGCATTCAAAGTTTAGTGGAGGGGGTGCAGGGGAAGAGGTCCTGACTTGGAAAAACACACCTCATCCAGCTAATGGCCAGGAGATGAAAGAGAAAAGAGGAAAAAAACACTGAGCATTCAGTGACTCAAAATGACTTCTCTCTTTTGGAGTAAAGTTCATTAACAAGACAGCATCGAGCACTGGAGGAAGACTGTGGGTATACACACACCTGCAGCACTGACCCATTTTGTACGTGCAATGCTTTCAGCTGCTATTAACAATGCTCACTATATGCCATGTGTGATGCTATAATAAAAGAAGGCCTCTAAGAAAGGAAGCTTAGCACATTTAAAACAGTACCAACAGCTCAAAGAGTTGTTTTATGTAAAGAGGAGCTTGATGATATCTGGTGTAACTAGACAGGAATTCTATCACATCCCTTAAAAATTTTAAAAATATTTTTGCTACTGTAGAAAATGAAAGGCTATCAAAAGAATTTTTAACTGCAAAATAGAAACGCACTGGGACCCTTTTAAGTTATTTGACACTTCTGAGACACATGCTAGCACAGATCCAGCTGCCCATACACTCCCGAGTTAGCAGACCAACCTAGTTCTGAGCTCGAACGTTTCATAGATCACATTATATTCACTTAACAGCCAGCCCTGAAAAATCAGGAATACATAAAACCACCAATTTCATTCATTTCCCTCATCATTTCTTCACTCAGCTTTATTATACAAAAAATCACAACTACACTTTCAGACTTTCTCGAGAACTCTGCCAATTCATTACAATCTGCCCACCCGTAGCAGCAGCTTTGCTGAAAATATTTTTTTTCCTTCACTATGAACTCAAAGGAAATCTAAAAACACAACGTTAAACCACTTCCACATTTTTTCTCCACAGATTTATCTACAGGGTGGTGAAGTGCATGCAGATGACCATCGACTCCCATTGTGCTGACACACAAACCCACTGAGGCTGACGAAGGGAAGGAGGAGGGCAACTTGTCAGCTCGGGTGGCAGCACCACCACGTTCTCCTGTATCTGCACATCATAACGGATTTGCAAGAACAACTAGTATTACACAGAACAGGAGGGAAAGATGTGTCCTATAGACAGAAGTCCTCAGAAACAAGTTCTCAAAATAACTCAGCTGATGGAGAAGAACATAAGAGTGCTCAGACTTCCCTTGTAGCTCTTGGTAGGACCATCACCGACAGCGAGAGGTACGCTTGTGTTACTGCACGCTGCCGCACGCTTGGCACTGGTAAGCACTGTGATGAGAGGGAGGAGTTTTTAAACAAATCTTAAAATCTAGAAATAAGTTCAAGAGCACTACAGTACGTCCAATAGATAGAACTGTTTTGATCAGACAAACACACCTTAAAGAGGAGTGTACGCTCGCTTCTCATTATCTCACCGCACATCTAATTGGGCTCCCAAGCTCTTTGCTCCCTTGTTGCTGCTCTGAGTTCCGAATTTATACACCTTTGTACTGCAATCAAGGGAATTCAGTCTCCTGACCAAAGAGAATCAACAGGTCATTTCTGAGAAAGCTCGTCCCCGTTAAGCTCAGTTAGTTGCCCTATCTTCCATCACTCATTTCAGAGTACAGAAGAAAACAACATTTACGATATTTTCCTTGTTGAAAAGTAAACATACGTATCACTAATGGCAGTATCACAACACTAAGACTTTTTCACACCACCATTCCACAGCAGCTCTACTCCCATTTCTTAAATGATCAAACTAACGACAAAGTTCTCCCCATCTTTCTAGCACAAACATGTATGTTTCATTTTTAAACATGAAAGATTGAATTAGAAGCTACACACACAAACAAGTCCTTTTTAAAAGACTCAAACACTGTATTTACATCTACCAGTACTCACTTTATTACTACAACCTTTATAACTGGGCTTAGGTTTGCTTCAAACAAAACAGGGTTCTCAGCAATACAAGCACAAGAAAAAGCCCTGCATACAGTTAGTCTACAAAGAATTAACTGGATTAATTAGCAAAGGATTTGAGAAGCAGCTTGGAGTTAGAAAACCAAAACACTAAATTGTTTAAATACTTTGGCAATGGATCAAGGTTTCTAGGCAGCCCTATGTTCTATTCTCTCCTTTTTTTTTGCGCTCGGTGTTTTAACACATTTAACCTGACAAGGTACTTTTTCATGAGATATGAATGACACTGTCAAAATACCAAAAAAGAAGATGTGAATTAAAAAATGCCACAAGCTGTTAGCAATTCTGCCAACATGTATGAGCCCAGGCAACATTAATTAAAAATCAATAGCTTGGGACATAAATAGCTCTTATCTCTGTTATACTATATCTCTAACATAACTCTTTATTACAGAAAAAAGCCAATGTCTTTGCTATTATACTGACTGAATTGACCACAACAAAGCAAAGAAATACG
The DNA here is from genome assembly GCA_013396635.1 of Penelope pileata. Lineage (NCBI taxonomy): Eukaryota > Metazoa > Chordata > Aves > Galliformes > Cracidae > Penelope > Penelope pileata. The sequence goes on along the minus strand of WBMW01005152.1, from coordinate 17,192 downwards.
GCAAAAATGCTGAGCAAAGAAACACAGATGAGAGAGGGAGGACAGGAGTATGAATGACTGGAATGTTTCGACCTTGCACCATCATTAACACATAACTGGTTGGAAATAGCCACTCTGCAAATATTTGCGGAACAAGTTACCAGGAAGAACATGTCAGGTTTTTACCGCTAATATGATTCTATACAAAAATTCTGCACACCAAAGAAATAATAGCATACACCTCTTTCTGTTAGCTAGACCTTATTAATCAGTATTTTTATTATACATCTCAACTAAAGATTAAATTACTACGAATTACGTGACAATTACAAAATTAGGGTGAGAAAAAAAGAGACAAAATAGCATTCAACTTTCTCTTTAATAATACAACGTTCACATTAACATTATAAGGTATCTAAGCTAAAAGATTTAAACTAAGGTAGGAACTTAAGCCACCACTTTTGAAAGCTGTTTTCAAGCATCTAGCTTATGGAGATTTGAAAGATTTAAACCCACTTTCTAGTAAGAGACCATCTAAGACGCATCAAACTGGCACACACATTGGCTCAGCCACAACCCCTACACAACTACAACAATTCAGACTCCTGAACAGTTTCTACAGAAAATTCATTACAAGGGAAAAAAGGCTACTAGCCTTTCAGATCTTAAATGATAACATTTCACTGAGTCAACTGGATTTTGACTTCAATTAGATGAACTTTGGGACATTCCTTTCTCTTTCTTCTCCCCTCCACTCACCACAACCTCACTTTCCCATAATTTATTTACTAATCAGAGTGCAGCCCAAAAAAACCAAAGATTCTATTCACAATTTGCAGACACCAGGTGTGAAGACAGTAAAAAGACAACCTCAACCGTCCACAAGATCTGGTCTGTCCTACCCTTCAACGAGCTACAGACAGAAACAGATGCTTCTGAGGGGCAACAGTGAGACGGGGAAAGAAGGGAAGCAGAAAAAAAAAGTTAATGCAGATTTGTTAGACTTTTTGGAACGATGTGGCGTTCTTTAATTATTTAATATTATTAGGACACAGAACCACAGCTCACACTGTCCTCCTAAATTGAATTATTTGACATTCCAGAGTTCCTCCAACAACGTCTTATCTCTTTGTAAAAATAAAAACCATCACTTCATTAACATTTCAATCACCTACCCCATTGAAGGTTCAGGAAAACAAAGTAATTCAGAAGCTCTGTTACATCATCTCTCTTCGTTTTATCATTATAAATTAAACTGATTATATGATGGAGAAGTAATTTGTGAACTCTTTCAAAGGACGTGATTTACATTTTTCTTCTACGATGAAGACATCTCCCTAACACGCTCCACTTGTGTTAAATATTAACTGAAGGTACTCCTACATATATAGTATATCTAGCTGTATATATGGCAAAAAGTGGAAGATATTTCTATGTCTTGGGTTTACTTTCAGTATTCTAACATTGTTTATAATGCTGCTACAACTACTGCCACCAATAAAGAAACAAACATTAAAAAGGTGTCCTTTAAGCTTTCCTTTAAGGCATCTACCATAATGGCATAATTTGCTCTGGACATCATTAAAATGTAAAGTTAATGAGGATTCAGCTGAAAACAGAAGAAATGTAACCTATTTTCAGGCAAAACTTCTAACACTGCAATCAGAGGGAAAACCTCTTTGATGTCTCTTTGTCTCTTCTCATTAATTTTCTTTTGGTTTAAAAAAAAAAAAAAACAAAGGCTGTTTAAACTAAAAAATTCATAGAAGTTTAAACACGGTAATTATAGTCAAGCTGCAATGAGGTCATTAGGTTTTTAAAACTTCAAGATAAACAAAATTGGGATGTATGACTATTTTAAAAACGATGTCAATACTCAATTTTAATTGTCCATGTGAAATCCACTGTATTCCAAGAGTTCAGTCTAGGTATAGAACTGATTCAGGATGGTTTACTGAAGGACCTAATCCCACATCCAGGGTAAAGTAAACAATCAAGAAAAAATCAAAATCAAAATCAAAATCAAAAATGAAAAGCACTATAATTACTCTATTACCAGGTACCATGTTTGGTAGTTTAAGAGCAACAAAGCATGCATTTTAGAATCTCCATGCAAGAGAGATGGCAAATTGTGAGATTCTGCTGACTTTAACCTCTATACAGATTGTTAAGAATAAAATACTGAACCGTTAAATAATTCTATTTACTCACTAAGTCAATTTGGGTTTATTAATACTGCTAAAGTGTTCACAAAGCTATATACTTCTGGTTTAGCATGCTAATTCTTTCCAGCAGAAAATACTTTTACAAGCTATTCAATTACATAGCACCGACAGGATCCAAAACACTCAGAAGTGCTATGTTTTTTTAGTGAACAGTTAACAAGCATAATTCGAAAGCCATCACCAAAACAATTCTTAATATAATTAAAAACAAAACAAAAAATATGATAAATTATCAAAAACAAAGGTAAGGCATTTAATCCACTAAGCAAAAGCAATAAACACACAGGGCAAACATTACCTTCAATGTATAAGGACATTAATCACAGTAGAGCAAAACAAACACATCTACATTTTTCCACGTGCAAATATCATCTCTAGATAAAATGACATAGGATCAATGTATTAGTCTCTGATAATTACAAGTATGAATTTTAATGCATTTGTGGATATAAGTTATAGTTCTGTAGATAATTACTTGCCCTATATGAATTTATTTTCACTTGTCTGACAGACTAAATCAAACCAGGCAAATGGTCTACAGAGAAGTATCAGACACTACTTCAGGCACAAGAGGAGAGCAGCTTCAGAAGACAACCTCATACTTACTGGAAAGTGGTTTGTTTGGCTTTGGTAGAGGTTGGGGTTTTTGTTGCTTTGTTTTCTGAATGCCATATTTTATTACTCTTTGATCCTGCCCTTCACCACAGGCCAATTCTGTTCTACTATTTATTCAGCTGCTCTTTAATTTCCATTCTACTTGATCTCTTTCTTGGTATCTTTCCTGGTATCTTTCCCTACTTGCTTGCACCATCCTACTGTCATTTGACTAAAAACATAAAGCATGTGAAGCCTGGTTCTACTGCATACCTATACTGTGATACTCCATCAGCTGTTTAGTCTACATTTCAGCATTTGAGTCTGCATTACTTACTTTTTGTGTTTTTCCACAGGGATCTTTTCCTTTTAGAGTCTTTGGAACAGAAGATCTCAAGGATCTCTAAGTACCTTACAGGTCAACTAGACATACCCGAAGACTTAACTATTTACTTAAGAGATAAAAGCAAATAAGAACCAATTCAAAAGAAGTAATGTTACTGCTGCTTATACTCCTAACTAGGTAGTTTCAACGTTAACGACTCTTCAAAGGAAGTAAAGATGGGATTCAGCTAATCCCAGCAGAATGCAATGGCAGTTATGAGTTCAGTTCCCCTCAGAAGCATATAAAATCCTTGCACAAACTCTGTGTGTAGAGATACTGCTTGGAAATGCAACATGTTTCTGTTTTGTTTCTTTTCGTTTCTTCCCTACGCATGTGTACTGTAATAGCTAATGAAGGCTAAGACAGACCTTTTGGCACAGTGAATGTTATTTTGGCAACAGTTCTTCACTCCTGCTCCTCATCTGGTACTGTAGTACTTTCCACTCAGACTATGACATTGTGCAGGGCCCTACACAATTTTATGCTATTTAACCATCTACAGTATGCATCATTTGCTTTTACTAGTTTATCTATCAAATTAGAAAATATTAAATTCAGAAAAATCACAAGCAACTTAACTGGGGGGGAGGGCACATTAGCCCCTGTGGAAGTACAAACAAATAAACTGTTCAGATTGTAACCCATCCTGGATAACAGATTACCACTACCAGCTGTTCACTCCCAATCCTCCATCCAAGATTATCATTCTTAATCTGCAGTTCAACTTTCTTGGTTTCTGTTCCACACTTTTGTGAAATAACGTTTATCAGAAACTACACGTAAAGCTGTTTCCAAGTTAAAAAGAAAAAAAGAAAGAAGAAAAAAGAAAAGCATAAAAATAATCTTCAGAAGAGCTAACTGAGCTGTCAACATCTGGAGTTCTGACAGGCAGGTTTGCCAAAACTGCTGGGCCAGACCAGGGCCAATTCACTCTTTACTCATGAGTCAGGAGTCAGCAGCATTCCTGGGGCATTCCTTCTCCCCTTTCCAGTGACAGAACTCAGCGGAGAGCAGGTAATGCACCTTGTTCACAGATAACGAGTTTGTTAGGACATGAACAGAATATGATACAGTGATTAAACTATCCTATCACTGTTATTCCCAAACACGACTACAAGGAAGTGAACCACACGCTGACCCTTAACTGTGAATCAGCACACAACAGCATTTCATAGAGAAAACTGCAGGTTCAGCTTTTTCTCTGATAGCACAAAAGGTTGGGGTTTTTGTTTGTGTTTTTTCAATACACAACCACGACAGAACCAAAACAGTAGTCTTGGATTCATTTTACGCTTATTTAATAATAATTAAACTTCATCTTGCTAACGCTTTTTCAATTTAAAAAAAAAAAAAAAAAAAAAAAAACAAAAAGAAAAAAAAAAAAACACGAAAGAGAAAACCAACATCTCTTTTTGTTCGTGCCAAAAAAAATCACACCAAAGAGGAGCAGACCAACAGCGCCGAGGGTTCTCTGACAGGCCTCCCTTTGAATCTACACACTCTTCTTTCAGGGAGCAACCTAAAACAAAAAGAGTAAGTAATAAAAACAGACCTGGCTCATCTTATGCCTCACCAAATTTACTTTACTTGTTTGTTAAACTTATTCTCTGGGTAGAAGTACCGGCCCATGTACCAGCAGACTCAGCGTGGACACTGCTAACATTAGGAAAAAGAAAATCCCTATTCTTAATCTACAGGGAGTCTTCTTTAAAGTCATTATTTCTTGTTTCTTTTTCATCTGAATGACACTCTAATTAAAGTTCTTTGTTCTTTACAAGTTACAGAAATGTCTATACTGAAATTAACAGCTGATTTCAAATGCACTAAGGTTTAAGCAAAAGTTAACACTCATTAATGAGATTACCTGTTGTGATTAAATAAGGACAAACAAAAACAAACCACCTTGGAAATTTTTGTGACTGAGCATGAACTGAAGTTAAAATTACTCCCTTAAATTAAGTCACCACCTACATAACAACAACTTTCTGACTCTATTCAAAGTACAATCTGCTTGCAGTTTATTGGAATAACAGCCCTACTCTTAAAGGAGCACATTAACAGAGAGTTAATTGCAACAAGTGCTTCATCAAATTCTTAAATGCTTCAAATGCTGCAATATCAAATGCTTCAGTAGCATTTGGTATCTCAATTGAGTCTCACAAGAACTCTTCACAAAGTCCTCTATAAATTCAAGGAAAACTACAGATACAACTAGTGAATGAAAATAATTTGTTAAAACCATCCAAAAAAAAAAAAACCTCACTAAAAAAGTTTCAGTTTAGCAGTTAATTTCAACCTGCAGTTAAAAAGGCACTAGCTGTCAGTCAGTTTTCTCACCCAACTCTATCATGAAAAGAAAAACTGACAGATCACAGGAGCTTGCCTTTGTAAACCAATTCAGGAACTTTCATGCTTCTTATTTGTTAGGTTAAAGGTTAAATTGCTGACCTCTGCCCTCCTGCTTAGCAGCCTTTCCCTTTTTCTGTAAAGCTTTATTTTGGGGCTGTATTTACATGGATTAGTCTCTTTTCACGCTAAGAAGGAATCTGTTCACAGCCAAAGCCTTAGTTCTGGTTGTACAAAAAGCAGTCACAATTATTCAGCAGCAGACAATGACCATATTGTGGATTTACAAAAAAACCACCTCAGCCATGGCAAGTTCTGTCCTTGCAGCACAAAACAATAGAAGAAAAATCTTATCAAGCATTCAAGAGAAAGCAAACAAAGCAGGCCCACTGTGAACTTGATGAAGATGTCAAGCTCCTTTAAAAATATATAAATCAACAAAAGAGTTTAAAGTCCTGTGAGTAAGACTTTCTGTGCAGAATTTTTTTCTCTAGTTAAACAGTGCCAGCAGAAGCAATATAGCACAGACTAGTAAATACTTGTGAAATAGGAAAAACCGTAGACAGAAGCAGATAAAGCATGAAGCAAAAAGGTCGAACAGATCTCTTCCACAAAGCAAATTAGAGAAATGGAAGAACGTTCACAGTTATAACTATACATATCTAATTTATACTGCAAAACTCAAACTGGGAACTGCCTTTGAACAAAACAGTTCAGACAGTGCTACTTACTTGATCTGGACACTTCGGTCCTAGTAAGTTGTGAATGTCTTCTACCCTTTTAGTACTTAAAAGTGATCAAATGGAAACAGGAAAACAAAGCAGCAACTTAGGAGAACTACCATTCCCAAACACTAGCCATGTACTTAGATTTGGTTATTTTTTCAGTCGTGCCTTAGGAAGTTAGGTGTAGCAACACAGGATCACAAAGATAGGGTAGGAAAACTTGTAGTACCTGAATTAAGGCACATGTTCAACACAAAGCCTTTTTACCAGAAAGGAATATGAATTTTGGACAAAGGACTACCTTCCTTTGTCAGTCTTAAATACTTGGTATGTTTCCTATTTCTCAATACATAGCAGGCAGACTTCAAGCAACAACTGCTTTCACTTTACAAAATACAGATTGTTCTTAGAGATGCAGAGGTAAGGTTTGCAAACTTGTGAGTTACTAACTCTCAACCCTACTCCAGTAACTTTATGTTCAAGAAAATATATCGATTTTGGCAAGTACTGATGTATCATCTAAAATTACAGCCCATGACAAAAAGAGCATGATAAGAGCTAGCAGTATGAGCATTGCACAGAGGCAGAAACTTGCTAGTTTTCTCTACCTGACAACGTCCTATCATGGAAACCACAGCGACAACCGTAGAATACTTTCAGGGCCCAAGTACATCACGACATTTCCCAGTAGAGTTAAGGACTTCGATTAGTTTCAGTTATAACATTTGTGATCTACCAGGGGGTGGGGGAAGAGCTATTACAACACAAGGCCAGAACATGAAAAGTAAAGAAGGAAGTACTTAAACTACTCACAAGCTTCTAGTAGGAACAAGATTAGTAGTACATGCTACTCTCAGAGCCAATTCAAATGCAAATTCCATCCTTTCTCTCAAACAATGATAAACTCCCTCGGAGTTAATAGTTTCCTTCTAAGATTCATCTCCCTTTTCAACTTAGTGGTATGTTTTCGAGAAAAGAAAGAAGCACATGGTGAGTCTTACAGCAAGACCTTTTAAATTCTATCATAAAAGAAGTAGTATAAACTACATTTCCTTTACTAATCCAGTGAACATTTGTTAAACTCTAGCACACTTACACTGTGTCCATGCTATCACATTTAGGCTTCTAACTTACCATGATTTAAAAAGAAATAAAAAAGAGAGAAAGAAAGAAATCCTTTAGCTGCACTAAACCATTTTAGCTTTTTCCTTGAACACACAGCAAGAATTTATGCTACACTCACAAAAAGATGAAAGATGAGGTCCTTGGAGAGAAAGGCCTTTTGGCACACTACATGGTAAAGCTACAGCTTTGACACACTTCTATAAAGCCTGCTTTGGCGAGAACACAAAAACCCCATACAAAAGCATGCTATGTCCTCCCAGACAGGGGTGTAGGGGGAGTGCCTTACTCTTATGAGCATTTACTTTCAAATTTTCATACTTTAGAGACTATTTTGATCTGTTACTTTAGACTAACAAATTCTTTTTCTACACTAATAGTTTGACAGTTATGTTCCAATTCTCCTCACAGCCCCATCTAACAAGAGAGGATCTCTGGTACAGGTCCAGCAAGATCCTCAAATTTGTCATTTATTTCTGATGAACGATCTGCACCAGTTTCAAGATCACAAAGTGCTTTGAAAAATGCAAGAAAGGTTTCTTAAGTAGTGAGTATGATTTTAGTTTCTTTATATAGGTATTTAAACCAAAAATGCTATTAATTTATTTCTACTTGTGCATCTCAAAAGTTTTGGTGGAAAAAAGAAATATTTTAGCTGAGGTTCAGAAAAAGCAAATGCAGTTCCAATGTATCACACAAGCATACACTGTGTCAAAAGTATAGAATGCTACTTAATTTCTGGAAGTTCAGTAGTTAGAATTTGTAGCAGAAACAAAAATTTCTTTGTAGTTTACTACCTCAGTTTCTGTGAATTTTTAATATTATAAGATGCCATGACAAGAACATAAATCCCCCATTAGAAACAATGACTTCACAATCTCAGAGAATGCACTCTTCCTTCATTTACACGAGATTTTAAAATGGGAAAAGAAATTTACTAAAATAACAGTATTTCATACAAAGCATCTCCTTGTTTTTACATTATGCATTGCATACAACAACTTCAATGAACAAGAGAAGTGCGTGCACCAAAGACACAGCTCATATCATCAAAACTTAATAAAAGAAGCTAAGACTGAAATACGTAAGAAAACGCTGTAAGCACCCAAACAAGATCATCTACGAATATGCAAATAGAAGCACAAATATAACTTTTAGATAGTTAGGAATTCCATAACATATTGAAGATTTCATGTGCCAGAAATACATGAACTACCAATACTGAGAACAGATATTCATTACTGCTAAGCAATCCAGAGGGAAAAGGCCAGAGAGCCTATAGCTGAGCTGATCCAGTGATCATTTCATTTCTCAGTTCACAAATTTCATTGTGGTTTGGCAGAGTTCAGCCTGGCTTGAAACAAAACAATTTACCATTTATCAGCTTTCTTGGTTTTGATGAAGTTCTCTTCATGCCTTATCAGGAGTACAAACAGCTCCTGGCTGTTCTAGAACTTACATTTCTAGAAAGCAAATCTTAGGGTCACAGGATAATTCAAGTTGGAAGGGATCTCAGAAGGTCTCCAGGCAAACTCCTGCTCAAAGCACAGTCAGGTGTGAGGTCAGACCAGGTAATTCAGGCTGCCACTCTTTAAAAACTCCAAGGATGGAGACAACCTGTCTCGGTGACCTTGTCCAAACATTTGGCTGTGTGCAAGGTGAATGTGGTTTTCCCGACATCCAGTTAGAATGTCTCTTGATTCAATCTACATCATTGCCTCTTGTCCTCCTGCCACGTACCCGTGTGACCGTCTGTCACCTCAATGAACTCCTCATAGGTATGGAAGGCTGCTATACTGGTCCCCTGAAGTCCTCTCTTCTCCAAGCTGAACTCCAGCATCCTCAGTCTCTCCTTGCAAGTGCTCCAGCTCGCCTGCCATCTCAGTGGCCCTCCATGAACGTATTTGTTTATCAATATCTTTCCCAAAGCCCAGAATCAACTTTTTTTCTTCAGCAGTCAACTGTCTCGGTAATTAAGAGGGAATTTTCTATCCAACAGACAGTGAGTAATGCTCTCATCCATTTGGAAAGTTAATCACATAAACACTTAATGTAAGATTGTTAACAATTATACAAGCAATAAAGCTACTTGAATTTACAATTGTCTTTCAGTAGTTAATAACAGGAGTCAGTACTTCCCATTTCAGCAAGAAGCAAATGAACCATGAAATATATTAAAGCTTTTAACTGCAGTTTATATCTAACAGTCACATGGAAAATGCCCTTTGCTACACAAATGTCAGTTATTAACAAAACAGAGCCATGTTTTATCATCCCAGAAGCCAGACAACCTCCCACAGTAGGACTTTTACAGCTTTGGAACAATCCTTTCTCCTCAAAGCCATATCAGAAACTGGACGTAAGAATAAATTCATTATAAGTGATCAATAGCACTATCATCCTGGAGATTAAACTTCAAAGACAGTTGTCTTAGTTAATTTCAGAATCCATTACATGGAAAGAAATAGGTTTTTAAACATGCCTGGCAATTTGCTCCTTGCACTTTTTTTTTTTTTTCCCATGTTTTCACCTTTTCTCAATAGCAATTGCTCCCTGCCATTTAACATACATTCCTCTGACTCCAGTAAAATACAGATATATATTCTAGGTCTTTCAGCATGGAATAACCAGACAAGGAAGAAGGGTCAAGACCACATGGAGATCTTTAGGTCTATATCTATAGAATGATGCTTTCCTTGGAAATATAACATAGCTATTGAATATTGCTGATGCTGCAGAGAACCAACCAAACAATAACCTTTATTTAGAACAGAAGGACAGAAAATTTGGAGATACACCGATCTAAAACTTTTGAGAATAAAGTGCATCTCTTAAATTTAAGAAAAAAAAAGGAGGGGGGGGATCTTTTAAAGACCACTCAATTAATAACTTCAGAATACACAAACTGTAAAAGCAATTATTAAAACAATTTTTTTTACACACTAAAAGCAACCATTTCTAAAGATTTTCCACTTACAAGTGTAAACAACAAACTTAAAAACACAACTAAACCGAAACTCCCACCGAATCAGTTGGTTTATAGAACAAGATGTATACTAAATTCTCCAATTAAAAACCTGTAAAGTAGTTTCAGTGCTTTTTAACCCACCTTCCCACAGCAGGGAATTAATCCCTCCAGGGGGATGCAAACACACTTCAAAGAGAAGATTATACCCAGACACTAGTACTGTACAATGTAATGTTTACGGTCAAATTTGTTCAGATTTTCTGGCACTAGAATCCAGGTCAGATGTGCAGAAACAAAGACTAGTTATTAAAAGGGCTCCTGCAGTTACATCAAATAGTTGTGATGGTGTACAGCAGTAGAACAAGCCAAAACTGTATTCCAGTTACAACTCCTATGAAGGTTTTGGCACTGAAGGAAAGATTTGCAGCAATTCTGCTCTCACCGATTGTTACAATCTTTATCTAAAGATACAGGAGGAGATAAGTGGCTTTCTAGTCAATGAAATATCAAAATCCTTCCTATTGATTCATTGTATCACACATATAATACACAAGATTATTTCATAAAAAAAATCAATGGTATATTATTACTTTAATATATGTTGACTAATTGAATTTGACATCTATTCATAACATTCTAGAGACTGATCTCACAAAACAACACCCTGAAACAAGTTCCGGGATTAGGAACTTCAGCATTTACTTTTCCTGTTTATTTTGTCAACTTTATCACTTTCACAAAAACAGTATACCCAAACATTCACGAATATACTTGCACGTTGGGTTCAGCTGTTCTGGGACTTCCCTAGCACAAATATGGGAGTATTTCGCAGAAATTATGGGAACAGATATAGAATACTTTGTGAACGTGTAAGAAATAATAAGTAAAATAAATTCCATAGAAAAATGTTTTTAGTATGTTTTAGTTTAAACTTAACAATTCCGTACACAAGCAGCAAATACAAACCTGAAAATGCATTTACTTTTTCAACTCAATGAAGTAGAATTTATTTCTATTTCAAAAGACAAACAAGTCAGGAAACCGTCCGCAAGCAAGGACAGACAGGTTCTCATTATCAGTTCCAATTGTAGAAGATTCTGTTTGCAGAAACAGTGATTAAGACATCTTTAAAAGCCAGAACAGTATAATATCAAATATACCTCATTATTTTACACTATATGGTTCTTAAGAAAAGTCTTAGCCAAGAAACAGAATTATAGTGCAAAACATTACCTTTCCCAATGCAACTGATGCCTGAACACGTCACTTCTGCATACACTTCAAAGGTAGTTTCCGGATTTTGTCTGAAAGAAAAAAAAGGTATTTAGCACACAGGGAAATTTTTTTTTCTGAGTACATTTTCAATTACTCAGTCAAAAAGGGCTCTAAGAATGCATACATAACAATGACAACGTGATAAAAATAGTTCTCCTGTTTCATGGCCTGATGCCCTCGGGTCTTTCTGCCTTACGGGTACGCAGCAGGTACGTACCGGAGCTCAGGTCAGTCAGTAGGAACAGAGTAGCTAAACGAATTCTAATAGGAAAATAAAATTAAGCAAAAACCAATACAAATTGAGCACATAGCTCCTTTGTCATTTCAATTATTGTAACTAGATACTGAAATGTCACAGGCCTGTCATTCAGAAACCTTGCCAGAACAAACAAATTATGCTTTTTGTTCCTCTGAGTAGCATTCTGAAAACTGATGCAATGTTTATTCCAGTTCTTGGCCGTGATATTATATTTGATTATTTATCCAACTTGCAGAAGCAAGTTCTTTTTCATTTTCCATTTGAAGTAAATTGCTGTTTGCGCTAAATACCACATTAGGTGTTTTTTCAGGAAAAAAAATAAAAATAAAAAACCCTAAATACATTTTTCTCCTCATCTAACTGAAAGCAGTCAAACTGTTCAGTGTGGGACAAACAACCCAGACTCACGTCTTCATTACTGGGACCCTTGAGCTCATGACACCTATTTACTCAGAAAAAAAGGAGGGGGGAAGCAGCAGCAGTCAAGAAGATGCAGTCATTTTCTGCACACATTGCTGAAAAAGTCAAAAGGCTGTACGTAGGGATGAGGACAGTTCCCCCTCTTTAATACCTCTCGAAAGAGTTGCCCATCTCTGTCAAAAAGGCCATGCTGAAGAATATTTCAAATGTGTAAGGTTTCACCTCATGAGACTCCAGAGTCTCAAATGAATCTGGAAAGTTGCCAGATGCAAATGAAAAAGGAAATAGGTGATACAGCCAAAGATACCAAATTCAGCTACAAAAGGTAAATTTAGCTTGCAGAAAGAGATTGATTCTCATCCAAGGTTATTAATCTACCACTCCTAAAAATAAAAAGTTAATGCTATAAACAGAGCACATTTTCAGTTCTTACTATTACAATTCTAAGATCAATTCCATAGATACAGCTCTGGAAATATATTTCATAAGGAGCACATAAATAAGAAAGCATATTTTGAGTTCAATTTCTGACTAACAATTTCAGCTACTCCACAGTCTTTGAAGAAATTAAAGAGAATCACGTTTGTCTTGGTAACTGTTCAGTTACTGAAAGAAGGGCTTCACAAGTCTGAACATGTAGCACTTCTTTCTTAGATTTCCCAGTAAAACACAATTAGAACTGCGTAACTACTGTTCTCAATGTATAGCTGTTTACAAAGCAATAATATTGTCTCCCATGTGTTAATGCAAGCTATCCAAAATTAGCAGGGTATTGAGGTATGACTGATCTGTGAATTTCGCCAGTTCTCTCACAGCTACGAATAAGAACAATGGCAAGAAAACCCATAGACACACTACAACTCCCATCGGAATCATTAAAAAACTAAAACTCAAAACCACAACCTCATCTTACTCAGCACCTCAAATCAAAACTATTAACTTGTCAAGGGGTTGAGACTATTCTTCAGGGATTTTCTATTACCTTTATCCTACTTTAACAGCAAAAATGATTAAAAAACCATTTCTACCCACGCCACAGGCCCAGTCAGTGCCACTCAAGTGGCTCTAAGCCAAATCCCACACCCATTTAAATTAACAGGAAAGCTGCCATCGGGCTCCGTAGCATTGGACCACGCTCTACAGTTTTACAGAGCACCTCTCAAGAGCAACAATATTGTTCACAATTCAATTAATTTTAATTTAATTTGCTACCAGTTCCCAAATGATTTTCACGTAGTAACCATTTTTCAGAAAATTACATTGATAAGTTACGGGAAACCCAAAGCCAACAAATCAACCACTACTTTGCAGTATGAATAAACCTGCACACTTCTCTTTGTGCTACTTAGAGTTGCTGCACGTAATCTGCTTCGAATACTGAGATTCTTCACTGCATTCCTACAGTTGTGGCACAGGATGAGCATCTGATACCAACTTAGCACCAGAAATAAATTTTCCCTTGAAATATATGGCTGTGCAGTCTTATCTTACCCTCCTTGTTTATATCGTTATTTTTAGCAGTTTCCTTAATTAAAGTTTATACATTTTCAAATATTTTTACAACTAATGGATAAAATAACAAACACCTCTTTAGTACTATATTTGGGTCTGAGTTTAAATTCTTTAGTCAAAACACTGCTAAACACAGCTAGCAAGAGCACATGCTATATTCCCAAGCTTTCAGACAAAAAGACATTAAATTCTGTCTTTTAATATTCCATGACAAACGGCCACTCATTTCCATGAACAGTTAAGTTAAAGTAACTTTGCCAAGTTAGAAACTTGGTATTAAAGACTGCATTCAACAGGCTAACACCTCGGCATGAGAATGAAGTCAACATGAGAATGAAGCCATTGTTTAATTCTGACTATTTTATAACTTTTCTATAGAATTAAGGAAACAACTCACTGTGAGACGTCTCACAGTTTGCAAATATAGCATAAACATGCATCATAATACATACATTTTGCAGTCCTTTTTATGATTATTAAACTACCCTGCAGACACCTAACGCCACGTGTATATTGCGCTGAAACCTTGTCACTGAAACTGTCTTCAGCATCATTAACCTAAACACACCCAAAGTTTTTTCCCTCCAAACAGCCCCCAGGACAGATCCATGGTCAGTGATTGAACAAACATATAGCTGTGACTTTAAAAAAAGTAACACATAGGACACACATGTAAATACTCTATTTATATTTCCAACTGAATAGTTGGAAAAGGAAACACAATTTTCTTTATAAATAGAAATTTAGAATGATTTCTATGAGAAAAGAATGCTTCTGTGATAAACCCTATTCACAGTAATTATTTCAAATCTCTCCAACATAGAAATAGCTTTAGTACCAAAGCAATCAATAAGAAATTCAATCTTACATTGAAATGTTTTTGAACCGAGCCTTATGCAACTGTTACAGTCAAAATTATTTATTTTACCAAAGTGCAAGAGACTTATGAAGAACAAAATTAAAATTCTTCTTCAAAGACGTATGTATAGAAGTATGCATCTTACCTATTTAAAGCCACAATCTGAATTCTGTCAGTACCATTTTTTCTATACACAGGAAAATGCAATAGCACTTATGACGCAAGAATCATTCTACTTTAAAAAGGGAGGCAGAAGAGAGGAGCCTGACACCGCCTGACTGTTAGCTGCCTTGTAACAGTTACTCAACTCTAGAAGAAAAAATTATTAGAAGTCCACAGGTGCTAATCCAATTCAGAAATCACACCTCCAATCCTTATTGTTTCCATACATTTAACTTTTGCTGCCTGGTATTCCCCAAGCAGATAATATTACATCTCAGTACACAGCAAGCTGCATGGCAAAAATCTCAGAGTAACGTTAGGGATCTCTCCTTTCATCAGTGAAACACAACCACCTCTGGAAGGGCGCACGGCAAGTGCTTTGTGGTGCAAGGTAATTCCATTCAAGAGATTGATACTGACACATTTAAAATGCCTTCAGTGCTGTAGGCTACCAAGAAGTGGCAGCAGCCAAGTTAAGCTGATCCCTCTTCTAGGCAGCCCCTGGCACAGAGCACCTCGCACAGACAGCACGACATGCTGCAACACGAGGCTCAGCCCAGCGGAGGAACCCGGCGTTACCTTTTCTTCGCCTGCAGCAATGCACAAGCCAAAAGCTTACAGGATTACTGGCAACTTCTTGATTTCTTTCACTTCATTCTGATGCAGCTACTGATAATTTCCAGTAAGCAATCTTTCACTCTAATGATTCATTACTATAAATCTATCAAAAATATAACTGACACATATGCACAGGCTTCATGCAGAGCACATCACAGCGTGTGCAAGTGATCGTGTGCCAGGCAGCTTAACATCCCTCATAACCACCCACCTACAGCAAGAAGCAAGAAACCTACCACTGGATTTTTGCTAGGGTTCCAAAACTCAGCTTGTGGATTTGATATGCACACAAGAGAATCACTGTGTTTTAAGTGAGCATCAGCCTTTTTAACGGGTTTAAAATGAGATCATCATAATAAGCCACTTCAGACCATAATTTTGAAGTGACCCACACAAAGGTGACAGCTGCAAGATCCAAAGCTGCAAGCTGCAGACAAAACCTTCGCTCTACTGCCAAAATTGCAACAATCTTAGATTCTACCTTTAGTTGAAACATAGTTTAACTTGTTTTTCTGACTTTCATCTTTTGTAGCAACAGCTGAGAAACCATAATCCAAAAGAGTGCAAAGGTTATCCCCTGGCAAAGAAGAGAGGCAGCTTTCTGGAACCATCACCTCGGTGCTGTCACCACAAGCACTCGTTACCCTTTTACACTTCCTAAAACAGCAGCACACTGAAGTGCATCCAGCACAGGCGCTTGGGAGCACAACATGCCATGCCACCAGGGACGATGCAAACTGCATCTCCTCCAGCCTCATATTCGGGTTGAATACAACAGAGGTGAAAAGTTAAAGCCCTGTGCAGTCCTGGAGAACGAGGTGTTACAGAAAGAAAAGCGACTGCTCAGCAGCACCCACTGACTCCGCTCCACAAAGCACACGCTGACGGACAGCACGCTGCCTGGCCATAGCTTTATTGCACCTCCACCTGTCCCAGGGGAACAGAACTCATCCACGACAGCGCGTGGACGAACTGAGATCTCCAACATGGCAATACCAAACATATCAACAGGGCTTACTGATAAATCACAGCCTTGGTTTATGAAAATGAAGAAGACAGTGAGGGCACAGACCTGCAGGCTGAACACAGCCAGTGCCGGCACTCTCCTCCCCCCCAGCTCTCCTGACAGCACACCCCCAGACGTGGGGCACTCACCACAGGCCACGAGGCTGTATCCCGCCCGACCCCTCGCACCCCCACAACAGCTGTCACCAGCGCTGGCAGTTAGGGCTTCCCATTCTACCAGCCCCAGTGCCCCTTAAGGCCGCACGGATTACACCCAAACAACCGGCCGTCACACGGCTCCGGGCACGAGGACGGAGCCAGGGGCTTCGGGGGCGGCACCGCTCCCCTCAGGGCCGCCCGCCCCGGCCCTGTCGGGCTCTGCCCGCTCCTTCCTCCCCGTCCTTCTGGGCCCGGGCCGAGGCCTGAAGGCCGGGTCCCGCCCGCGCGGCCTCCGCACGGCGCCAGGAGGAGGGCGGGGAAGTCCCCTTCTCGCTCCAGAGCCCTCCCGCTTTCCTCAGGGCCTTGCGAGCAGGTCTGGAGGGCTCCGGGGGGGCACTCACTTGATCCTGGATCCCATGGTCTCTGGGGGGCCGCATAGGCCCGAGCCAGAGAGAGCCAGGGGGAGGGGGCCGGGGCTCGGCGGGCTGCGCTCTCTCCGCCGCTCGCCCCCTCACTCCATCCCGGCCCGCGCCGCCGTCGCCCGAGCCGAGTCACGGCGCGGGGGCTGCCGGGAGCTGT